>VZRR01013701.1:264-28295 GCA_013398015.1 Oreocharis arfaki | reverse complement strand
CGGCACGGCGCGGGCGAGCTGCGGGCAGGAGAAGGAGAAGAGGCAGAGGTCGAGCGAGCGGCGGGCGGAGAGGAGGCGGCGCACGAGGCGGCTCAGGGCGGTGTCGCCGCTCGGCAGCGGGCACGGGCAGGGCCGGGCGGGCGCTCCGGGCTCGGCCGCCTCGGCCAGCAGCTCCTCGATGCAGCAGGGCCGCGAGGGGAAGAACAGCCCCTCCCGCACGGGCCGGGCCCGCCGCCAGNTCTTGTGCTGTCCCTCCAGGCCCTTGTCCAAAATCCCTCTCCAGCTCTGTTGGAGCCCCTTTAGGCACTGGACCCTCCTCTTGTCTAGGTGGACACCCGTAGCTCTCCCAGCCTCTCTCCAGAGCAGAGGGGCTTCAACCCTTGGAGCATCTTTGTGGCCTCCTCGGGGCTTGCTCCAGCAGCTCCACATCCTTGTGATGTTGTTGGCCCCACAGCTGGAGGCAGCTCTGCAGGTGGAGTCTCATGAGGGCAGAACAGAGGGGGACAATCACCTGCTGGACCCTGCGTGGCAGAGGGGACAGGGGTGGCAGAACTGGTACAAAAAGGCTCTGTCTGTAACTGCAGCCAGCAGTCACCCAGCACTGGGTCCATCACCTGGCAGCTGCAGCACTCACCGCTCCCACCGCGCTCCCAGGTTCTGCTGCTCAGCCAGGCAGAAATCGCACTGGAATAAAGAATTATCCTGCCTCAATCAGTTTGTCTCTAAGGCGTATCGTTTGGAGGGAAGGAGGGTGGTGAAAGATGTCTGCAGACATGATTTTTTTGTTAATTAAGTTGTGCACATTCCAGCTCTCGCTGACGGCAAAGGGAGCACCCGCGGCCTCACCTGCGAGCTGCAGGAACCTGCCCGGGCAATCATTTGGTAATCCCACGTAAAGATGTGTTTTGGCAGGCAAGCACAGCTGGGGTGTAGGTTCACTGACTTGGCAGCTCTCCCCCTCCTTTCCTGCGGGCATTTTATAAGTGGTTTCCTTGCCCTGGCTCACAATTGAGTCTGGTTGTCCATGACAAACTTGTTTCAGGTCAGGATGGAGAGGGATCGACATCGTGCACGACTCACCAAGAGCAAGGGAGAAGCAGCAGCCTCAGGCTCGACCTTGTGACCAACCTTCTGCTGTTTTGGAAGGAACCACTAGACTGGGTTTTGATGTTGGATTGCTTGGGAGAGCTGTTTTCTTAAAAGACAAAACCAGTTAAGCAAACAAGAAGGTCTCGGTGCCAAACGATGCCAAACTCACCTGCTCTGTTACGCAGCTCTGGACTGGACCAGAATAGTTTTAAAATAAAGAGTACTAGGTCAGTCTACAAGAAACTAGTACAAAGGTAAGAGGAAAAGACCTATATTGAATTCTCTACATTAGATTTTGGCTAAGGATGCAGGAATTTTGTGGATCAGTTGCTGCTTCCTCCCACCACATCACACACACGCATTGAAAATGAACACAGAACCAGGCTTTGTTCATTTTACAAAAATAGCTCTTATGAGATTTAATGCCTGTCTCCATTTTACAGATGTTCCAGACAAAAATCAACCTGCATATTTTATATCTAAGAACAGAACTTGTGACAAGCTGGAACATCCTCTCTGAGCTTGAGTGTAGAAGGTCACCTGGGTAAAACCTGCCTTTAGCTTGTTCAAAATATCCGTGGTAACGTCAAGTGTTCCCAATAATGATCCAGAAAAACAAAAAAAAAGACATAAACCCCAGACTTCACAACAGAAACAGTGATTCCTTACAGTACTGATAAGGAATATCTGGTTAGGTAATTAAAAAATGCACCAATGTTTTCATGAACTATTAAGCAAAAATGGCTACTATAGAGTTATATAAGGGAGCACCTACAGGTTGAATCTCTTCTGCTTAACTTAATTAGGAAGCTAAAAAAGACAGAAGAGAACCTTATCCTGGCGAGGTTATCTTCATTACCTGGAAGTTCTGCAACCACAGGCAAAACAAGGCGAGTATTTTCCCCTCTGAGAGGCAAGCAGGCTGCATTTTGAGACTTCTTATTTTACAAGTCGCCCTCCCAGACAAGATTTCCAAAGCAAATGCTAAAACCGTCTCAAGTTAAGATATAAATAAATAAAGAGGAGTGACAGGACTCCCGTGGGATATCCTGACTTATGCTACAGCAGAAAATAGTCTCTTAAATCTTAGCACGAAGTGGTTTGAAATAATTTACATGTGATCCATACCCTGTGACGTGTCTCTTATTTTTGGTTCTTGTTCTCTCAGGCATTTAGGAGATTTATGAGGGATTTCAGTGAGATTAACCATATGCACTCCCAGGAGTTCTGGATGTTGTCACAGGCCTGCCAAGGAATCCAAAGGTGAGGCCTGCTGCCACACCATGATGCTTAATGAGGACAGGATGGCATTTTAATTAATTTAGCTGGTTCTTTGAGCATTGCTGTATTTTAGTCTTGAGTGTGCACGTCTAGACTGAGAGCTGAGTTCCAGGAGAGACAGCAGCACTGTGGATTAGCACTTATTAGTCCAGTCTCACAGCAAGTAGAAAAGACTCAAGTCACCCTTCAAGTTGGTTTGAGGACCAGGAGAATAGTGATGAAGCCTCACTATCCACCTCAAGCACGTGCTGCAGGCTCAGCAGAGGTAACCAGGGTTCCCTGCCCTTCTCTGAAGGCAGCAGGGGAGGTTGGGCACCCTTTAATTCCGGGACTCTGAGGACGTTGGGCTGCGAACTGTTGACATCAGGTGGGACTTGTACGTCTTGCTCAGGCCGGTCATCCAGAACTTGAGAAGCTTGACATTGTCCTCCTCTGCAGCTCCCAGAATGCTCAGCAGTTTTTGGGTATCCTCCTTGGGTCTGCTGTCCACTTTAGTGAATTTAAAGAGGACTTTCACTTTACTGCAGGAACAAGAGATTCCTGTCATTATCAAATGGACTCACACGCATCAAACAGGGAACAAGGAGGAACTGGAGCTTCTCTTGGCACCTACTGCAACTAAATGTTAATAAAATCTTCAACCAGTGTTTCATGGAAACTATTCTCATGCTTTGATGAAGGAAGGGGATTAGTCAAGAAGATGACTCATTTTCAGTAATAATGGGCATATTTCTAGTTTGGTTTTTTCATTCTAGCAGAAAGTAGAACAATTAATTGTGACAACTGGGAATCTTCCCTGGGAGACACATCCAGTGCCCATCTGGCCTTCAGGTAAATTCACAAAGTCATGATGTTCCATGAATTATTTCACATGACTGACTGATCTTCCTTTACAGCTACCTGCACCTCTGAAATGCAGTGCCTGAAGGCAGAACCCAGGCATGTGTTTGGGTGTTACCTGTGCTGGGCTATGGCCAAAGTGACAGGCAAAGAGGGATTTGCATATTTCATCCTCCAAACCAAAGTGAGGCAGACAGGTGTTGTCATGCAGGTAACCTACAGATGTGTGAACTGAAGCATAAAGGTTAAGAACTGCTGAAAGCCAAAAAGAGAGTTAGGAATAGAGGAGAAAATTCTTAACTCCTGACTTAATTTGTTCCTGCAAATCCAACTAGTGCTGAACTGCAGCAGAAGTCACCTGATTAAAGCATGTCCTGCACTCTGCTGTGACTGTTCCAGGAGCAGTGCCAAAGCTGCTCCTCTGAAAGTGAGGTAGCTCTACTTACTTCATCCACTCCTCCTTCAGGCAAACAAGGCACTGATCCACAACATCCACGGAGAGGTTCTGGTTGGTCAGGGCAGCTTCAATCTTGTTCAAGATTGTTGGGCCAACTGCAGGAACAGAAAAAGGGGGAAAGGGTGAGAAACAGGACACACAAGCTAAAGGTTACTGCTTACACCCTTACTACTTCTTGTTAAATATATCCCCCAGTGGCCTGCTGGGATTTCATTTCCATGGAAGAGGAGCTAAAGATTACCCCATTAGAAACACATCTGATCCAAGAGGCAACATGGAATTTAGTGAAGGACCCTGGGACATCAAAATAGGTTCAAGAGCCTTTGTTTTCTTCAGCCCCACTTCTTAACTGCTGCTTAGCCTTTGGTGTGCCCTTACCAGAAGATCCTTAAAAACAAAAGGTTATGAAAAAGCCTTCATGCTTTGTACAATATACAAACATGCATATAAAAATATAAACCCTCAACTTACTCTTGATTTAATGTTCCTCTTGTTAAGGGCAGTTCCAGGATACTTAGAGAAAAAATAAACCAGCAACCAATGCAAGGCATTCCTGGACCACTTTTTGGAAGTCCCTAGGAGACTTTTTTCCCAGCAGTCCATGGCCTAGTAAGTTTGATGCTACTTTTGTCTAGAAGTTTCTGGACATGCCACTGATTGGATGGAAAAGAGACTGGTGTATTTATACATGTGCAATAGGAAGAGAACTACGGAGAGAGCAAGTCTCTGCTTTGCATCTCTATCTTCAGGGACAGAGAGGAAGGATGAGCCATCTGCCATGTCTTTTGAGACACTCAGTGAGGCCAATTCATCTAAATTAAGACTTCCTAGAAAACACAAGACTGATGGACCTGACTCAAATCACACCTAGGTGCAAGTGTTCAACTGCTGGAAGGAAGTAGGTAAAATTAAATTTAAAAGTCTGGGTATTTCTCTATCAGTCATATCTGGCTATCAAGTGGAATACAGAAAATTAGTGATGTCATGGTCCTTACAAGTTAGTCTTACTCAAAATAAACACACAGGTATTCCAGGATTGAAAGTGTAGGTTACAGAATTTCCCTACATTTTTTGTTATACCTATGTTACAGAATCCATTCCTCATTTATGAAAATTAATAGGCAAAATGCTGATTTGGTAGAGCAAATCCTTTATAATTGAACCATCTGTGGTGAACCTCATCTCAAACAGCTAAACCCCAGCTGAATATTGACCCAGCTTCTACTCAAACCTCCTTAAGGGCCAGCACATGAAAACCAGTTACAAGATGCTCTTTTAATCACAGTGACAGAGGTTCTTTCTGCTTTCAAATCACCCACCTCGATCTGCTGCAACAGGGCTCCCACTGGTGACAACAAACTCGTACTTGTTGAGGGACTGCTCATCATCAAACAGGGTTGGGTAGAGGCTGGAGCGGGTGGCAGCGCGGACTTCCACGAGGACCGCGAACTCTGGAGCAACAAGAGCCCAAAAGAGCATGAGCTGTGCTAGGGCAGATTCCAAAACACAGCTACACACCCTGCTATGGTCAGTGCCTAGAGAAGGTGTCACATCTTTCAGTCACTGACGAGGTAAAGACACGGGGAAAACAAAATGGGGTGGTTCGGGCTTAATTTCATGCAGGCAATACTTATTTAAAAAAAAAATAAAAATCTGGTGTCCTTTACCATGAGATGACAGGGAGGGGAGAGGGTTCTACAAGGGGTTCTCACCAGAGGACAGGATGTGGGGTGGGATTTGGACATGTGGGCTCAGGCCTAGGAAGTTGCACCGATAGGCTTCCTCATACTGGTCACTGTAGGGGATGATCCGCACACACCCGATGGGCAGCATCGTCTGCAGGGGGAAGGAAACCACTCCTGAGAAACTCTGGAACTAAAAGTGAAGGACAATCCTCTCCCCTAACTTCAGAGCAAACCAAGACCTGGAGCACTGCTTAGGCAGATGCTCCTGATTTGGAGGATCAAAGTAACCTACTCGGCTTGAGAGCCCATGCAATCGCAGAGGACAAGCAAAGACACCCAAAGGTTGAGGGGTTTTTGTTTTGTGCATGTTTTTTGGGCCTTTTTAATTGTTGTTTTTCTCAAAAGACACATAATGAAAAACACACTCTTCACAAGATTACGTGTCAGGGGCAGATCATTATAAAGGCTGGAGTAGCAGAGAAATACATGTACAAATATGCAGCCAAGAAATAAAGGAAAATGTTTCTACCCGCAGCACGTCAAAGGCAGACTGGACAAGGTCCCTATCTCGAGCTTTCCAGATGACCTGGTTCCCCATCAGAACATGCCAAGCCAGCATTCGGAATGCTGATGCTCCAAGAACCTGAAAAAAAAAAACCCAAACCATTCTGCATTGGTTATAAAAATGAGTGGAATGTCCAGTTTGCCCCGTTAAAACTGTGAGTGACAGGTAGGAAAATGGCTAGAACTGAACAGCAGGAATGAACATGGAAATTTAGCACATGAACCCAAGGAACCCAAAACACATGAATCTTCCCCCTCAGTCAGGTCACTGGGAGCACTGGAGAAAAGCAAGATCTGTACAGAATAATTTATTCTATTTGTAAATTATTTTTCCCCTCTGAAACACTTTTTTTTAAAGCAAATATTACTTGGCTTTGAAGATGCTGCACAACCTCTGTATTAAATTACTGTCACTGCTCATGGGAAGAAGAGAAGTGCAGAATTTGAGAGAAATCATCTGACCCAACCCCACATGACTGATGATCACCAGAGGCCCACGTGAGAGAGGGAGCGTGCCTGGAGATGCAGTTCACATCATGCTCCTGGCTGGGCAGGCACTGTGCTGAACACAGCACCAGGACATGTGCAGACTGCAGGAAATAAATGTATCTTCTTTAAAAAAACATTATTAGGAGAAAAGAGCTTGTGAACTCAGCACCCCTTCTTACCTGTCTCATGTGCCTGAGAGAGCGAAAGACAGACAACCTCCTGTGAGCTACGTTCCAGCTGTTGCAGTCTGGCACCAGAGATGTTTCAGGGGAGCTTTTGGACAGCTCCTGCCCTTCCACAACATCTGGCTGGGAAGAAGGCTTCTCTTCTTCCTCAGAACCATCCCAGCCTTCCGACTCTTCTTTCAGATCTAGCAAAAAAAAAAAAGCCAGAGTGGTCAAAAAAAATTGCTGCTGTCTCGGAAAGGAAACTGGAAAGAGCCCACATGCTGCAGCCATGTGATTTTGGGTGTATGTGGGAAGAGAGAGCTCAGAACACAGTAACTGAAAGTACTGGCAGCAGCACAGACACACCTAAGTGTTAATGAAGTGTTAATTCAGATAGAAAATAACTACTGAAGGGTCAAGAAGGAATTTTCATCTTCTACAGAACAGAAAGTCACATTTTTTGATCAGCTATGTTCTCTATTCTTTTTTAAAAGGTTATTTCCAAAGCTTTGTAGACTCTAGTCTGTATGGGTTGAGAATAATTCAATGCAGGAAAAAAACCCTGTGGTCCTTTACTTTTAGAAAGTTTGTAGAAAAAGAAGCAAGAAATCCATATGCTGTGACTGCAAATCCTCCTGGCTGTAGAGATTCATTGGGAGGGCCAGCCCAGCCAGAGAGAACAATAATCTTGATGATGCAACACTGCTACTCAAGTGACAAACACCACGTGCAGAGAGCCTTTGAGGTGCCTGGATTTCACATTCCTGCCAGAGCCATCTCCAGAGGGGAGAGTAGATCACATGCTGCAGAGACTACCATGAAGGTAAAGCTGATGAGCAATGGCTGTGCTTAAGATGCTGATCAAAGGACTTGGGGTTTCACCATCTAAAGCATTCTCAGAGGGTCTTTGCAGCTCTGGAAACTTCTGTCTCACCTGCAAGTTTTTCCATCTGAACGAGGGTGTCTTCTGTGGGTGCTCCCTCCAGCAGCTTCTCTGTAAGTCGGCTACCACAAGCTTTCAGCAGCCTGGAGACATTGAAAGGAAGAGAAAAAGGGTTCATGCAGCTTGCCAGGTGCAAAAATCCAGCAAGACACTTGGTGCCATGACGTCAACAAAAAATCCAACCACTAACCAGCACATCCCTGAGCTTTCCTCAGTGTGGGACTATTGGCCCATCTTACAATCCCTGCCATGCAAAGTCACCAGATCCCATTGTTCTGCAAGTTCTCCACGCAGCATGCTTATCCCCCATCCAAATCACATGCCAGTGTTGCAACCCTCCCTGTGGCATCTTTCCAGGGAAGTTTAATGAGCCTGTCAGGCACTGGAGCAACTGGACTCTCTCAGAGCCCAATGGCTGCACCTCCCGTGCTGCTGATCCCAACACAGGGGCACTCCCAGGTGAACCACTACAGTCTGTCATGTGTGAATTCGAGGTGCAACACTCTGGGGGTAGGAGCATCTTTTATTCCTTTCTTCTACACTTCCACACTGCAAAACCTTTCCATCTGCACAGCCATGGCCTCTATTAGCTGCCGCATCAGTTTTACTTCATAGCAAAAAGACATTTTTTTGTCCTAAAGGCATTAGTGCTGGCTCCTTCCAATTCAGATGCTACTTAGCAAATCTAAGTATTACCTCAAAAAAAACCCCCAAAACCTAAACACTCAAATCACATTCCCACCCTTTCAGGATACAGCAACATCCTCCTCAGGAGGGAGCTGTACAAGCTGAGAGCTGCAGTGGCATTACCAAGCAAAGGAGGTGTGCAGACAGGCCCAGAGGTTCTCGTCGTTGGTCAGGGACGTCAGGGAGCGGGCGGCGTTCCCGTTGCGCTGGTGCAGGAAGGGGGTGAAGGCCGTGTTCATGCGCTGGGCACGCTGCGGGCACCCGAACTGCTCTGCTTCAAACACCTGCACACACAACAAGGGCAGTGTCACAGACTCAAAGACATTCAGTGTTCGCACAGAGCTCGGCCAAAAAAACACAACAAAAACGCCAAGTGAAAAGGGTGCGTTCACATGGACCCAACCAGTTATAGGAAAGCGGAGGGAAGGGACATCTTATTCTTAGATGGACTAAAATTATCACTAAGTAACACTTGTGCTCCAAAATCACTGTCCTCCTCAGATTTACTTACATTTGTAACAGAGCTGCTGTCTACCAGGCCTGTGAAAAGCATTGACTGTTTCAAATGACAAAAACACCCTGTTCCTTCCCTCCTACATGCCCACAGAGTCCTGGAATGTTTTGGGTTGGAAAGGACCTTAAAATTGTTCCAACCACCCTGCCACAGGCAGGGACATGCTCCACTAGACCAGGTTGCTCCAAACCCTCTCCAACCTGGCCATGAACACTTCCAGGGAGGGGGATACACACCATCCTCCTTGTGTCAATCTTAATGACCATCCTGGCATGAGCTGGATCAGCTTTTTGACTCAGCTGTCAACCAGGGATTGTGATGCTGTACTGACATCGAGTCACAGGGACTCTGTGCACTGACCCACCTTCAGCGCTTTGCCCTGGAGCTCATCAATGATGCCTCTGATTTTTCCCAACAAGAAAGGCCAGGAGTTGATGAGGTAAATCCGGTCCATCATGATGGTGATGATGCTGTACCAGCGCTGGAAACCTCGAGCCAGGCTGTCTTTGATAAAGAAGGTGTGGCTGAACACAAAACCATGCTGTTCATCTCCGAAAAAAATAGGGCCTTCACGTCCTGGGCAGACCTGAAGGGAAGGGACACACACCAAAGTCATTAAACACATCACAGAGTTACCAACTAAACAGTTTCCTGCACTTTAACACCCACTTGGTGAATAAATGAAGCCTTTTTATGCTACTATCCCAAAAGTGTGGTCCAACAGCCCTCCAGAGGTATCCTACAAACACTCCAAATCCTTCAATTTAACTGTATTTTAAGAATTCAGCTCCATTCAACTACAATACGGAGAATCCAGAAGGAATTTTGCTGATCCTGACACACAAATGCTCATTAATCTGTTAAGGTTTTTCCCTCATATCTGTCAGAGGATGAATATTAATGGTCTACAAAGGGCACTCAACAACAGATTCGGAGGTTTTTACAAAAACAGGTTATCTTACAAGGAAAAATAATAAGCACAAGGAACAAAACCAAGAAGGGGATATTTTTAGCCTCACAAGGTGAGAGGAAGGAACCCTCAAGGTCATCAAAGATCAAGCTTAAAAAATGCCACCAATTCTGGAATAAACAGATTTCTGTGCCTGTCTTTCCACCTCATTCCCTCTGTGTTTCAGTCCACACAGAGCAGCCAGGATCAGCAAAGGAATATCTTGGATCTGAAGTGATACAGGAGCCATAAGTAGTGTTTCCCTGTCCTCCAAGGCAGGTACCTCACAGCTGAGGCTGCGGACGCAGGCCTGGCGCACGATGCTGAACAGCTGGGGGTGGTTTGGGTGCTGGTGGCTGACGTACTTGATCGAGGTTTCTTTGTCGTGGCTGACGTACCCCGGGTGTCCTCCTGCAAGAGAGCGGCAGCCCTGAAGGCAGAAAAGCAAATCCAGCCATAAATGAGTGTGCAGTTATCTCAGGTTTCCAAAGAGCTCTGAAGTTTTGCTCCCTCCAAAACACCATAAAATGTTATTTACACACACAGATGGGGACACAAAGACTCAGAAGCCAAAGAATGTGAGTCAGGGTCAGGATTTGAACTCAGCTCCTCACACAAAACTCTGATATACTTCCTCTGCTCTTATGCTCATTTTCCACTACTTAATTTCATTGTGAACTTGGTGCTGGCTCTACAGCTGGTAAAGTTTGGTTACAGCAGCTGTGAAACCAACTGGCCAAACAAAACTAGCCACAACTGAAGGGAAAGTTAAGAATAAATACGTCAGAGTAAGTACTGATAGAAGACAAATATGAGAATCATAGAATCATGGAATGGTTTGGGTTGGAAGGGACCTCAAAGATCATCTTGTTCCATCCCCTGCCATGCATGGGCAGGGACACCTTCCACTATCCCAGGTTGCTCCAAGCCCCATCCAACCTGGCCTTGAACACTTCCAGGGATGGGGCAGCCACAGCTTCTCTGAGCAACCTGTGCCAGGGCCTCAGCACCCTGACAGGGAACAATTTCTTTAGTACATCTAACCTAAATTTCCCGTCTTTCAGTTTCAACACACTGCTTTTTGTCCTATCACTGCAGTTCCTGATGAAGAGTCCCTCTCTGGATTCCCTGCAGGCCCCTTCAGACAAGGGAGGGGAAGGTTGCTGTGAGGTCGCCACACAAACTTCTGTTCTCCAGGCTGAATAGCCCTGAACAACTGAGAATATACATTTTTCCTATTGTTTTAATTGCTTTGGCATTTTTTTTTGTTTCCTAGCCAATACTGTGCTTAAAATTATTATTAATATATTATCTGACCTAATCTAATAAAGTAAATGCTCTTCAAGGATGAGAAAAGCATTTCTCAGCCACAAGAGAATCATAGATCACAGAGCTTAAAGAGACCTCAAAGTCCTGTCAAGGTGTACATATTCAACAACAGCTCCTTCACCCTCTTGTCATGGATCATTAGGATTAGAGTTAGGGCTAGCTTGCAGTTTATGAGGACTTGGAGATCTTCTGGCACTGACACATACAAAACAAGTGCTGTTCACATTTTTTTCTCTCTAAACAATTGAATTTACATCAGAGAATCCCAGAGCCCTTTAGCCAAGCCAAGAACACCAATGCCCACACACAGATTTCCACACTTGCCTCACACATGTCTGATTTCTTTGGCCCTGGGCTGCTGGAGTCGGCGCTGGCCCCTTCAGCCGGGCTGTGCGAGCGGATCCGGCTGCTCATCTGAATCCCACCTTCCTCCTCTTCCGCCTGCTCATTCTGCCCGGAGATGTCCCCGCTGCCGGCGCCCTGCGGGAGCGGCGAGTGCAGGACCTCGGTGCAGAACAGGGTGCGGGGGCCGTGGAGCTCACAGAAATGGCACAGGGCAACGATGGCGTTCATAGTGAGGGCTCAGCACAGCCGCCAGGCCTCCTGCAGCCAGAGACAGAGCACACGGTCAGCACACGGGATATCACTCAGCACACAGGATATCACAGCATCTCAGGCCTCACTGTTGCCAGTCCTGCTCTGCATCCCTCCGGGAGCAGCTGGCCTTAAGCTCAGCCTGAGAATTCCAAGACCATGGAGTCCAACTTGTGACCGATCCCCCCCACTTTGTCACCCAGACCAGAGCACTGAGTGCCATGTCCAGTCTTCCCTTAAACCCCTCCAGGGATGGTGACTCCAACATCCTCCTGGGCATTTTCCTGATCCAGGACGAACCTTCTGTGTGCTGATAGGATGGGCTCCAGCAACCCAACCTGCCGTGTCCAGATCCCGGACACCGAGCCGGGACACCTCAAACCCCACGGGGGTGAGTGGGGCTGGACCAACCCCTCATGCCCAAACACCTCCAGTCTTAGGTGGTCAGGTTCAGGGAATCTCAGAATGGTTTGGGTTGGAAGGGACATTGAAAATCACCCAGTAAAACCCCCTGCCATGGGCAGGTACACCTTCCATTATCCCAGGTTGCTCCCTGCCCCGTCCAATCACTGGACACTTCCAGGAATGGGACAGCCACAGCTTCTCTGGGCAACCTGTGCTAGGGCCTCACCACCCTGACAGGGCAAATTTCTTCCCAATATCCCATCTAACCCCGCTGTCAGTTTGAAGCCGCTCCCCCTTGTCCTGTTACTCCAGACCCCTGTAAATAGTCTTGCCCTATCTTTCCTGTAAGTTCCCTTCAGGTACTGGAAGGCCACACTTAGGTCACCCCGAAGCCTTCTATTTTCTAGGCTGAACAATCCATATTCTTCCAGCCTTTCCTCAAAGGAGAGGTGCTCCTCCCCTCTGATGAACTTGGTGGCCTCCTCTGGATCAAGGCTGAGGTCGCACAGACCCGACCCCCGTGCCCGGAGCCTCAGGCCGGAGCGGTCCGGCCCTCCTGAGCGCCGGCGGACCCGAACGCCTCAGGCCCTGCCGGACCCGGGCCAGCCGGTCCTGCCGGGCCCCGTGTCCGGTTCCCCGTGCCCGGTCACCCTCGGCCCGGTCCCGGCTCCCCGTGCCCGGAGCCCCCGCTCACCGCGGCTCCCCCGGCCCGTCCCGTGTCCGCGGGCGCCTGACACCGACTGACCCACCGGCCGTACCACCCTCACTGCCAGCTGAGGGGGGGACAGAGGCAGACAGCTCCTCGCCGGCGCGCTGGCCGCCGCGGCGGAGAAGCGAGAAGATGGAGAAAAAGGTAGGAGAGAGGGATGAGAAGCCCGTTCGTACCTCGGGACTGAGCTGGCCGTCCCGCCGCGCTCCTGGGGAAACGCTGCCCCCCCGGCTGCCGCAGTGGCTCGGCCCAAGGCCGCACTGTCCACAGGGGTCGGGCGGAGCCATTACCTCAAGGGAGGGGGGACATGAGGAGGTCTGGAAGGCGCCTCCTCCCCTCCCGCGCTACACCTGTCCATTTGTCACAGCGCAGAGTGGGAACAGTGGTTTCCGATCAAAGGGAACACGAGAAGGTCGAGCGGCAGCCTGCGACCTGCGAGGGCCGCCCCGGGAGCAGGCCGCACTCCCCTCGCCGGGTGGTACGGGCCGAGCTGTGGGTCACGTGACCGGCAGGCTCTGGGAGGGGTCCCGGGGTGGCCGCGGGCGGAGCCCCCGAAGGAGCCGGGACTGGGACCGGGGTCGGGGGGACCCGGCGGCGCCGGTGCCGGCGCTGCCGCGTTAACGAGCTTCGCCATCGGCTGCCGCAGGGCCCTTCCCCGGACTTTCCCCCGCCTCAGGGTGTTGCCGTGTTCTCCGCAGGCTCAGCACGACTTGTCCATTGGAGACTCAGCACTCACCGTCTGTCTTAATTCCCTAAAGTGCTTAGAATGTAAGGTTATGGCAGATGAAGGCTTCGAAGTGTTGTCCTTCCCCGATTTATAAAGCAGCTCTATGGAGGTGTTTACTCAGGTACCGCTCGAAAAAGGGCAGGGAGCAAACGCCCAAGTTAAACTTGTTCAGGGTCTTCATTTCCATTAAACTACTCCATTTTCTCTTCAGGGTATCAAGTTTAAGTATTAAAGGATTACTTACCTCTAGGAGTCTATGACGGAAAGCTAAACCAAACTCCATGTGAACTATTAGGCTTCAAAATAATAAAGTACTGGATTCTTCCCTGCCCCTCGGAGTTGCTCCTTGCAGAGTTTTAAATAACCTGAACCTGAACAAAAGTAGCAAGTTTTCAAGAAGGTAACAGCATAGATTGTTCAACTGAGTAAAACTTGTACTTTAATCCCAAGAAAGAGCAGCTACTGCTGATACCACTACAAGACACACCTCTGGATCTAAGCAGCCACACACGGACTAATAATTATGTCTCTGATAAAAACAATACCCAGATGGTCTGCAAGATGGATTGTTACAGAAACACAGAGCTCAGACATGAATCCCAGAATGGTTTGAGTTGGAAGGACCTTATGGACTATCCCATTCCAACCCCCTGCCATGGGCAGGGACATCTTCACGAGACCAGGTTGCTCAGAATAACTGTTCCATCCAAAATCCCAAAGCCCATCTCAGACAAGGACCTGCAGCAGCATTTCTCAAGAAAGATACAAAAGAAAGACTATTTCTACTCAGAATTTCTCAGGAGAGCTCCGAGAAGCCACGAGCAGGGCTTGAACACCTCCGGAGCAGAGGGCACTGCCACAGAGAGCAGGCAACCAGCAGCCTCCCCAGCCAACCAAAATCACCTCTAAAATCAAAAGCAACCAGAACAAGAGATCCCCCCCCCCCCCCAAAAAAAAACCTAAGGAACACCCAAATACAAAAGACCTACAATCTCATTTAAGACAAACTAAGAACGACTCATTTGTTATCTTTATTTTCCAATAGTACATTTAAACAACTTCTCAGGACTAACCTCCCAGGCCAGCATGGCCATGCAGAAAACATTTCCTAGGTTATACAGATCACCTATGACAACACAAACACCAGGCTGTGGCTGTGCTGTGGGACACAGAGGGAAGTTGTGGAGAAGGAGGCAGCTGGAGTTACACAGTGGAGAGATGGCTCAGCGGAGGTCACGCACTGGGGCTCCGCAGTGGCACAAAAACAGGAGTGGGGGTTGTACACAAACAGCTTCCAACCATTCCTTCTTAGAAACATTTCAAAATCTCACAGTAACTGGCCTAGAGACCCCTCCTGTGGCTATGAACTGCAGTTGCACATGTAACGCTGCCTTCAGAAGTGCATTTTGTGTCTTTGCTAATTAAAATGCATTGAAATTGGAGCTGGATATCAAAGCATGCACTCAGTATTCCCTGGACACATCTTGTGATCATGCACGATGGGAAGAAGCAGCCACGGGACCTCTGAGAGTCCAAGCTGGGAGCAGCACAGCACGCAGTGTTCCTAGATTTGAGCAGAAGTCCTTCCCTGCAGTAAATACAAATTAAAGCCAGAAAGCCCAAGTGTTCTCAAAGCCTCTCAGCTGACCACAGCCCATGCAATTACTTCCAAGACTTGGAAGGAGCTGCTTCATTAAAACTCTGACTTAATTTCAGTGCTATCTCAAGAGATGCAGATGCCAGACCATGTGTGTTCATCAAACTAGGACTTAAAAGCCCTTCCCTGGAGCACTTTTGGTGAATGCTTTACCTACTGATTCTACAGGTGGGACCTGACTTTGAATTTCTAACAGAATTCAGACATTAACAGCACAACTGTCCATGCCAGAAAAGGAATCTCAGCAGTTCTCTAAAAGCATTTTCCCTCTTAAAAATCAGCTATATAATGGAATATAACACTTGAAACTATTACACAGCTATATTTGCCATCCTTTTTGATGTGAGCATGGATTTGTTTTATCTACTTTAGGCAAGAAAAAAGAGAAAAATCTAGAGCTACTTCCCAGCTGCATAGATTAGTTTGCTTCTAATTCCACAGCTGTGAAACCGTCCTGCAGCTCTCAGCAGGTAAATCCACACTCACTACTAGGAACCAGTAGTGTGAAAGTGGACATTCCTGGTTTTTCTCCAACTCTATGACAGCATCCTGAATACATTCTCCCCTGGCAAGGAGAGTTGAGCCAGGCACATTTCTGGTTGGGTGGGGTTTGGGGTCAGTTGGTTGCGGTTCCTTCTGCGACTGCCACACGTGGTTGTAACAATCACCCTGCTTTGGGCTCGAGCCACAGCATCCCCAGTTACTCATTTAACACTTCCATGGGACCAGAGAGCAAAATGCTGTATGTTCAGCACCGAAATGACCCCAGGATTAATTAGGATAAAAACCTTCAGAATCATCCATCTCTTCTAGTTCCAAGACTGGTAATGTGAGTTATGAAAAAAACCAGGATTTTGCTTAAAGATCATGTATAAAAGTTGTCCCAAAGGAATTCTCTCTGTTAGGAAGTGATGAGCCGCTCACTCTGTGGACCACCACTGTGTTCAACAGTAAACTATTTCATACTTTTAAAAACATCCTTCACCACCAACCACAACGTGGGACACCTCTCTTCACCAGAAAGCAGCACCCTGCTGTCACAGAGGCTCTGCTAGACTCAGGACACCGGTTTTAAGTGAAAACCCCACCACTTCTGTATCAGCACTGGAAGCACAAATGGAATATTTTCAACCACAAGTGACCTCAATACATACAAACTTCACACAGCAAGAGCCAGGAATGCTCAGCTCCCACCGGGAAACAAGCTGGCAGGGTAGCGGGAGCAAGCAGCTCCTGGTCAGGTGTTTCAGTAGGAAGCAGTGGCTTCTCGTTTTCTGACTTGATGACAGGTTTATTTCTGCCTGACAGGAAGGTGTTTGAACAGTGAGAATCTTCAGATACACGAGAACGACAGAAAACTAAACAGCCCAATGATTTAAGGGGTGAAGCACTTTAAAGAATCCAATAACAAAGTTTTAAAGTTTAAAATAGTAATTAAAAACCAGGTACCATTCCAACATGTTATCACTGAATAAATCCTGCATCTTGAGAGCTGTATAGAACTCTGCTTATGTTCCATGCAGAAATACTGGTTTCCACCACAGAAACTATGAGCCTGTTGAATACCTTCATGCCAGTTGCACAGGAACATTTAAATTTCTTTCAGTGTAAACAACTGCCTACCTAGAATCCTCCAGAACATTTTCCAAATATCCTTTTGTTTAGGTCTAAAAAGTTTCATCTAAGAGCAAATAATATTAGCAGATATTTTGTACCAGAAACTTAAAATCACAAACAGCTGTCGTTTGTTTTCCATATACGATTCCTACTTTGCAGCAAATTTCCTTACAAGGACAAGTTGATATCCTCATCCTTTGGGGAAGAACAGTTCTCATTTCCTCGTTTAACAGACAGCACCAGCTACATTGGGCATATGCAAATTCTCTACATTATGATTTGCTTGAACTCCACCCCTCTGCCCCCACCACACATGAGATAAATCTGCACTTCGAGCCAACTTTAAATACAGAATAATGAACCAGTAATTATCTTGTAAGTGAACCAACACTAATTTGTATTCTTCCCTGAATAACACTTTTTTTTTTGCAGAAGAGAAGGACTGCTACAGAAACACGGCAACATTCAAACCCTTTAAAACAAAAGGTAGATTATTTAATGCATTAACGATGTTAATCTGAAGATAAATAAATCCACAACAGACTTTTAAGTTTCTTTTGAGATTTCCTTTTTCTTTGCAGAGAATATTTCTGATATTATACAGTACTGAGAGGGTGTTCTTTTATTTTCTTAATGTCCAGGTGAAAAGCAAAGCTCAGTTCTCTCTGCTCTCTTCATGGAACTCCTCAATGCCCTGTTCCAGGCGTGATTCTTTCATAAGCTTTTACTTGAAAGCGGAGTGGTGAGCAACATTAATTTCAAGAATAACTGGATGGTTTGGTCCCTGAGTCATCTTCTTGAGAGCCCATACTCTGAAAGGGAGAGAGTTAGTTCTGTTCAGAAACAGGTCTGCAGGCTTAAGAAAGACAGTTCTTTGAAGTGAACAGGCAGGAAAATAAAGTGCCTATGAAATAACATGCACTTCATTTTCTGGTTGAAATCACTGCAGGGTAATTAGGAAAAAACACCTTCAAAAATAATAAATTATCTTTATGATGTGTCATGATGTTTATGCACATATCATTAATAAAGTGTAATAACAACACTGTAAATACTGACATTCAGTACAACACACTCACTGCACTGAATGAACCTCTTACATACCCTTACAAGACATTAAATCAATTACCTTCTGCACAAACTGAGGGTTCACAGTGATCTCTTGATCCATGGCTTTCAGTCGTTCATCAAGCTCTATACATTTCAGCATCTTAAAAATATGTATGGGATTGATTACTTTGACCAGCTTGCACCTGATCTTCAAGACATTTCATGGCTGTGCCATGTAGAACCAATAACTTTTGCCATCACTAAAGTTCCACATCAAAATGTTCTCATCCCTTGCCTCCCAAAAAAAAGTGTCTGACCACTTTTTATTCCCTTCTTTTGATCCATGCCTTCCTAACAGCCCTTTTTAAAGCCATTGATAGATAGTCCCGTGAGGGTCAACCACCTTAGCCTACAGGCACGTTATTGAGAGCCAATGGAAGTAATCCTTGAAGTTTAAAACTCTAAAAACAGTCTTTCTAATCCATTCAAGAATCTCCCCATCACCAACAGCAAGCGGTCAGTCTCCTGTAACAGCTCAAGCTGTGCAGGACACAACAGGGAACACGTTGACAGAGAGTATTCATCTAAAAATCTGTGAAAATACTGTAAAATAGTCAGATAATGAATCACAGTCCTCACTCTCTATATCTAAGTTACTACACTGGCTTCTGCCAGCAGCTCTCTGATTATAGACTAAGGTTCTTTGATAAGAATTCCAAAAGCAGTTGAGATTTACCTCCTGATCAATGTTGTGAAGCATAGCTGGATTGTTATATTTTTCAGGATTATCATGGAAACAGACCATACCATCTTTCTGATTAATACTTGCAAAGATTTCACCATCTTCTATCTGAAATGACAGAGGATTTAATAGAGGTTATCACCAAGAACACAATTTCAGGTAATAACAACACACAGACTCTTTGTGGAATTGTCTTTAACCTGGTCCCTTTGCTTTCATTTCCCACAGGTTCCCAAAACCACACGATTCCTGCCTTATCTTAGGTGGAGAACAGCTTTTTAGATTTTTTGAGAACAGTCTAAACACCGCAGCAGACTGACAGCATTTCCTCCACCCCGAAAAAGAACTGTTCAGAATGTGCACTGCCAACCTAAACACTGATTTTGGGATAGTTTAACCAAGTCAGAGGTCTTACCATGTGGAGGACGTATTTTTCTGCTTCTTGGGGCCCTGACAGCTGCACTCGACTTGCCATGTCTTGTAATGACAATGTTAAAAACGTCTGAAATTTAGAAAGTATCAAAGTGTTAAAACTGGATGTTAAGGACTTTCCCTGTTGATGCTTCATGGCCTATGTAACCTGACTGTGGAAGTCTGATGGGAAGAAACAAGTGGAACACACAGTTATTAAAGGGATCATGAGAGTGAGTCAGTTCTTTCTCCAGACATTAATTTGTTACACTGAGCACGTATGGAGTCATTACTCATTCCTGCAGTTTCATTTTACACCAGACAGTCCTGACCATGTCCAACCTCTTCTCTCACCTTTTTACACAAAAAGGTGACTCCACATCCCTTGAATTTCCTTCAAGAGATGAATATATAAACGTCCTTATGAGATTTTTTCTCTACTGCAACAAGTATCATACAAGCTTGCCAAAAAACAGCTTTCCCTAATCACCTTTCAGAATTAATCTGATCTCTCAGCTGACGGAGCAAATCACTTCAGTGCTTCTGTTTTTCCTTTTATTTCAGACACTTCCAAAATCTGTCCTATTCACACACTCTTTTCTAATGAAGTGGCCTGTAAAGTTCAGTTTTCCTATTTTTTGAATAGGGATGAAGGTCACTGGGTTGCAGCGCTCACTTTTTTGATTATCTACAAAAACCTCATGGGCAAACCCCCCTGACAGACAGACTGAATCACCTTTTAAGTAATGCACAAGCAGCCAACTGAATTTTTTTCCTATTCAGGGCATTTTAGTCTCCTTGGTTTCAGACACCAATCTCAGTTTTAGTAATTTCTCTGCCACATTACTACGTTATCATTTAGCTCTAAATTGAATGTATTTCAGAAATACACTCTTAGAGGAAAACTGCTCACAGTGTCTCTTACCTTGGTTAGCCTCTGAATATTCTTTTTGTAGAGAGATGACAAGCATTGCTTAACCAGCCCCATATTGTTATCCCTTGTGAAAGTTTCACTGTGTTTGTTCACCAGATTTCGAAGCTCCGAGGGTTTATTGGTTGAATAAACTTGCGCTAATTCATGGTAAGCATTGCTAAGAGGCTGCAATTAGAAAAATGAGAACCCTTCTTAAAGAACACAGTGTTCAACCAGCCTCACAAAATCTATTCAGTGCTCCAACATTAGAAGCCATGCAGGCATTGAAGTAAATTTAAGTAGCTCAGGCATTTCTCATAAAAAAGACAGGATGCCCATACATGGCTTTATGGCAATGACAGACCCTCGTACATTAAATCTGTATTACTGCAGTGTTAACATTTAATAAACATCATTCCAGGACCTCTGTGTGACAGTTTTACTTACAGCAGTGTGAAAAAACTCTCTCAGCTGACCAGCTGAGTTGGAGGTAAGTAGGGTATTGCCTGGTCACTGCCCATCCATTGCATTTGTTCTGCCCTCTAAAACACCCATCCTTGACCACAAAGGGTCACAGCACGAACAGCAGAGACTGAGAGGGTGAAACCAGTTTACCTAAATTACCTTAAAATGTTCTGAGCTTGCTTATTAGTCTCTGAAGTTAGAAGAGTTTTGGAACTCTCTAGAATTTTGGTCACAAATCAACAAACTCAGTGTTAAATAAGAACTAACTTTTTAAAGTGTGTTACTTAGGATCAGAACTCTCTCAGTAGCAGTTTTGTCTCCCACCCTACACCTCCTAATCTGAATGCTTACAGACTCCAAACTTGCAGTTTTTTCAGAAGCTTTTATTCTTTAAAAAGCTGAGGTTTAGGAATAAACTGTGCAGCATTTTGTGCTTCAATCAGATGAAGTTACAGGTCAAATCTTTTCACAACGACACTGCAGTTTGAAAGCCAAGTGAAATCTGAGTATTTTTTAAATTCTAACATAAAAAGCTGTAAAGGAATGTGCAGTATCAGCAAAAGGAATATTGATTAGTACTATTCAACCCTGAAGTTTTCCCAAATTTTAAAAACCTATCACCAATATCATACAATCATAGAACGCTTTGGGTTGGAAGGGATGTTCAAGTCCATCTCACTCAAAACCTCTGCCATGGACAGGGACACCTTCCACTCTTACACATTTACAAATCCAGATTTGTTGATCTATTATTTAGATGCATTTGCAACACTTACCTTAATGAATCTGCCAACTATCTGGGAAGTGTATTTTGGTAGCTGCTGAACTTTGCCAAGTAGTATCAAAGAAACTAGGATATACTTTTTATATGATTCCAACATAATATGACTGACTGCCATGGCTGGAGTAGTTATTGCCTAAGCAAGAGAGAAAGAAATGGAACAGAAATTTAGTCTGCTTACTGGTAGTTCCTGATAGCTACTGCATGAACAAAAAACTCAATTTCCAGCTGCATGCAGAAAGGATACAGAGACATATGAAATTCTCCTTTGAGCACTGAAGCTTAACTAAGTTCTGTCAAAATTAATTATCCAGAAATATGCAAAAAAAGGAAATTTTATACCAGCTACTCAAAACATATCACGTTACAATGGTGCCTGTCTTAAAACAGCCCTGCTCAGATAGAATCAAAACTTCCTTCCTTGGAATATATCTAAAGTTGTACCAGAAATCACCTGTAGCTACTTGTGAACTTGGATTTACACAGATCCTTGAAGAGGTTTTAGAAAGCTATTACATTATCAGAGGTCTGCAGAATAGGGAAAAAGGAATTTAGTTTACTATGATACTGGATCTACTCAAGAGCTGACCCTTGCTTACAAAAACCAAAAATGCTGCACCAATTTGTTCTGCACATTTTACAGCATTTCCCTCATACACAAAGTTGTCCCAATTTTGCTATTTTCTTTTCTTTCTCAGATAAAGCAAAAGCAGCAAGTATTATAACAGCCTTGAAGAAGCATAACTCCTCTCATAAAAGCAGCAAAGGCCTTAGCAAAACCACTGGACTATTTTTTAAGGACACACAACCGTGTGTCAGCCTGTGACCTGTTCCTGTGCTGCAGCTTCAAGCAGGCAGCTGAAAAATATTTATAGTGAGATAAATTTAACATCACCCTTTGAGCTGCACAGCTTTATAGTGCAATAAGGCTGTAAGAGACTTTCTTAAAGGAAAACACCTCCAAAGACAGTTTGCTTGTGACAGTTCAAAGGTGCTGTGTTTTTTCAGCACTGTTACATATCTACTTTTGCCTTTCCAGAGATCACACTTCAGACTTATCATTTCAAGTTACCTGTTCATAAAAGTAGAGTGCTCTTTCAAAGTTCTTTAGCCCAGTGTATATCATCCCACCATAGTAGTAGTAACATAAAAAGTGCTTCGCATCATATGCCCCATTCTCTTTACAAATATCCATCATGTCCACATCTAGATACGGGAGGGCAGGTTTAAAGCATTTTGCTAACAAACAGAGCTACAAG
This sequence comes from Oreocharis arfaki, assembly GCA_013398015.1. Classification (NCBI taxonomy): domain Eukaryota; kingdom Metazoa; phylum Chordata; class Aves; order Passeriformes; family Paramythiidae; genus Oreocharis; species Oreocharis arfaki. The sequence goes on along the minus strand of VZRR01013701.1, from coordinate 5,971 downwards.
AAAATAAATCAAGTTTTCATAAATTAGCCATTTCCATTTGAATTTCCATGAGAAGGAATTGAAACGAAATGAATTAATACTACTGCGTAAATATCACTCTCCCACAATTAAAAACACATAGCATGTCAGCAGTGGAGCAACACGGGCTGAAAACCCCTAACACAGATCATGAACTGTTATAAAATTATCTGACTCCAAAAGAAATTAAACTCTGACAAAGCTGTTTGAAACTCCAGGCCTGTCAGACTACTGTGCTGGCAGCACTAAATATTCCTCTGAACGTTCCTGTCAACTCTAAATCCCAGGAGCCAAGAATGAGACAGAAGTACAAATCCAGGCCAAAGACACCAAGACAAACATGTCTTTTGTCAGACTCGAGCAGACAGTAGCTGGATATTACACTGATATCACCCAAGATCAGCTCTGTGTGACATTCAGCCCACAGAGAAGGGATGTCAAAGGACTTTCTGAAGTCATCAACAAAATCAAAGATCTGACGACATGCACTGAACATTTAAAATTAATAATTAATCTGTATATCAGATTCAGATTTTATTTCCGTACATCATCTTATTTACTACTGGAAAAAACCCAAACCAACAAAAAACCAACTGAAAATCCATTCTCACACTGCAATACGTGAACATGCATTTCATTGAAGGTTTATAGGTATTTTAGAAGCTTTTATTGTCACAAAAAGCCCTTCTGATTCCCTTACCTGGCAGAGATCTGCGTGTATTGAGGTCAGCTGGTTTGTGTTCATCTGCATCTTGTCTATGGCTTGTCTGAGAATGCTAATTCCTCGCAGGGGCTGTCAGAAATTACATCTCTTTCAGATAATTTCTCATAGATGGCAGCACATTGGATCTTATGTTGACACTTACAAATGAAAAATAACACTAATTGACAGGTTCCATTAAGTAATAGTTAACTTGAGGTTCCCTTTTTGTAGGATATCGCAGTCTCTCGGAAAATAAAATTAACCTTGGCTACACAACTTCTCCTGATAAAGTCATCAATTCTGCTCCACAAAGCCAAGCTCATCAGGAATACAGTAATCTGTATCAGGAAGAAAACCTCCCTTGACTCTGTGACTCCATCTAAACTCCCACCAAATACTGAAGGCTCTCACTTCACTCTTCTTTGAAGTACAGATCAAATCTGGTCTATCTCAGGCTAGATTTCTTTTAAGTGGCCTGAAAAGTCAGAATTTGAGCAACAAAACCACTGGTCAAGTATTTCTTAACCAAGTTTCCTGCACATTTTAAGGCATGTTATTAAGAACATTACATAGCACCAGTGAGAATAACACTGAAACTAAAATCACTGACTCACCAGTGCTAATAACCTTTGTAGCTCTCTCCTCTACTCATGTACACATTGGCTGAAGAACATTCTTGGTACTGCAGATTTCCTACTCTGTGTGGGAGAACATGTTTTTAGGTGACTCTTTTCCCAAAAACACTACCTTCCTTAGGTTTTCCTTAAAGAAATCTTAGAATTTTGAGTTTGGTTCATTGCCTTTCAGTAAGCTTAACAACTAAGGAGCTGCACAGAAACACCTGATGTGAAGTTAGTGGCAAATCTTTATGGAGTAAGAGGCTGGTAACATCCCCTTTAAGCCTTGGGTATGTAGTAGCTGATTTGTACTAGATGATACTTGCTCACCTGTTTTCTCTCCACAAGGGCATTTGTTAACTGGTGGCACAGGCCAGCAACTAAACATAGTAAAAAACAAACAAAAAAGCACCCCAGTGAAAAAGCAGTATTACCAAACTATCAAAAAATACATCAAGTCTGAAATTAAGCTTAACTTACAAGTGTCTGTTGCATATCTAATGTGCTCTCCATTACAAGTACTGATAAAAAGCTGCACCTGTGAGAATAACGTTTCGAAGTCAGGGATGCTGGGCATAGAAAACTTCACAAACCTGAAACAAAGAAACAAAAAGTTTAGCATTTATTGCTTGGAGGTTCATAAAAAAGCTTAATCTTCACTGCTAAGTCTCTACATGCAGGTGCTTGCAAACAAATCCAAAGCGTTTATGAGACATGGCATAGGATTTCCCCAGTAGCTGCACAACATTTGAAAATACCTTTCTCTGCACAACATAATTCTCAATTTAGTGCAAACTACAATAGCAAAGAAAGACCATTTTCAGTATTATCAGTATTTTGTTTGAAAAGTGTAGCAGAACCAGTACTAGAATTCTGGTCTTTCCTTTAAAAGAGAATTTTAAAATAGCAGTGGAACCTGCAGATAGTTGACTTGAAGTCAGATACAGACAGTTTGAACTTCAAGACTAAATATCTTAACCATACTTCAGCACCCCCAAGGCAACTCAGGTTTTATCTTAAACTCCAGACAACAGCAAGAGCTTCAGTGTTGTCCAAAGACAAACACCCAAGACCCACGATAAAAGCCCATTTTTTAGCGGAATAAAATGTCTTGCTCCATGCTTACAGTTCAGAGCATTATTGCCCTGAAAATAAAGTTGGAAAAGCTCATTTTATATCTTTTTGCTGCACACATATGGAAAAACACTTATCAGGAACCCCAGAATGATTTGGATTGGAAGGGACCTTAAAGTTCATCCAGTTCCAATCCCTGCCATGGGCAGGGACACCTTCCACTATCCCAGGTTGCTCCAAGCCCGTCCAACCTGGCCTCAGACACTTCCAGGATGGGGCAGACACAGATTTTTCAGGCAACTTGTGCCAGTGCCAGAACAAAACACTTTGCTTGGCTGACAGTTCAGTTAATTGCCTGAAGTTTTAATACTTAATTAAAAGAAAGCAATACTTACAAGACAGCAAGAACACCTAGTGAGTGTTCCTGTACATCCAGGGCACCAAGCACTGTATCCAGATGGGAAAGATTTTTTGCTAGCAGCTCTCCACTTTTATTGATCAGTTCACAAAGCTGGGTCATTTGCCCTGAAAAACAAAAAGCATTGTTGTCAAAGTCTAATCAGAGAACATTTATTCACCCATTCCCATACCTCATTATAACCTGCTTCCCTATGTAACCTCAGGAAATAGTAGTATTACCCCAAGTTTTAATTTTATTTAATAACACAGGCATTAATTTTCTACCCACCACATGGGTTTTTTTTATAAAACAAATACCAGAGCTTGTTCCTTGCTGGTCCTCAAGCCCTACCTACCTTTCAGGTCTGCTCATATGCATTTTTTTGAAGTAGACATTAAAGCTACAACTAAGTACCTACAACAAAAGTATTTAAAAACCTGTCCTTAAATTTACTTTGTATAATTAAAACTACAATGTTATTCTATATGCTGTGAGCTATGAACACAGCATGAAAAATGATTACTTTAAATTAGGAAGGTATGGTAAGCCCCAAAACCCTTATAAAGAAAGTAGATCCATTCCCATGAACTGCTTTCAAACTCTTCCTCCCCCACAATTAATTGAATGAATTAAAACTACGTCCTTCTCAAGCAGAGTATTGTTTCAATGTTCAATCCTTACAGATTAGAGAGAAAAAACAGAGGTTCTCTCACCCTTAACAAAAGCCTCCATAAAATGAGGAATAGTACCTCCATTCAGAGAGATTTACACTACCCTCAGGTCTCTGGCCTTTTCCTTCGAGAAAGGAAAACTTGGGAAGTTCTAGCAATGAAATGTTAGTTTTGAAGTGACAGAGGGATCAAAAATTCCAAATAGGGGACCAGAGCCCAGAGACTTGCCTCTAAAACCGTTCTCCTCCACATGGAATTAAAAAAAGACATAAGCATGGGAAGGAATGAGGCTTGTAAAACTCTCTGTGCTTTGATAATGGTGTTCAGGCACTGCAGAACCCTAGTTCTGGTGTCCTCATTCCAGAAATCCACTCCTTCTACAGTTCTATCACTTAGCATTCCCCTAAAAAAACAAAGCAACATCCTCCCCCACCCCCAAACAGACTCTGAGCAAACTGTCTAGCGGAGGGTGCCCCTGCCCATGGCACAGGTTGGAAAGAGACGACTTTTAAGGTTCCTTCCAAACCAAACCATTCTGGGATTCTGTGATCTATGCCTCTACCCACACACATACACTGAACAGCTTACAGTCTAAGTAGAAATTCCCATACCAGGCCCAACTAAATGGCCCTTTATATCACCTCCCAGGCACCCCAATGACAGTCAGAAACCACTAGAAGTACACATGTTTCTCCTGAGTGCTCTCACATCCAGCTGCCTGTCTGGCTCTGGATTTACTTTCACAGAATCCCAGAACGGTTTGGATTGGAAGGGACTTTAAAGACCATCTCATCCCAAACCTTGGCCATGGACAGAAACACCTTCCACTGTCCCAAGGTGCTCCAAGCCCTGTCCAGCCTGGCCTTGAACACTTCCAGGAACGGGGCAGCCACAGCTTCTCTGGGCACCCTGTGCCAGGGCCTCACCACCCTCACAGGGAAGAATTCTTTCCTAATATCCAATCTAACCCTACCCTCTTGTTATTTTGAAGCCATTCCCCCTTTCCTATCACTCCAGGCCCTTATAAATAGTCCCTCCTCATCTTTTTTCATAGCTCCCTACGGATACTGGAAGGCCACAATTAGGCCACCCCAGAGCCTTCTCTTTTCCAGGCTGAACAATCCCGATCTTCTCAGCTTTTCCTCACAGCTCCATCCCTCCAATGACCTTGGTGGCCTCACCAGGACTTGCTCCAACAGATCCATGTCCTTACTGTGCTGGGGACTTTCTCACAGAGAACATCTCCCTGGTTCATCCCTAATGGGAAAACTTCCATAAAGCCAACCAGTCTCCCCTTGAGCCTTTTGCATCCCCAAAACCTTGTGATAGAAAGGTCTCCAGCTCAACTACAGGAGAACAAAGATCCATCTTCCATCTGGTTTGTAACCACACCTTGCAGGTATAAATTGTCTCTAGAGTAAAAATAATCTGTATTTAATAAGTGAAAGCAGAGTAAGAGAAAGTTGGAGCTCAACCCAAGAACTGCTAGAGATAAAACCTGGGGCCATGGCGGGAAACATCAATTTTTGGTCAGCTTCTGGGAGCAAACATGCCAGGCAGAGACCAGTCAGAAGACACTTCACAGAGCATCAACGCAGAGGGAAAGTTCAAGAACCAGGAAACGCTGCGCCCACACACAGTAAAATGAGGAGTTTGGCAGCGAACCTAAGGAATTCTAACTGTGATTATTAAAACCCTTTGTGAACACGTGGTTCAGATCTGTCACACAGTTCCGTGGTGGGGCGGGACTCTCTGACACCCTGTCCATGCTCTGCTTGGAAATGTAGAGCGCGGACAACTGGACAATTCAGAAATATATTTTAAACCACACTTATCACAACCTGCCCGTTCATTACAGAGGTGACAGTCTGGGCCACACAATCCCAGTTAAAGCCCTAGCGATGCTCGCTCCTCCCCCTATTTTAAAGGCTCAGATTTTGGCAAGATCGCCGGTGCCGGCTCCGCTACAGAAACCGCCCCCTGGGAGAAGCGTGGAGCTCCGTGAGAGCACCGCCGGCCCCTCGGGCCCTGTCACACTGCCGGGATCTCTCCGGGGCCGCCCCAAATTAACCCTGGCACGGGCCCCTCAGCCCCCGAGGGTGCAGCCCCTGAATTAACCCGGGCTAGGCCCCGCAGGTGCAGCCCCCAAATTAACCCGGGCTGGGCCCCGCAGCCCCGAGGGTGCAGCACCCCGGACCCGCGCCTGAGGGAGCGCCGTGCGAGC
>VZRR01013700.1:944195-971145 GCA_013398015.1 Oreocharis arfaki | reverse complement strand
TGGGACAACACACATTGTCCCAGCACCTAAGATGTATCACCTGCAAATCCAGCGTTTTGAAATGTTTCAGCTTGGTGCAATTGGACAGTTGTAGGTCACGATGGTGTTACATACTACCAAGCTCCTTCAAACAATTCTCCATGCAAGTTACCTAGAGGAATATTCCTAATTTGTGGAGATTGTGTGTGGCCTGCACTGCCCTCACGCGCTGTTGGCCGACCATGTACTATTGGCCACCTGACTATGTTTGCTCCGAATTTAACTACGCTTATAAAACACACGCATGTGATCCGAAACAAACGGTCCTTGCTACCTTTTTCAAAAAACTGTGATGATAATCTGAACTTTTAGGGATTGGGAAAATGTGTTTTATCTTCTCTTTTTGTTCCTGGAGTTCCGGCTGCTAAAGCGTTGGGATTGCTAGATAGGCTAGGCTGTTGGCTTGCTAAACAAACTAATGCTACTTCGCTCGCTTTGTCGGGATTGCTGACTGATGTTGATTCTGTTAGACACGCCACGCTGCAGAACCGAGCCGCCATTGACTTTCTGCTATTGGCACATGGGCATGGTTGAGAGGAATTCGAAGGCATGTGCTGCATGAATCTTTCTGACCACTCCAAATCAGTGTTTGCTAATATCAAAGAACTACAAATGGGTGTTTCAAAGCGGAGGAAAGAGAGTGAGTCTGATTGGTTTGATGCTCTGTTTGGTAATTGGCAACTGGGTAATTGGGTCAAAAATCTCTTGAAAATGGGTTGCCTGATTGTGCTTGTCATCATTGTCATTTTATCCCTTTTGCCGTGTTTGTTGTCCTTCCTGCAAAGGGCCCTGCAGAGGACCATAAACGCTGCATTTGTGGTTGAAAAACAGAAAGGGGGAATTGTGGGAATTAACAGCAGGTCAGAAAGCCTGTCTGAGTCTGAGTCTGACATTGATCTCAGCACAATCCATGTCTACCAGTGAGAAACTTAATCAAGAGAAGCAAGAAATTCAAAACAATAGAGGGAGTAAAACAGCAACAAGGCTGCAGCTGGCTTCTGTTTGGATTCTTGGGATGTCTGTATTGTAGGTAACTAATAATAGTATAGTGTAGTTAAAATAGCCAATGAACCTGTTGTAGCAGTTAAGTGACCAATGGACAACGAGCACGAATGATAAACACACAAAAGTGTATATATATGACACTGGCTTTTGGAATAAACGCTTTTTGCCTGCACTTTATGTTAGAATTAGTGTGTGTCGTGCGTCCGCTTTAACTGTGACAGTGAACAATCTGTTACAAGAGAGAACAATCACCTTTGAGAAGGCTTCAATGAACTTGAAGGTAATAGGAAAATTGTCATGAAGGATAATCTAAGCAAAAGGCTACGTTAGATCCTATAGAAATCCTCCAAGAATTGTTACCAAGGGTACAAGCAAAAGCTGTCCCAGTGCAGATAGACTCTAAATAATGAGCTTGTCATGGATTTTAAACACAAATACATACAAAGGGAGAACTGTGTCAGACAATACGTATGAAACTAATATAAGCAAGCAGAGATTTTAAAAAAGTAGAAATGCAAGGCAAAAATACAATGCATTTATCAATGATTATATATACAACCAGTAAAAGGAAATTCAAGTATGAATTTCAAGCCATTCAAGAAAGAAGGATAATATTAACAGGACAAAACATTTCATGCTTACTCGGATTAAACTTCAACTAAATTTATACTAACTCATGGCTGTAAGGAGATGATATGCTGAGGGGAAGTGATCAGACTTCCAAATAGCCTTAATAAAATCGAGAGGTATGAGCAAGAAGATGCTATTGAATATGGACAAGTAACAGTCTGTCAGGAACAACTTGGTATGTAGCATATGACACACGATAGGGAAAAATGTTTTACTGGCAACTTTACAGTAAGGGATCCGGGTGTTAGATCAGACCACAAGTATGTAAATCAACACAGTGATTTGATTTTTGACATCCAACACAGTGGGATGTCAGACAGAAATACAGCCTGCAGAATGTGGAGAATTTCTGCTCCATTTCATGTCAGTAAGACATGAGCTGGAGTGACATGTCCAGCTTGTACCACTATGCTTAAAGAGACACAGAGCAAATGGAAGGAGTCCAGAGGAACGTGACTGCAGGCCACATGATGAAAAGCTGAACAAATGGCAGCTTTTTAGCTCAAAAAAAGGAAAAGACTGAGAAGAGAAGGTAAACCTGAGATATATCAAGTAGGTTAAGTACACTGATGGCTAAAGTTATTCTAAGGGAGGATGAATATAGACTGTTCTTTAAACTGAGGAACAAGAAACAACAGCAAAGCAAAACAAGATCAGAGGAGAGGGGCAAAAGAGGGAGAATCCAACCCTTTCCTAGCAAAAAAAAATGTATCTGTGAACCATAATTGACTGAATAAATCATCCACATTAGACAAGCACATGACAGGAGTGACACGGTCATAAGTGATCTGCAATGAATTACTTCAGACAGATACTGCACTTCCATTTCATAACAAACTTTTGCTCCCCCTTTCACACCTAAAAGGGGCCTTACAAACATCATTTCACAAGAGAGGCTTGTAGAAAAGAGTCTCTATGCTGGAGTCAGTAACTTGATAAGCATAACTACAGCATGGGAAATTCCATGCATGCTAACCACTGGGTGATGTACCCCTGTGCTGGTAATTAATATAGGTAGGTGCTCCTTGATGTGATATACAAAACCTTTAGACTTTTATGAAGTGTTATTTTCTAGATTACCCCAAATCAAATAATATTTGATATGGACAGAGGCTTAAAGACTGTCTTGGGATAGGCCATGTAATGTACTTACCCTGTCAGAAGCATAGACAAGGTCACACAAACCAAGGACTGTTACACAGATTCCAATAGCTGGGCCATTTACCACTGCAATCAGTGGTTTAGGAAAATCAATGAAATGATCCACAAACTCTCTAGAGAGAGGAGAAAACAGAAGATGTAACATGTAAGAGACACATCCCAAGTGTTTTTCATCCAGTATATACAAATTCCAAAACACGTGAATAGATAGTGCTTAACAAAACCCAAGAGCTAGATAGAAACTATGTAGTCTTTGGATTTTCAGCCTTTCAGAAATGAATTCTGACAAAATAACAGCTACTCGAAACAGCTGCATTTCCTTAGCAACTAAGAATCAAACATGCACATATCAGCAGAGCTTTTGTGGTTCCTGCGATCAAGTTAAGGAAGTGTTTTCCTCTTCAGCTACAGTTGCTGAGTACAGCTCACTGACAAGAGTCCTCTGCCTACACATGCATCCCAACTCCACCCATGGGATAGCCATTCCCTTCACAGACACTGTTCTGCAGTGAAGCCCCAACAGGCACCAACACTGTGATGTTACCACAACACAGAACTCCCTAGTGCTCTTCTGCACAGGCTTGAGAAACAGCATTCTGCTTCACCTGACAGCTGCTTCTCCATCCAAGAGGCGCAAAATGTGGTCTCAAAATAAAACATTTTCCAAAAGTGAACGGTGCTGTGAGAACTCCATTGGCTGTAGAGGAACACTGTGCCTGTGTAACAGTAACAGCCCAGCAAACACAGGCTTCTCACAAGAGCACAGTTAAAGACCATAAAGCACACGAGACTCTGCGCTGTGCTGAACACCCTACAAAACACTGCAGGCCGGAACACTTGCCAGGTACCACTGAGTAACATCTTCACAACAGGCTCACACTGCATCATTATCACTTTGAGGGGCAACTGTGATCCACAGAGACAGCTCACCTAAGTAAAAGCTGCAAAACTCAGTACTTTCCTTGCAGTTCATCTTCAAAACATAAATCAAAAACACTGCTTTTCTGTGTATTTTAGCTTTTCCACCAATTGCAAGTGCCTGAGGAAACAATCCAACTTGCAAGCATCTCTCAGATGCAATTATCACATACAGAAGTAAAAGAGAAGACAAAATCTGCTTAAGTAGGGGAAAAAAAGAAACAGCCACTTGTGCCAGATGACATCCCTGATCTTGGCCTTAGAAAATAAATTCCTTTAACAGGTAAATTAAAACTTAAAGTCAGAGCCCAGATTCGAGAATTACTGGGCCATTTTGAACAAGCTCATTACACCTGTCTCTGTCAAAAGAAGTCTGGCAGTGAAGGTATTTTGGCATTTCCTGCTAGTGTAGACACTGTTGGATATCAAAAACCCTACAGTTTTTTCATATTCAGTTAAAATACTGTTTTTGTCATTATATCTGTATGTACTTTCGAAATCAAACAATGAAATCAAGTCTTCAGCATCACTGTACTTAAAAAGACTTCTAACATTAATATATTTATTTCATACAATTAATACCACTTCCTCCCACGTGATCTTTGTGTTTATGGACATGGTGAGCCCTTAGACACAGCCACCTAAACAGATGAATTGTAGCATAACTGGGTCCCTGCTGTTATGTTTTCTAACCATGACCGCAAATTATATTTTACCCATAACAGTAACTTATGCATATATGAAACCAAGATATTCTACTTGAGTAATACTGCTCCATCTTTTGCCATCTTCTCCATTTCACCAGGCTGGACATTAGTGAAATTATTCAGATCATTTCCACTACTATAGTAGTCTCCATTTCCTGCAGAGAACACATAGCAGTAAATGTACCAATGGTTTCTGAGTAGGAAAGAGAAGAGAAGCTTTCATGTATTACCCTTACAAAAGAATTTCACCCCAAGTGTCTAACATTGTTAAGTAATTAGAGGGATTTTCTCAAAGTATACACAATATCTTAAAGGACATCTATGGTTTATAAGTGAGTTCTGACTGTCAATTTGTTGAAAAAAAAAATCAGTAAAAAGCCAAAGAACATTAACTGTGAAATATTTGATGGGGAAAATTAATTTTCTTTTTTTCTGTAACAGTGTCAGATGGAAAAAATACTTTATTTCTTTCCTTGCATACTTCCTCAGGTTTTTTTTCCTGTCAATTCACAAGCATTCAAACAATTAGATGTGAGAAACTTTGTTTTTTAAATAGGACGATGGAAATAAAAGTTGATGCATCTCACTTCATCCACTTTCAAACTGATGAAGAAATCAAAAGTAGACAGAATAACCTATTTAATAGGTGGCAGAGGTTCACATTTTTAATGATCTATTCAGAAAAAGGTACAGCAGCCTAAGGATAAGACTGACAGCACTGCATTGATGTCACTGTACTGGAAGATGGATTCTTCAGTAAGAAACAGAAAAACTGGTATTCAATGTATAAGTGAGTTTGCGGCACCACCAAAAAAGCAAGCAGCATTTAAAAGCTAAACTGCGTGACTTAATTGCCTAGGTCACCCTATGTTCCATGAGGACATTCACAGGATGGGACCTACTTTACACTGCAGTGCTCTTATTCACTGTGTGCAAAAGAACAGAAAGGTTCGTGCAGGGGTGTTTGCTGTCAACTCATAGCTATACACGTGTTAAGACTTTCCAGCTCCAGTTGTGTGAATCACCCTTCTAACCTAGAAAGGGCTGTAGTGCCCAGCCATTGCTACTGAAAGGAAATTCAGCATCCTGGGAATGGGAACCAGGTGTTGGTAAAGCAGACAGTGAAGAAGAATTTGCACACAATTACCTCAGAGCAAAAAGGTTTAAGCTCAAATTCACCTTGAAATCACACTACTTAGTTGCCAGCCAAAACTCAAGTTTGGGCTAATTTCCTAAAAAGACACTTCTCTACAATGAGGATGGGCCAGACAGGCAGCTACTCAAAAGTAATAAAGCTCTTGGGAGTATTCCATGTCCATCTTCTCAGCTGAGAAAGATACTTCGATGTAACAGCAAGCTTGCTTAAGAATTTGAAACACCAGCTTAAAGAAAATTCGCCAAAACACTTTGGAAAATCTTTGGTCTACAATAGAGGAAAGAATTTCATCACTTAATTTTATCTTAGTCTAAACACGGGTAGGTATTTCACGTCAGTACTATACTTTGGTGTAATATAAAACATACCAGTAATAACTGCTATGGCAGAATCATTTTTTCCAGCTTCTTCAAGCGCTTTGATAATTTCTCTGTACATCTGCATAAAAGGAAAATCAACAAAGTACAAATGTGATGCTGCAAAAGAACATAAAAATGAGAGTGACACTGACAACAAGGAACTCTAGAGACAGATTACCTATGATACTTTAAAGTACCGAAAAATTTTTCATGCACAGAAAGTTTGGTATTACATGTGAAGTACTTCTGACCATAAATACACACACCTGCAATACTCAAAACTTCCAGTGCAAACCTAAAGGACAATGTAAGGTCCTTTGGAGAAACAAACACTGACTTGAAACAGCTAATTTCAATACAGCAGCTTAAGTGGACAAAATAACACACTAAAGAATTAGCAGCAGTGGGGTGAAGACCCTGCTCTGGTATCTCTGCAGTTGTGAACAGGATCATCATGATGCTTCCAACAGGAGGGACTTACTCATGAAGGTAACTAAACAGAGGATCACCTACACATACATGCAGCAGTGCTGAGCCAAAGGCTGCATAAATGCTTTGTTATACTCAAGGCTGCAGCCAAATCTTGCATCCAAAACACAGGCCACTCTTCCTGCAGTTTGCCATTTTAATTTAGTGCAGATCACAATCTTATATTAAGTTTGAAAGAAATCAAGAGACATAAAAAAGCCTAGTCTGTAAAATTTTAGCTGAATGATTACATTTTGTGCTGGATATTTATTCCTTAGGTTGTTGCAGTCAGAATACTAATCCCTCATAAAATTCAGACCACCATGCTTCAGTCAGTTCTGTCAAACCTGTAGTAAGGATTCTTTAAAGATTTAAGCAGCTTATCCAGAAAGAAAAAGATCATTAATCCTCCCAAGTTAATTTCTTTACCTGATGGTTGATGGCATTTTTCCTATCAGGTCGGTTAAACATTATCTTTGTGATATTGTTTTTGGTAGTAACTATTAATGTTTCGTAGCCATCGTGTCTGCCCTCTTCTGGAGAAGCCTCTTTCTGCTGGCTAGCAGATTCTGCAGAGACCAGACTTGAGACAAGTTCAGCATATTTCTGTCTGGCATTGTCCTGCAATAAAAGAAAAGAAATTAAAAAACAGGGAAGAAAAATAAAGGGGAAAAAAATGAAAAAATACTAAAAAAAAAGTAAGACAAAAATAACACACAGAAGATTATGGAAAGCTAAAATTGAAATCAGTTGCAGTATTAATAAAATGGGTATCTGGGTGGAGGGGGAGTGAAAGGTGACTGCTTCAGGACAAAAGAAAACAAAAATCTCTATTATAATATATTCCAATTAGGGGGGTGAGGATGGGAACATGTTGTATTTGAACACTGCAGAACATGCTTCAAGCAGCAGCAATAGATTCACAAAATAGAAGTGCATAGATGCTTGGATGATGACATTTATTTTGCTGGAAGAGTGCCCCCATCCATGCCTAAGATTACCAGAGAGACCTTTGTCATATTCCCAGCATTTACACATTTCTGTGGATCTTTTGTTTCTGCTTTCCAGTTGCACATTTCTCTAACAAAACGTTTTCTTTTAGAATAGTGTTGCTGAAAATAAGAGCATTGAAATGGATCTTACGGTATTTTAAAACTGCTTGAAGACAACAGCTTTCATTTAGCACTAACATGACACACAGAAGCCTAAAGAATCTTGTCTCCCTATTTCTAAAGTAAGCAGTGATTTAAAAGAATTTTAAGTACTTGGTTGCTACAACCTACTGGCTTGGAAGGATAACATACTTTGAACAATTCTATAATCCATAATGAGTAGCACATGACATTGTCTATCCACTCTCCACTCTAACTTGAGGAGCTGATTCTTTGCCTTAATTATTTCTTGATTACTCCTAAAAGCTGCAGGGGTATCTCAAAAATAACCCCAAAACCCCAAACTAAACAAAAGATCAAAATGCACCCCAGAAAATCCAATGCAGAACAGTATGTTATATTCATGAAATTATGCAACTGTTTTTTTAAAAAAAAGAAAAATATAAAAACCCCTTCTATATTAAAGGATCTTTTTGACTGAGCTCAGCAACTACTACTGAGCAGCAGGCCTAATGCAGCACTGACACAGCCGATTTGAAAAGCTTGTTTACTTCATTTAATAGCAACTGAGCAAACCGTGGTAGCTGTACACAGTCAGACTTACTAAAGCCTGCATGAAAAAGGAATGCTTATGTACCCTTGCACCTTTATTCTTCCTGCTTGCTTCACTTGACTTCTCTAAAGGTTATGAAAGATACTAAAAATGTCAAGATGTATTGAGAAAGAAAGAGTGAAGACAGGCTCGCAATACACCAATTTTTCCTAGTCTTTTAGTCAACAGCGTAAGAGACTGACTTTTTAAAATGACAAAGTTACGAATATGCTGAATTCAGAGACTTGGGTTTTGTTGTAAGAACTGAGAAGTTCAATCTATCTTTCTTAAAGAGAAGAGCAGAATGGACCATAAGGCAAAAGAACACTACTTTTATTGGAAGTCACCACATAAGATCTCTTACGCAGACACAAGCTGGCAGCAGTAATGTAGAACTAGGCTTACACACTAAAAAAAAAAACAACAAACCAAAAAAACCCCAAAACTCCAAACACTGAAGCAGTAAAGTGATTGAGGAATACAGTAGGGAACATTTTGATGGCTGAAGCAGACTTGCTCAACTAGCATGTAATACTTTTAGTCATCAGCCACCCAATTAAAGACCAGGCACTTCAAGGTAGAGTAATCCACACAGAATCTAAGTAAAATTATGGGTTTTGTCACCTGAGACAAATTGCCAAGAGAGTTCCATGCATCCCACTTGGCCTTCTTGACAAAGTCCAGCATACCTGGTTTTGGAGCATTGCAGGGACCTTCAGTAGCCTGAAAAGAGAGTGAAACAAACTTATTTGAACCTTTGGTTAAAGTATTCTATGATCAGTCTTCCTGAAGAAAAATAAACTGTTGGAAAAAAATATTTCAAGTGGGAGGCAGGAAAGAAAGAAAGAGTACATTTATGAGCTCACTATTATTAATTAGTAGAGCTGCCTGGAACCATCAGCTGTCTTAGAGGTTTTTTTTTAAAGGAGTTACTGATTGCCTTCCTCAACATAATAAGCCACAGCCTGTACTGACCCTGCCTGTACTGACCCAGTCAATTCTGATCCACAAATACTTCCCCAAATACCAATACAAGCCCTGCTATGGACATGAAGCTATTTCTAGAAAGGTCCCCTTTCATGCTGTGGGGTAAAGAATAACCTTCACTCGAACTGTGGAGGAACAGTCCCTTGAATTCAAAACAGACAAACAAAAAACCCCAAACAAAACCTACAATGACCATACTAAAAAAAAGAGAGGAAAATACCACAGAAATCAACTTTCAAATGTCAACACCAGGCACATTATAGGCCCAGATGACTGCAGATACAAGAAATTTAAGAGGAAGCATGCAGCCTACTCTTTTTTTCCTAGGCATAAGCCATTTTCCAAAGCTGAATCAGTATTACTATATGGAAGGCATCCCACAGTGGATGTCATTTTGCTCTATTTCTTTGAATTAAGGTTTCTACACAAAGCATGAAAAAACAGGTTTGGCTTTCCTCAAAATTTAGGCATTTTAAGGGGCTGAAATTTCAAGAACAGAATTGGAGCATATAAAATCAGGAGCCTGTTAACACACAATACATTCGAACAGCCTGTATCTTAAATAAATTTTACAGGTCCATCCACTCAGGTTATAAATGCTCCTTACCACACAAAATAAGTCAAGTCAAGCCTACCTGTTTAAACAGAGCATAGAGTTTCAACTTAGTTTCATTCCCAGGATCTTTTTTCAAAAGCTTCAGCTGTTCTTGAGCCTTTTGGAAGTCCTTTTGGCTGACCTGCATGGTGGCTGCAGTCATGTGCAGGTGAATCGCTGGAATGCAAACAGCTTGTGTTGGCCTGGGTGTAAGCGGAGAAAAAAAAAATCCCATTACTTGACTTTTGTGAAAGACTAGAAGAAAAACAAATATGCTGCTTTTTAAGACATTTAAAGTAAATGTGAAACATTACACACAACACCAATCAAAACAACAACAACAAGAAAGATATTAAAAGTCACAAGAAAGTTGCTTTAGAAGTTTGCTTTTGCTGTGATATAATTAACCTGGGAAATTATTAATTTTTATTAATTATTAAAATATTATCCCCTTGTACTCAGCACTTTGAACAATGCATTCAGTTCTGGGCCCCTCACTACAAGACAGACATTTTGGTACTGGAATGTGTGCAGAGAAGGGAACAAAGATGGTTAAAAGCCTGGAGCACAAATCCTGTGAGGAGCAGCTGAGGGAGCTGGGGTTTCTTAGCCTGGAGAAAAGGATGCTCAGAGGGACCTTATCACTCTCTACAACTGCCTGAAAGGAGGCTGTAGCCACGTGGGGGGTGGTCTCTTCTCCCAGGTAAGAACTGTGAGGATGAGAGGGAACAGCTTCAAGCTGCACCAGCGGAAGCTTAGATTGGCAAAGAATATCTTCCTCATATCCAGACGGGTGGTCAGGCATTGGAAGAGGCTGCCCAGGGAAGCGGTGGAGTCACCGTGCCTGGAGGTACTTAAAAGATGTGTCTATGCGGCATCTGGGGACACGGTTTAGTGGTGGATTGAGCAGTACTGGGCTAATGGTTGGACTTGATGATCTCAAAGGCCCTCTCCAACCTAAACGATTCTATGATGAGCAGCTTTATATGTCCATAAACTAAGATGAGTATGAAGCCTGTCTGCTCTTCGTGATCTTGAGTGTGTGTGCTTCTAGCTAGAAACATTTCAATTTGAAAGCCTGGTTTTCCAATCAGGACAGCACAAGCGAAGACTAATTTCAAAATGTTCTTTGGGAAAGGACGGGCTGTAAACTAGCTTGTAGGCACTAGAGAAAAAAAAAAAAGGCAGTCAAAATATTCTGGGAGAACAACTTCCCACCGGAAAAAGGCAATTCCATCAAAACCTCCCCCAAAAACACCAAACCTAACCCAACTCTATAATGCTTTGTAAAAACAGTTTCACTTCAGTAAGGTTTGGAATCAGAAGCCAAGAAGTCTAATAATTTTGACTTATTTCAAGAGGTCAAAAGCATGTTGTCACATCTCTTTTTTTTATTAAGTTGTAATATATGTTAAGCACTTTTACTATTTTAAAAATATTTGCAGTTTATGTATGAATCTTCCTTCGCTATTCTAGTAAAAAGAAAAAAAGCCAAACTTTCCCTACTCTAACTTACAAACACACCTGTCTTATCAGAACATCATATATGATAGATTTCATAACCAGTCTCATTTGAAAAATTAATGAGTATCTCAAATGGAGACTGACAGAATGCTAATCAATTTAATGTTAATACGTCAGTTACAGGACAATCATTTAAGAATCATGGAAATTCAGTCTTTTTATACATGCCTAATGAGAATTTTAAAGATGTTCTACTGCTTACCTCAAAAATATCATCATTGGTCTTATTTCTTAAAGAAAATTTATTTTCTGCTGCAAGTCTAAAAGTTGCAGGCAGAAAGTGCGAAGAACGTGAACTGTCCCCCAATAATTTTATTCCTCTTTAATTTTATGCAGCCAGATGTTTTAGGTGTCTTGTAAAAACGTTTGTAAGATCTATTGGTTTTATGTCCTATTACAGCCCTTCTTTGTTAATAAAATCTAAGTTCTGATACTTTGGAGACACAAAGTTTGAATGACAGACATGGAAAGAGTATTTTTCATTATACACAGAATTTCTTTCAAAGCGAAAGAATTTCAAAATTGGCTTCAAAATCTAATGCCAGTAGCAAGAAACCTATCTGAACAATACAAAATGGAATAGGCTATCCAAAAAGGTTGCAGGAACAGAAGGTGCTTTCAATTGAGCTGATCAGCTGCAAGCCTTTATTAAGATAGCAGGGCACCAGACAAACACGGGGTAAACAACTCTCACTGTAACCAACACTCAAGCTGGTGTGTTCAGAAGACTCTGTCAGAGTTTAAAAAGTCTCTTAAACAGTCAGGAGGTTATTTAGCCAACTTGTGGACTTCGATTCCAGCATCAAAAAAAATACTTTCAATAGGAAAAAGGGCACCTAAATGGATACAGATACAAGTTTTTTATTACTGCATCTCTTTCATTAGTCTGTCCTGGAGCCCCAGAACATCACACTTTCAGTTCATATTCCCAAACATGTTTTTGAAGTCTCATTTACAGGAAAAAGAAATGAGAGTGCAGGAAGAGAAGTTGATTGTTTTGGTTTGGCCTTTTTTTCCCCTCCAATTTTGCTAGCCATCTTTGGAATCACTGGAATGCTACAGTCCCCAAGACGATCTGTGTACTTGCTACAAATTTTCTTGTCAGTCTAGGCAGTGACTGAGGTAGATCCCATGTTTAAAAATGGAGATTTGGGTTTACACCACGTTTGACAATCTGGATTTCACTCCAGCCTGGCTGAGATCAATATCATAAAGAAGCTTAAAGAATCTCCTTTATATACAAACTGATAATGATCAAAAATTAACAAAAGTTGAGGATGAGCAGCTGGGGAAAGGAGAATGCCATAGAAGCTGGTCTGAAGGTATGTACACACATATTTGTGATTAAGGTCAGTTTGGGGGTTTTTTGCATTTAGGAGGTCACAGTTATCTTCCTTGTTAAGGATGCAAAGTAGACAAGTTAGAGGAGGATGAGAAATAATTAGGTGAATAAAAAAACTTGGCTGGGGAAAAGTAGAATGATCTTTCAGTAAGCCCAGGCTCAGAAGAACTTTGCTGTTTGGTTATATTCACTTTTGCTTCTTAGTTATAAAATGTTTGGGTAAAATTGTTATCTATCCACTTCAAATACTTCATCTTTCCTTCTCTTTTTCTCCTTACCTACTGATTTGTAATAAGAGATTGTGCCTATTAAAGTGTTTATAAGAAAAGGCCTTTTATCTTTCATTCTTCCTTGCTGCTTGTAGCTCAATTCTCTGCAGGACATTGATGATTCACTATGTTTCTTCTGCCTTCTGATCTCTACAGACATTTCCTACACATCAGAGATGCTCATCAATACCTGACATGACAAGGCTAAGCTGATTACTGTGACTTCTCTATTAAAATAACAACAAAGGATGAAAACACAAAGGAAAAATTAAGTTATTTCACAATTAATTTGTCTTAGGCAGGACCTCATTTTTTAGAGGCAGACACAAACAGCAGTAAGGGAGCTTCTCCATCCCAAGTACATCACACAGAGAGAGGAGATGACACCTCTCAGAACACACAACAGCGCTGCCACATCTGGCACTGCACAGTGGTGCTGCGCCACAGTCCCAAGGACAGAGGAACTGGAGAGGCTGCTGCAGTACAAGGACAGAGAAGCAGGAGAGGCTGCTGCAGTACACTGCGGGACAACTTGTTCCCTCCATCTGCTGCTCTCATGCTGTGACACCGAGACCTTCTTAGTCACCCACTGAGCAAATCCACACCCCACTTTAGTGGCCACTCTTCGCAGAATCCACACAAAGCAGACAGAGAGCCTGGAACCTGACACACAACCTTTTAATCCAAGCAGAAAAAGAAGCCTAGGAAAGGCAATCAAAAACCCCTCTGTATTTCCCTTTCTCATCTACTCACGGCAACAAAGCAAAATGCTTTCCTTCACAAAGCTTCGTGTTTACTGCCCTGTGGCCAATTAGCTGACACTGCCCCACTGCTACAAATTACCTTTGCTGTAGCGGCACCCACAGAAGAGTGGTGAGGGCTCAGCAACCTCCCCCAGCTGGGTAAAAAGCCAGCCCCCACCAGAGAGACAGAAGCAAGAGGAGTCACAACTTGGCAGAGCAGTCAGAGTCCATGACAAATGCCTGCGCACTCCTGCAAAACCGGTCACTGGGGACTCCGCAAGGTGTACACTCTGAAAAAAGACATAAATCCTCGGCATCACTGCCTGAACCTGAAACATCCAGGCTGACAATCATTTCATATTTATTCACTCATATTTATTCAGACATCTCTTTGTTGCCATTTAATCATCCAGGATATCTTGGAGGCTGGCTCACCATTCATCCTATTCACTCTACCTGTTCACTTAAATGTCTCTCATCCGAATAAACATTCAAATATAAGTCTCTTAAATCTAAGATGTCAATTACGCTGAAAGTAATTTCTCACTGCTTATATGATTCACAAAAAGACTACAAAGCCTGTTAAGGCAGGCCTCTCACTTCTGTGTAGCTCTGTCACTTGCATAAGGACTTTAAGAGAGCTAAAAATGCCAACATTTTGTAAAATACTGACTGCTCACTTTCCAACTTTTAAAGTAACATTGCAGTTTCCTCATTTGGATTAAACAGAAGTCAAAAGATCTCTTTGCACAGGAAACATCAGATACACTCAGCAAAAGAAAGGGATGGATGTACCTGAAATCCATCTTCCATTTACTTAGTAAAAGTTTTCTTTTAAATGTCAGTAGATGCTGGGGAAATAAAGCACATAGAAGAGCAGTTAAAAATTCTATTAGGATTAAAAGCAGTGGGTGGTGCTAGATACACGTGGGTTTAAAACTCCAGACAGAAATTGAAAATGCTCATTTTACATTATTTTAAGAAGGTTTAGGGAGACAAGCAAGAAAAAGAACAGGACGTGTTGTTAGACAGAAGCAAGAAGCACATTAAACTGTCACTTGGATGAATCCCGCAACATCTTTTGTCCATTATATGTAACATTTCAGATAATGTGTGCAACATCCCTTCTTTGCCATGATCACTATCTCAAGGTGCTGTCATTTTTCCCATTGCTCTTTTCACATGTTTCTCATGCAGAACAGTGAAGGGCATGGTAACCACCCCTTGCCATTTCCCACACAAAGGGTATTACAACATCATAAAGTGTCACTATTTCTACTCATGTTCTTTCCATCCTAAGAGAAAATTAAATGAAATACTGGTTTGCTGCTGCTATTGTTTGAAGAGTTGTATGGGTTGGGTTTTGTTGGTTTTTTGGGTTTTTTTTAAGTTATTGAAAGCAATCAATTCCCATAAACCTCAAGGTGCTAAGTGTTTGGTTATAATCTAACACAAGCTTCTGACTGCATGCCTCTC
Source organism: Oreocharis arfaki (assembly GCA_013398015.1). Lineage (NCBI taxonomy): Eukaryota > Metazoa > Chordata > Aves > Passeriformes > Paramythiidae > Oreocharis > Oreocharis arfaki. The sequence goes on along the minus strand of VZRR01013700.1, from coordinate 956,062 downwards.
CAGAGTCCCTGCAAAGAAGAGACAGCACACATTTCCCAGCCCAGCCCACAACTGATTTGCAGGTGCCAGCCAACTGTTCTACAAGGTTCAGGAGCCTAAAACCTATCCCAAGAGCTTCCCTTGCCCCAGCACCAGCAACTGCTCTTAGGGGTGCTCTGAAGCCACACAGGAGAGCAACTAAATGAGACGTCCTTGCTCCCTGTCCTCCTGCTGTGGGGACATATCCATCCCACAGCGAGGAACCACGCGTGCTTCCTGCCAAGGTGACAGGGGAGGTCTTTGCCTGCTGGTGCCTGGACAGTACCACTCCAACCAGTTTCAGGCTCCAGTCCCTCTCTTCCAGTAGCACTTCTCTCATTCTGATTCTCCCTTAAAATTATCCTGATTTTTCTCCCTGGAGGGGAAAAGGGATCTGGAGAAGGAATAGCAACTTTGGATCATTAGTTCAGCTACATCAAAGGGCACAGGAGCAGAGCTGGTGGGGAAGCTTGTCACCACTGGCAATTGCAGCAACTCTTAGGAAATGAGGAGAGTGAGGGGAATAGAAACCTGTATTTAAACTGTGAGCATGAGAAAATGAGTGGACCATCTGAAAAAAATAATGTAACCTGACACACCAACTTCTCTCATTCTCCACCTCCCAAGCCCTCGTATCAGAATCCCTACCAAGATTTAAAAAAGTAAAGTTTGATTACCAAATAATGACAATAAGCAAAACCTTAGCAGTGCCACGCTTCCTTAGTAACAAGGAAAATAATATTTATCATTTTCCATATCCACTTGCAGTATTTTCTACATGCAGTAAATTTAAAAGTTGTACTTCACTTTATTTTGCTGACAAGAAGAAGCTATTGTCTATGCTGTTAATATAAAAATGATTAGAAAATTTTAATTTCTAGGTTCCCCAAGTAATCATTCATCATGCCATTGGTTATATTCAACTGAAACCAAACAGACAATAATGTAACATTAAGAACTCATATACTTTTTATGCAGCCCAAACACTGACACAGCAATATAAGAGCTTTCCCCATATAGCTTAAAGTGTAGAGGGCTCATTTCTGCCATATCTCTCGAGTTATTCTCCCCATACAAGCTACCTAGACCTGAGCTGGGAGAAAGAAGAGGCACCTGACAATGCTGAAGAAAACTGAGAATCCTGTGGTATATTTGGAACACTCACTGCTCCTTTGCCACTGGAAAAAAAAAGGAGAGCATAGATGGTACATTTACAGATAAATTCTGGTAGTTTCTTCTGGCTGTAGAAGAAAAACAACCCTTTCTCTCTTTATGCCATCTTATTACAGGCTGTTCCCAAAGAAATTTGGATCATTTAGCTATACACACTACTTCTCACCATATACTCTTTTCAGGTTGGGATTTTTTTTCTTTTCTTCCTACTGAATTGTTTTTTCATACGTGCCTATCAAATCAATAATGCCTGTTGCTGCTGTTAGACTTCCAGCTTCAAAGCACTCTTCCTCTAAGTTGTACAGACAGATTTTCTTACAAGTAGGAGTTGTGCAGTAGGCAGTAACATTATAATGCTAAAAGAAACCTTAGCTTGATAATTTTTACACAAATAAAGGCAAATTACTTCAGGTTTTTATTTCTAGGTCTGTCCTTTCAAGTTTCTTCTCTTATACTGGGAAGTGTGGAGTAACCACTAGGAGAAGAGAGGTGGTGAGCAAGTGGCTGCATGGTACCCTGGCTGGGGCTAAACCACAACAGGCCTTTTTGATGCCCAATGCGGGGCACCAAGGGTTGAGATAACAACAGATCCGACCAGAGCATGTTAGAACAAATTTGTTAAAAGCATTTATTAAATTAGTTTAAGAGTTGCTGGTTACAATGCTGTTCCATTTGCCCAGAGTTCCTGCACGCGGGCTCATAGTCCCTCTTCCATCCATGGGGTCTTATCAGCATCAAAGTTATTCTCTAGAAATCAATGCATTTGGTTCATTTGGAGAAATACCAAGTTTTATTAACCATGGCGATACCATGAAGGAGTTGATGACTCAGTAGACAGAACTCCAGCCTTCCTAAAAAAATCCCCAAGCCATACGGAAACAACTCTCCCTTCCTGTTCCACCAGCATAGTCCTTGACTGTACCCCACTATACTGCAGCATGAAGTAACTAAAATTTATTGCTATCAGGCAATAACAATGTTTCTAGTGTTCTCATATTTCCAATGTTCCTAACTAGTAGAAAACATCAGTTCAAATACTCTATAAACAATTTACTTACTGCTACTTTAACAAAGAAATGAAAGTCAAATTATTTTCTCCTTTACATTAGAATGTTTCAAGAGTTGTTCTAAATGCAAGTTTGGTGTATAAATCCTTATCAGCTTTTACTATTTACACTCCTACACTGTTTTGACATATAAAAACTAGAGGATAATTATGTGTCTGTTGGCAAATTGAAGTGCTGAATCACTGTTGTTTAGTGCAAGTGGCTCAGCTGTGCTTGATAGTTTCTTTTTCAATATTAAAGAATAGCTAAGAATGAAGGCTCTAGATTACCATTCACTGAGATATGAAATGGTCTGATCTTTGTGCTCTATACAGGCACAGTTTTATTTTATTTATTCTCTCATCATAGCTGCTGGAAGGGAAACTAGGATCATCTCCTGACATGTCCACAAGAACTCTCTCTTTCCAGCAGACTTAAGTTGACTGGACATGGTGAATGACTAAAGCATGAGAGAACTTCCTGTATATCCTCAGTCCATGTAAGACATCTCTACAAGCAGGAAGATTTTCAGATAGATATCCTCTGAAACACAATTGAAAGTTAAAAATAAGAACGTTAGCAGAAAAAAAAAAAATAGAGCTGCAATACTCATACATGCGACATTTGCTGAGAACCACTGGGAGTTTATTGCAGCATTTGGAGAGCAACAAACTCAAATAGGTTCTTTACACATCCTTATCCAAGGTGACTTAACAAAAAGTTGTGAACAAATACTCAAAATAATTTCACTGCTAATGGACAAAGGAAAAAGCCATTCTGATTTGGCTTGCAGGGACAGCAGTTGTTGGCTGTATGAAGAGCAAGAAAACATGTAGTTTAATGTTAATGGGTTATGGCCAGTGTAGGTAGGTTTCTTGACGTGGATACAACCAGCTCCTGCAGTTCCCACCCCACATCAGAACACCCACTGATGCTCCCCACAGTGCAGCTGAATCAGTGAAAGGAAACAAATTTCTGAGGCTTACTTTCTCTCCTGAATCCATGACAGCTGGATACAATGGGGGTGGACACAAAGAATACTGAACGAAACAGTAACAAAGTAGTATTTGCCAATGGCTTATTCTGTACAAATCCAGAGCTCTTTCAGACAGCTTAGAATTAAACACTAAGTCTAAACACAAAGTAGCACACTGCTCTTGGTTTTGTCAGTATTTCCAGCACTCACAATCAAACCAACAGGTCTCATCTTTAACTACCTGGGGCAATTTACTCAACAAAAATCTGATGATCTGAAATGGAAATTATATACCTTCCAAGGGACTTCATGTCATGTCTTACTAAGACAGTGTAAAAAGCTTGAATTATAGCATTTAGAAGGCTGCACCTAAAGCAGCAGCTCTTAAGACAGAGGTCAGAGGATCATGTTTCATTGTGCCAGTTACTAGCGGCAAAGCAACAAGGGCAGGGTCCCACTGGCTTCTGCTCTCATTGCAGATACTACGAAGAACTGTTGGTCTGGGAAAGAGGCGGACAACCCATACAACTTGGAATTTCTTCCTCTGAAGAGTGTGTTTCATCTGGCATCTTACTGGCAATTAAGTAAAACAACACAAAACCAAAGATTCTTTTGTTTCAGAAACAGGCTGACTCTACTGACATGTTTGAAGCAATCAGCATTCTACAAGCATGTGTATCACGGTAAGAAATGACAGCATATTTGAAATTTAAAATTTACCCTGTTTAATGGTTAGCTTCTAAGGATCAAATTATCAAAGAATTATTGACCATTCTATAAGCTATAGACACCTCTTACACCAGACCTTATACCAGAATAAATACTATCAAACAACTTAACAGAAAAACAGTAGCCACTTTTTTGGAGGGCCAAAGACACAGAAAAGAATCCATACAACATGATATTTCTAATCCTCAATAAATCATTTTTATTTCCAAATAAGAATGGAATCTCTCTATTCAACACTGGTGAGGCCCCACCTGGATTACTGCATCCAGTCCTGTGTTCCACAGTACAAGAGACATGGTCATACTCAAAAGAGACCAGAAAAGAACCATGAAGATGGAGCATCTCACATTGAAGAGAGTCCTAGAGAACTGGGATTGTTCAGAAAGCTGTGTTCCAAGACAATCCACCCTCAAGACTTCCAGACACCTCGGCTATGAACTGTGAAATCCAGCCCAATTACATAGAGCTTGCTGCTCTGGATTACATTTTGCTGATTTTAACTGCCATATATATTTCCACTCAAAACAAAGTTTAAGAGTGTGCTTAAATAAGGATGTAAGTTTTCCAAGACACTTTTCTGGAAAACTATCACCAATCAACTCATCATTACCTCTTGTCTTTTAAATAGTATTGGCAAACCGGCATGTGCAAACAAGATGGAGTAACTCCATTAAGCAATTAATGCATTTACAGAGAAAGCCCCCCATTAAGAGATTTAGTTGTTCATTTTCCTTTGACTAGTCAAGCCCAATTTTCAAAACACAGTGGATTAGTTTATTCCAATGGCTGTGTTTCAGAATCCTGGCCCTTAAAGAAAAAGAGAAATTCAAGATCCATTGGTGGTACGAAGACCCTTTCTGAAAGACTCTGAAAGTTACCTTACAAATGCTAGGGGAAACTGATTTTACCATTATTTTGCAAAATCTTGTGCAAAAGCCAAATTGCACAAGGTGTCAAGAAGGGAAAGAAGGTGGTTTCTTTAATATATAAACCAAAAAAATACTACCTAAACTACTTATACTACTATGTATATTAGTGATTTTACTACTTAAAAAGTAAGGAAAATATGATGAGCTCTCTAAACTTTCTATTGACTTGCACCAAGACAGAAAAGCCCAAGCTTGGGGAAAAAATAAAATAAATAAAATCAAAGCAGATATGTCTTCTGCTTTCATTTCTGGTGGCCAGGCAAGGGTCTGTGACCCACATAACTCCGATCACAAACACCAACTAGAACTAGAGACCTGACCTACCAAAGGGTGTGGATGCTGAAAAGCTGCTGGCAGAGAAAAATCCAGCATTTTGCAAGTATTCTGTTAAAGTCCTTGATTTCAACGTAAACAAGCAAGATGCTTTTCTAAACATCTTGCAGGTGTGTCTTGTTAGGAGTCTAACAGGTGGTGTGGGGTCTGGCCAACCACTTGGAGAGGTGGTTGGACCAGGGACCAATGATCCTTGCCATAGACCAATGCAGGGATTATATAAGGCCTGCCTGTAATTAAATAAAGGGGGTTTATCACTTCCCTCAACCTGAGCTCTGACTTAGACCTCCATTCTTCCTCGTCGCCCGTGCTTTAACTGCAACAAAAGAGAAGCTGGCAAAGATAAGCACTGTTATCTCGAGCAGGAGGAGCAGAGTACCTGAGCACTACAAAATCCAGCACAAGCCAAGGAGAGCTGGTCAACAGAAATCTGTCACAGAAAAAGATGTTGGTTGATAGGAATAGCAAAGAGCTGAGCAACGTACATGGGTGCAGCCCGAAACACAGCACCAAGAGGCACAACTTTTAGAGACTCAGAAACCAAAATGCGGGAGCCTCTGTAAGACAGCAACGGGGAGTAAAAAACATACTCCACAGGGCTTCCCTGGGACAGGATCAGCGTATGTGTTTTGTACTGTGGGTAAGACACAACCCTTGTACGTGGACACATTTCCCACGTCAGTGAGCCAGGATGCATTCCCACTCAACTGCTAGAGGGTGGGGAAGTTGGCAGGCAGATGTTCAGGAGGCTGCAGGACCTCTGCTGCCTACGCCATACTGAGACTGGGGGGGGAAACAAGATCCAACTCACCTGCCTCTGGGAAAAGCTTCAAGCATGAAAGCAACTTCTACTGCCAGCACCAGAAGTTTTGGTACAGAACCCCAGGAGACTCAAGAGTGTTTGCAAACAGGGTTTTTAAAAATACAGTCTGATCTATTACTTGAGACCGACACTACAAAAACCCAGTCTTCCATCTTGTAAAAGTGAATCGGATTAGGGTTGACAGCAGACAGTAAGAAAGAAAAGGAAAGCAGCTCCTGCAGTACAGAAATAGGGCCTGGTAGGGGGAAAGTGGGTGAAGTGTCCTTTTTGTTCAGCCAGCATGAGAACATCAGAACAAAGCTACTAAAATTTGTACATCCATAACCAACCACAACTATCTCAATAGGATTGACAGAAAGGACTAGACATTTCCCACCACAGGGATACAAGGCAGACTCTCTCTCAGGCCAACCAGGTCCTCATGGCCAAACTTGGGAAAAGAAACAGAACAGAAAAGGGGATACCACCAGATTTACCTGTCACCTCCAGGATGACAGTAGCCTCAAAGAGGTTTTCCACAAGGCAAGGCTTACATGTCCTCCAGGTGTGCTGGCATCCACAGTTCTCCCCGTTATTATGTCTCCTCACATATTAAAAAGAAACAAACAAAAACCTGTACAGGTGATACACCATTAACAGCAATCAAGAAGTCTTTGCTGGGAATGACCTGCAATACTGAACTGCTTCTCACCAAAGGAGGCCCCTGAGCAGAGTCATCAGACGAAGCAAGAAATAATCTCTCAGCTGCTAAAGATCAATTCTTCCTCTACCCCTAGGGGGGCAGCTTCCTCATAAGCAGAGTGTCAGGGCAAAGACAAAGCCTCTGGGCCCTAAAGACCCAGACTTTACATCTGACTGGCTTAGTAGGAGTCAAGGCAGAAAAGAGCCATAACTCTTTTCTGTGGGTCTACAGGGCTGCAGTCAGAGAGAGGTAAAGGAGGAGATGGAAGGGTTACAATGTCCTGCTTCGCTGTAAAGGTATCAAAAGGCCCTTGATATAATGACCAACAAATGTAACTGCACTACCAAGTAAAGGGTAAGCAATTCAGGGAGTGGAATCATTTAACTCCCAGGCAGACGTACAAGAGGGCTAAATAAGGACTGCTGTGTCTTGTACTGGAACTTAATAACACCTGAGCTCCTACTATGTGGGTGGGCTGTAAACATCCAGATGTTTTGTCATGAGATGATGAGGGGATGCCAAGAGGAGATTTGGAATGCTGCGCAAGAGACAGATGGAAGTGAACTTGAACTCGTAAGACTGCTGCCTCCCAAGCTGAAAACCAGATACTGTAGTAAAGAGAGATTTACTGTAAGCAGGAATCAGGAACAGGGAGAGACCAACAAGGCTACAGAAGCAAGAAGAAGCCAACAATGTAAGAGAAAATCAACTAGTTTTCAATTCAGTGTACTAAAAGATCAGCATTTAATAGTGCTCCTACGAAAAAAGCTTTTCTGAGAAATAAGAGTAGCTCATGGAAAATTGGTCTTTCCAAGATTTGACCCCCTTTAAAGTTGCTGAAATAGGCGAACCAAAGGAACACAGAAGTTTGGGTGTGACTATGTTACTGTCTCAGTTCGACCAGGAGAGTGCTCTTGGAGAAAGTCTCTGAGCTGCTGCCAACTCCACTCCCCTGGGTTGTGCTGCAGAGCTGTCTTGGCACATACAAGTCAGATCCCTTCTAGACTACATAAAAATGGGAGATGTCCTCCAGCCACTGACAGGCATTCAGTGCTGGGATCGCACTACAACTAGGCTGAAGGAAACCCCCAAAACAAGGACAGCACGGACACAGGTTTCCCAGCAGCAACCATTCAGCATCCAGTGGTCTGACCTGACCAGATATGGCTTCACAGCAGTGGTGTTGTGGGGCCTCCAACCTCAAAGATCTGAATGCAAAGACTGACAAATACAGACAGCCCCAGTAAGACTCTTCTGAATGTGCATTTGTGTCAGATTCCCCCCTCCTCAAACAAATTTAAACTTGAAAAATTACATATTGCAACAGGACAGGACAAGAAGAGCCTGTGGAACTCAAAATTCCATGTCTGAAAGGATTATGAATGTCTTGCTTAGGAAAACAAACAAACCAAAACAAAGTAAGAGGAATTCTTGCATTTTGCCTTTATATTTGCACAAGCCTTTCTCTTTCCGTGTTCCAAGAATATGAGTCTTTTTTCCAAGTTTAGACTGCAAAAAATGCTTCCTAAATTCACCGGCATAGCAATGTTGCCAGTGTCTTCGATATAATTCTGCTTGCATACTGCTAATACAGAAAATAAAGCTCATCTATCTGGTGCTCTGGCATTGGAAAAACTGCACTATTTTCTTTTATTATATTTGCTTAAAATCCTAAAGAATGGACCCATTATTAATACTGATTTATGAACTGCTGTCTCATACAGAATCTTGCCATTTCAGATACATCTGACTCCACCAGCCTAACGACGAAGAGCAGGCCAGTCTCTTATGTGTTTACCCAATTTAGAACTGTTTTCCCTTACTCTCATTGCAACAACTTAGCTACATTAAATTAATATTAATTAGCTGAAAAAGCTTGCCTAGAAAGTTCTTTTTTTTTTTAAATGAGGGCAGAAGTCACACAATTCTCTTCATTCTTCCCTCTATCTTATGATGTTCATGTACTTCAAATAATTTCTCACAAAGCCTTGGGTGAAAAACATTACAATTTAACGCATAAATGTCTTATAGTCTTCCGGTCAAGATGCACCCATGCCACTTGGATGCTTGAGTAAAAGCATTTCACCTATGAAAGTGTGCACTATAATAGTCAAATCCGAATGTTGTTAACAATCAGAGTATCACACAACTTTAAATCTATTGGTACGATGATGTCTACTTCACATTTCTCTTTAGGAACTTGTTTACCAGGTATACTTAACACACCAAATGCTTGGGGTTTTTTTTTAGTATTAAGCTATTTTTGATTGGAAGAGGAAATTCTATGAATTGGCACACTTCGTGATTCGTATCCGTATACAAGCAATTTCATAGGGGAATTTCCAGCTTAGCCATGTTCAATAAAAATGTCACTCACACAATTCCAAGTGTAATTGCAACTCAAGCCATCCCTTCTGCTTTCCAGTGCCCAGCTAACCCTGAAGGTGCACAGCTGCTGCAGCACACACTCCTGCACATGACACTTTATTTGGAAACAGCTTACAAACAACATATAATAAATAAATAAAGGTGTAGAAGATACTGCATGATTATTTGGAAAGCCAGAACAGTCTTAGGAAGAAGCCCTAACTAGCTGGACACACAACTAAGGTTGGTTTTGTCAAGGCCAGGCTGGATGGGACTCTGAGCAATCTGCTCTAGTGGAAGGTGTCCCTGTCCCTGGCAGGAGGGTTGGAATTAAATGAACTTTAAGGTCCCTTCTAACCCAAACCATTCTATGATTATGTGATCTATGAGACTAATAAAATAAAACACAGAAAACAAGAAAAGGCCCAAACATACACACTCTTCTACACATTTCACTACAGTTTTGGATACCTCACCCCCAGCCTAACCAACAATTTTTCTGGTGGTTAAACATTCGCCTCAGGAAGGCATCAAACACAGGTTTCCCACTTCCACGCTGTGTTCAAACACTTAAAGGTGGTTGGTACGGCCAGAGGTGTCCCCAGCCCCAGCAGAAAGCGACCTCCCCCGTTTTTAAGACGAGAGGGGCGCCCGGCCCGGCGCACTAACGCCGGAGCCATGCAGGGAACGCCAGCCCAGCTCACCCAGCGGCACGGGCAGGGCAGCACCTGCTCTGCACGCCGAGTCCCGGCGGGAGGGAGCTGGGACTGCCCCGCTCCCGGCACGGACACCCCCGGCACGGACACCCCCGGCACGGACACCCCCGGCACGGACACCCCCGGCCCCGGCCGGGCCGCCCCGTGAGGGGCCCCACCGGGGAGCCCCGGAGCGATCGGCACTCACCTTGTCCCGCAGGGCGACCGCCAGCAGAGCCTCCGGACGAAGGTCAGGGCCGGGGACGCCATAACCAGAGGAAAAGAAGGCGGGCGGAGGGAGGAGAGAGCAAACCCCGCCCCGCCGGGATCACCGCCTCCATCGCCGCGGGGAGGGCGGCCTGAGGGCGGGGCTGCGCAGGGCTCGGGGCTGAGCTGCTGCCGTGTCCGTAGAAGCGGTAGGGGTCTGCGATGTGTGGTAGGGTTCAGGGGCTATGCCCGGGAATCACAGAATCATTTAGGTCGGAAAAGACCTCTGAGATCACCGAGTCCAGCCTATGACCCAACACCACCTTGTCAGCTAGACCATGGCACCAAGTGAACTAGCTGAACTTCGTGCACTTGTCTCTTGAACGCCTCCAGGGATGGTGATGCCACCACCTCCCTGGACAGCCCATTCCTTTGTTTAATAACTTCTTCCGTGAAGAAATTCTTTGTAATGTCCAACCTGAACGTCCCCTAGTGCAGCTTGAGGCTACGTCCTCTCATTCTGTTGCTGGTTGCCTGGGAGAAGAGGCCAATCCCACCTGGCTTCATCCTCCTTTCAGGCAGTTGTAGAGAGTGATAAGGTCACCCTCGAGTCTCCTCTTCTACAGGCTAAACACCTCTAGCCCCTCTATACTGACAATAAATGATGGAGCTTAGTGAGCCAGCTCCCTCAGTACCCTTGAATAAATCCCATCTGGTCCCTCAAACTTGCGAGTGTCTAAAGGTGCTTTACGAGCTGCTCAGGACCCTAAATTCACTCACAGCAAGGGTAATGAGAAGACCAGGCAGTTCCACATGCTGCAAATTCTGCAGGGTCAGAAATGGAACCAGCTGTGGTGCAAACCTGGTGGGCGGCCGAGGTCACCAGAGCAGTCAGTGGAAAATGAATTGATTTGAAACCAGAGCCCTTTCATGGGCTTGTCTCAGTCCCACCAAAAGCAACTTGTAGTGGGCATTGCATCATTAATTAGAGCCACTTACTGTACTAACCCTCTATTTAGGTAGCTCCTAAAATGTTTGTGTTGTTGTTTGTGCCCACAAATCACCTGGCAGGCTGCTGGTTGGCTTGGTGTCTGTACCTCAGTGGCAGCGGCACTGGCACTGTGAAAGGGAAGAATAAACACTAGTGTCTGCCCCATCTAACTTAAAAGATATCACTATTTATTGCTCAGCTTTTGCTCTTTCATCTTCAGCTCCTGAAAGTATATTTAGTTTTCCCTTGCCGGTGTTACCTGCTCTGTGAAAGATGCTTCTCTGTTTGCTTAGACGCTCTGAAGATCCTCACAATTCAGGGACTCAGATCTGTTAGTTTCCTTTCAAAAGACATCCAGTAAAATCAACTTTTAGTCCTGGGGGTTCCCCCCCTCCTCCCCAAAAGTAAATGCATTTTAAGACTCTCCTCAAGGATAAATGTTTTGAAGCTGCTGATGACCTGCGGGGTTCTCCTTCCTTAAATGTTTGATTATAGTTTTCCAAAGAGTATGTAACTGTTAGAGACTAACAATCAGGGTGACACGTTCTTTTCCCCTTGTACTGTAAAGGTCATGGGGTGTGACCCGGATCAAATCACACGTAGCTGACTTTTTCTAAAATAGCCTTGGGTTTCAAGTGTGGGTGTTTTTCTTTGAGCTTGATACACCTTGACTTTTACTCATGATTACAGATCCAAAAGCCTGGCATTTCCCAATTTCACACACGATCTTTACTGGTTTACAGTTCTAGCAGAGCTACCTAAAGCAGGTATTTATTTGTGGTTTAGCCTCTCAGTAGCAATTTCCATCTCTGCTACACAGGGCTGTGAGGTGAAATCATTTCACATTTGTAGAAGACTTTAAAAGCACTCTTCTGAAGGTGTTGTAGTAAATGCTGTA
>VZRR01013700.1:755996-943508 GCA_013398015.1 Oreocharis arfaki | reverse complement strand
TGCCTGGGAGAAGAGGCCAATCCCACCTGGCTTCATCCTCCTTTCAGGCAGTTGTAGAGAGTGATAAAGTCACCCTTGAGTCTCTTCTTCTCCAGGCTAAACACCTGCAGCCCCTCAGTACTGATAATAAATGATGAAGCATAGCTTAGTGAGCCAGCTCCCTCAGTACCCTTGAATAAATCCCATCTGGTCCCTCAAACTTGCGAGTGTCTAAAGGTGCTTTACGAGCTGCTCAGGACCCTAAATTCACTCACAGCAAGGGTAATGAGAAGACCAGGCAGTTCCAAANCATTAATTAGAGCCACTTACTGTACTAACCCTCTATTTAGGTAGCTCCTAAAATGTTTGTGTTGTTGTTTGTGCCCACAAATCACCTGGCAGGCTGCTGGTTGGCTTGGTGTCTGTACCTCAGTGGCAGCGGCACTGGCACTGTGAAAGGGAAGAATAAACACTAGTGTCTGCCCCATCTAACTTAAAAGATATCACTATTTATTGCTCAGCTTTTGCTCTTTCATCTTCAGCTCCTGAAAGTATATTTAGTTTTCCCTTGCCGGTGTTACCTGCTCTGTGAAAGATGTTTCTCTGTTTGCTTAGACGCTCAACTACAGCTCAACTACAGCTTAGATCCTCACAATTCAGGGACTCAGATCTGTTAGTTTCCTTTCAAAAGACATCCAGTAAAATCAACTTTTAGTCCTGGGGGTTCCCCCCCTCCTCCCCAAAAGTAAATGCATTTTAAGACTCTCCTCAAGGATAAATGTTTTGAAGCTGCTGATGACCTGCGGGGTTCTCCTTCCTTAAATGTTTGATTATAGTTTTCCAAAGAGTATGTAACTGTTAGAGACTAACAATCAGGGTGACACGTTCTTTTCCCCTTGTACTGTAAAGGTCATGGGGTGTGACCCGGATCAAATCACACGTAGCTGACTTTTTCTAAAATAGCCTTGGGTTTCAAGTGTGGGTGTTTTTCTTTGAGCTTGATACACCTTGACTTTTACTCATGATTACAGATCCAAAAGCCTGGCATTTCCCAATTTCACACACGATCTTTACTGGTTTACAGTTCTAGCAGAGCTACCTAAAGCAGGTATTTATTTGTGGTTTAGCCTCTCAGTAGCAATTTCCATCTCTGCTACACAGGGCTGTGAGGTGAAATCATTTCACATTTGTAGAAGACTTTAAAAGCACTCTTCTGAAGGTGTTGTAGTAAATGCTGTAGTTGATCTATATCCTTATTTTCCCCTAATCAAGCAAAACTCATGGCTTACAAGTATGTAACTTGTTAGAGACAGTATTTTGAACATAGAAAGACAAACTGTGGGCTAAGTTTTGCTCTGAGATATAGGGACAAGGCTTATTCTGTGAATAAGAGGAGAATTTGGCTCTAAAATCCTAGCATTTGTTTTGTCGAGTTATAGGAACACTTTTTTCTTTTTAACCGAGACCTTACGGAATCAACAATTTTAGTCTTGTTATTTGTAAAGGCCAGAAAAATCACTACAGAAATGTAATGTAAGGAATATAAATTGAAAGTTTACTGTAGTACTATTGTTAGCACTAAAGTAATGAATCTAGAGAGGGCTCCCTAGAGGACTCATTTAGTAAGTTCCTTCAGATTTATTGTTTGACAAACAAGTCCCTCATGGCAAAGCCCTCTCTAGCGTTTTATTATTAATGGTAAGATGAAGATTTTTTTCCTGGCTGCACGTTTATCCTTGGGTAAAATTCTCATATTCTTTTCTTTAGTTCATCTTCGCGTTTTTTTCTACCATCTAGGAGTTTACACTTGTTTCATTTCTTTATGCTGAATCTATGTCAGTTTAAAAAAGCCAGCCTTTTTAACAAAGTCACACTGGAACTTCTGAAAATGCATGAACTTTTTTTCAGTTTTGCCTGAAGACTGCAAAAAGGCATCTTTGCATTCAAAGATGGATTGCATACTATAGGATTAAATACAGACACCAGCAGTATTCAGTGCCTGCAGAGAGGGGCATAGAGAAATCGTAACCTCAGCGACTTCTTTTTCTCATCACCTCTCTAACATACAGATCAAAATCCATGTACTGTGTCTACAAGAGTGCAATTTGCTGTGTATGTCTCTCTCTAGAAACCTATATCTCCCGGTGTCCTCCTTCCTTTTTTCTTTTATCTTTTTTCTTCTCTCGTCTTTCTCTCAACTTCCTAGCATTCATCTGACTGTTCAGGTGAGCTAAAACATAACACCTGCCCCCCCCTTCCTTTTATGAATAGCTCATCACATAAATCTCTTTCTACACTATAGGTGGTGTTATCTTCAGCTTACACATGTGATATGATTTATATTCTTAGCATGTTTTTAGCTGTTTCTTCTTTGCAATGTATTCTTATTTCTGGAAGTGTGATCTTGGGGGAGCAAGGTCACAAACCTTACAGCTTTCAGTGTGGCTCAGTGTTAGGCACTTTTGTTCTGTCCCTTTATACATGGGCACAGGTGCGTTTTACCAGCTCTCTCTCGTCATAATAAATATGAGGTGTGGGTATGCTAGAGAAAACACTGGGCCCTTATTTTCAAACACCAAGTCATGCACTAAGTTTTCATACCACTAGATCCCAATGTTTTGTTTGCAGAATGATTGTCTGTTGTAATCTATACTTATATGCTGCGTGTTTCAGCCTAATTGCAGGTTCTCTGATGTGTTGATACAAGCCTGAACAAGAAATGTTTTGTGTAACTTTGTGGTGTAAGGGAGGAATGGTGCTGACACAATCAAAGCTGATTTTGATACACTGAGGTGATCACTCTATCATTTACATCACCAGTTTCTTCAAGAAATTTGGATCACCAGTTTCTTCTTCATTTGTGCAATATTCTACAGTCTGACCAGCACAATCATCTTTCCTTTTTTTTCTGTGATGACAGTTCTCGCATCTTTGCAGTAATTTCTATAGTCTTTGTGTTGGGTGTTTGATTGTTTTTCTTGTAGATTTTCTAAAATGTGCTTTTTGTAATGTTACTGGACTGAACTCAGTATTAAGGAGTTGAATATTTGAAATTCTTTACCATGACAAGGCAGCTGTTCTCTCTTGGATGGAAGTGTTTATCCAGAAAGCGGATGTGTTGTGTACTTTATTATTCAGAACTTGATTTCCATAACAAATGGTTTTCCCCTTGAAAACCAGTCCAATAAATCCTGCAGGTTTTACTTTGTGATGAGATTAGCATGGTTTTTGCACTGATGATGACAACCTGTTTCAGACATGCAGGAGAGGGATTTGCATAGTTTTGCTGCTACAGTGTACAAAACTACAATATTAGCAAAGAGCATTAATCACTGATGTCTTTGTAAAGCTGGCTTTGGAACCTCCTGTTTACCAGGGGCATTGTTTTTTCCTCAGCATGAAAGGTATGCTCAGTTCTTGACAGTCAAGAAGGAATTAGACTTGGACCTATTTACTTAAGCAGAGTTTTTTACCAACAGAGGAATATAAACATGAGACTTAATCAGGAGCTAACAAATTATGCTCCACTTTTTTTGGCTGGGCTGCTGGTTCATTCTCATGCAATCATTAATTCTACAGGAATGGCCTTTTTGCAGCATTGTGCTTACTTTGGATCTAAAATACCAAGTTCTTGGTCCACAATTCTCAGTAGTGACCTCCACTGACCACGTGGTACATGCCTTGAGCTGTCTCTGTCTTCTCACACTTTGCCCTAATGTTCCATCCAAAAACGTCCCTGTTACTCCAAACCATTGCAATTCTTTTACCATGAATGTGAATTAACATATCCCATCTAGCTGTAGCTTATCCTCATCTAATAAAAATATAATCTCTTCTATCTTGAATAATGGTTCTTTCCAAAACTCTCAGCATTCAGTAAGGTTGGACAATACATATAATTTTTATTAAGATCCTGTGTACTGGACTATAAGTTTAGGCCTACCTCACTGGAATACTTTCACAAATGAGTGTCAGAGGGACTAAGCCTCCTCTCTGGAAACTACTGTAATTATTTAGGCACTATACTGCTGTTGAAGTACTTGCCTCAAATGTGCCATAAAGTTAGCTGTTACATTGTATTTTTATTGCTTAGTTGTTCTCTCTGTGTGCTGTAATGTCTCTCAATATTATTTTCTTCCAGAATTTCACTGTACAGTCTTTCTGATCCCTTACAATACAGTTGCAGGAGTTGCCTGTATTGTGCAGGGTCTAATACAATTTTTTTGTAGGTAGAACGTGGGCAGATTCCTATTTACTTTGGTCACCCATTATTTACTTACAGTGTTCAGACACTGGAGAAGGCTGTTTACTCTGTAGTCATCATCATAATAACTTTTGTGCTTCTTAACACCAGCACTTAGTTACTCTTACAAGTCACAGTTGCAGGTGTAAACAAACTACTTGGCAATCTTGTTTTGAGGCCTCCCTGTAACCAGTGTATTGGTGTTCAGAAATTGCTACACTTTCCTCATCAGCTTGCTTGGTTTATTGAATGAGCATTTAAACCACATAGGAATATTTTTCTAAAGACACTTAATGAGAACAGAAACAAAAGTGCAATTGCAAATAATATTTTTTATTAGGAAATAACATACAAAGCAGTATCAAAGATCTTTTGTGGAGCTTTACACGGTAACCAGCAAATCTATGTCTTTAGCTTTCGAAAGACCTGTTTGTTTTCAAATATGTTGTAGATTTGCAACCCCTATTCACGATCTGTGGAATATGTGCATTCTCATCCTCCTGTTCTGAAGTGCTACAACTATTTGTGAGAGGTTACATATCATATCTCATTTGTCAGTACTTTGACAAGATATCCATTTAAAATAATCTGCAAATGAGAAATGAGAAATGAGAAAATCCTGTTTGAATGTGTCTAAAGTGATATGTTGGGTTCCACTGGTTTTTCACAATAAAAGCACCTGGTAAAGAAATGTTGTTGCCTGGAATTCAATCAGGAGATGTAATTAAAGGAGTCTTGTTTTACATATGAACCAACAAATGGCAGAATTGTTGTTAATTAAAGGAATTGAAATCTTTTTAAGCTGGAGTCCCTTTTAGTTTCCTGAACCCTTAAATGATGCAGGTGTTGGTTGTGGGATCATCAGACCCTTTTGCCAAAGAACTGGCACTCCTATTATTGTGCTTTCATTTGAAAAAAAAAAAGTATTTTGGGCCATCATTTCACAATTTAAGCTTTAAGCCAGAATAAGCAAACACTGCTACTAAAAGGAGCAGTTTTTCTGTTTTCCTCAGTCCCTCCCAGTTTACTCCTATGCCTTGTTTTCTGCTGACATGGCTGTTTTCATGGCCCCGGCATTGACCCGATTCAGGGAATTGATCTGAGTTACAATTAACCAGGCAAAACCCAAGTAGGTAAATGAATAAAGGTTAATTGTGACCCAGATCAAGCACCTTATCCTTTTCATCACACAGATGAATGCATGCTTATGCTGGTGCCAAGGAGGGAGATGTGAGGGGGCCTGACAGGCAGTGGAGTTGCTTCTTTCAGCAGCAGTTACATCAGCCTACGACATTAAAGCATTAATGCACTGCCTCTGGGGGATTTGTTTCAGTTTCTGTCGTAGCCTTGAGGGATTTGGTATGCTTTCTGTCTTGGGCTGTTTATATTGCTAAAATGTTTTAATTCGCAGAAGGCAATATACCTATAAGCAGGTATAAATGGGGCTGTTACCTGGCTCCTTTAGGAAGCGTATTATAAAGCAACAGTAATCTGCATCAATTAGCATGTTAAAATGAAACTTGACAGAGAGCTAGGGCAAGATATTAAATCCCTACACATTTTTTATGTTGACAGAGGAAAGTGAAACTATTGATGGTTCCAGTAAGCAAAAGACTGCATCACAAGCTTCGTCCTCTATCAAACAATTGTTGTAGTAAACATTTTTCTCGTGTGTGAGATTCTCTGGGCCTTGATGGATTGTAAGCGGCAGCATTCTCTACTTCTGCTTGTTTGTGCTCACCCTTGCACAGCCCATTGTGCAGTGCTGACACTGTATCTGTGTGGGCATTCAGTGAACCAGATCAGAGAACTGATGCAGTTAAAAAATAACTCACACCAGAAAACCCATTAGCTGGACCAGTTTCCCATTTTGATTTACTCCCTCCACAAAAATAGTGGAGCTGACACAGGTCATAGCATAGTCACTCTTTGAGATGGCATGATTGCTGAAACATTTGCATTTGGACTGCATCCCTGTGTTTAGTAAGAGTTAGTTCCTTCACTACTTCACCTTTCCACATAGTGACTAGAGTCAGCAAAGGAGTTTTAGCAGTAAATCACAGTTGGGTTGGAGTTAAGTGCAGCAGGGAATTCTGCTTGTACCCAGTGTGATTTGGAGACTGCCTCCTGCTAATTCATTTCCTCCCACAGCCCAGGGCTTGGGTGATCTAGCAGACTCCAGGCCACCATAAATCTGTTGACGAGGGTACGGTGTAGGTCCATGTCAGGAGCTTTGCTTGAACTGCTTGCCCAACTCAAGTTTAGAGGTTGGTGATTCCTCTTTAAATTTGAGCTAGTGATTTTCTGGGGTGTTGTTGATGTTCTTGGAAACTACCCTAATACATAACATTTTTCCTTTGTAATTCTTATTTGCATTGTCTCTGTTTTAAAGCAAGTTTAATTTTGAAATTGTGGTCAATTTCAGTCAGTATGTATGTCTTGGTTTAACCCCAGCTGGCAACTAGGTAACACACAGCCTTGAGCTGTAATATTTAGTTCTGTGATAACATCAGTTTTGTGCTCAATAGCAGTTAAATCAGACCTGACTCTGCATCTTTGTCCACATCTGTTGAATCGAAATGCCTCTACATCATATGACTCTTATGAGGATAAGGAAGTAAACCTGCTCCCTAGATGGTTTGATACTAGAAGTATATTACTTTGAAATGATGTAAAGCCTAACTGATTTATTTAATTTGTTTTAAAGTTACAATTTCTGTTTTAAATTGGGTTGATAAGCAGGTCATATAAAGGAATCTATTAATCATTAGAATGATAGGAGCACTTTCCTAAAGGAAATCACACACACACACACACACACACACACCCCTCAGCCCTTAAGGAGTCTTGTAACTTGAGAGTCAATTTAAGTCAATTTATTTATTATACTTGGTCAAAATTTTGAAATTCTGATACTTAAAATCTAGTGTCTCTTGTTTTCTCTTAAGTAAGTTATCTTCTTTCTTTCTGTAGGTTTTTCTTCTATACCTCTTATTTCCTTTTCTCGAATTACCCTCTCAGTCTATATTCTCCTGCCTCTCCCCCACTCCCCACCAATCCAGCCTCAGACATGCTCATGTGTTACTAGTTGTTTTAAATAATTTAATTCAATATTTATCTAAGGCAGGTTAATCCACATAGTTGAGGTGCTTCTCTTAGAGGAGAGTGTTTATAGAAATGCCTTTTCCCAACTAGGTTTTAGAATGTTTTGGTTTTCATGCAAATCCATGGCTGTTTAGATCAGAGAGAAAACCTTTAAATCATGTCGCTGTAATGGAGACCACAGCATTTACCTGTCTTTATCAATTTGATAATGATCTGGCTCTCCATTGCTACTTACCTTTCCATTCCATGGAGTCACCACTAAGGAAGTCAGGAATCTTATGACTATGAATGAGGTGAGAACTTGGGCTCTGGCTTTATTACAGAATGAACTGGGGCAGTCCTGAGGCCCTATACTTCCCATGGAGAGAACCTGAGCATAACAAGTAAATGGCCTTGAATTGTAGCTGAAACGAAACTCAAGATTGTTTCTGCTCAAAAAAGAAACCCAAGCTCCTTAAAATGGATTTGGCACAGCCAAGAGTAGAAGTTGTTATCATCCTTCAGTCTGATGGCACCCATTTTATACCAAAGAGCAAAATAGTTTCTTGAACAACAAGATAAAGTTTGTTGAAAAACATGATGCCTCCTTCCTGCACATATGCACTCAATTTATGCATCCCAACTGTGCTATAAACACCGTGAGCCGCAAGTGTTGCCTCATGTTTAGAGGGGCAAACTGTGCCTGACAAAGAATTTTGCATTGTTTCAGTAAGTCGATAGAATTTTATTCTTTTTGTCATGGTGGAAATGTCTGGTGGAGGAAAGGATAATGGTCCTCTTTCTCCAGTATGTAATAAATACCCTTGAATTGCCCAGTGCTTTTAGTCATGTGTGGAGAGTGCTTTGTAGATATTTCCCTTAACATTAAAATACTGATTATTTGGAAGGTGCAGAGCCGTAGTTTGCCTCTCAGAAGATTTGAACTGATTTATCTTTGAAGACTCTAAATGTCTGGTTTTGAGTTTGGATCTGTTTTGGCAGTACACAAAGAAAATAGAGTGTTATTTTATAGAGAGAGTACCTGATGTCTGTAGTTATGGTCATGACAGCAGCTCTTTTATGTATGGCTCAAATTCCTAAGATGGCCTAGAGACCCTCAGCAATGACAGTGATTCATTGCTTTCAGTGATAAAAGCTCTTAGTAGAACGTCTCGGTGCTCCAAATGATCCTGTTAATTATATCACTGAAAGCAAAATTGTAAAGTTTTTGCAATTAAAATAAAACTTTATTTTTGACTGAATATCCTGGGATGATATATTTGAACATGTTTAGTTTGGAAATAGGGATTTCTTTTGCAGTCCTAAAGAGGCATGCAATGGAATTGTACCAAGCTTATTTTCAATTCCTATCAAGTAGATGTCCAGATCATACCAGTCACTGGCACCAGTTGTCATGCTGGTAGACGGCAGCATGCAGCAGAGAAGCAGAAGGGTGAAAAGACATGAAGACTGAGATGATTTCTACTGCTTATATATTGGAAAAATGATAATGATACGAAAGGTAGGGAGAGGAGAAATATCAGGAAATGACTGAAGTATCTCATTCTATGATAGAGAGGACTAAATGATGAAACAGAAATAGAATGAAAAGAGAAGGATATAGTGGCATTATGTAAGTTATATATATATATTTCCTGTTAACAGGTGAAAAAATTGTAATTTTCTCATCCTTTTCTGCTTCATAAAGAGATGTGCCATTAATCTGGGTTAGGAATAAAAGTTAAAACATTTCAGAGCATGGTTGGCTTGTAAAATATTTGTCATGACTAGTGCTTTGAAGAGCATGTTCACAGTATGCTGTTGGTGTTTTACATCTCTGTAACTAAATAGTAAAGCTGCTGTAAAACTGAGCAGGAAATAACATAAAATTCTATAGGCTTCAGACGAAATTCTTCACTAATTTCTCCCCTGAGATTTATAAATAATGTGTACACTAAATTTTTAGAAGACACTAGAGTGTAATATATGCTAATTCCTTTTTTACTTCTTCTCTGGAGAGAACTCCGCCAGTTCAAATATAGATTTCAACTTCTGGTAGACTTCCCTGCTTGGGAAAAAATCCCGCCTCCCATATAAGAAGGGATATTTGCATGCACATACATGTGACTATACATGAATCTCAGCAATAGTAGTTAGGTCCACTCATCCTGCATTTGAGAGAAAGAGTAAAAGCTAAGAAAAATAGCTGAATCTATTTATTAGTGACCTAAAATTGCTGGTTTCTTTTAAAGAATAGAAATCACATTGGATGATTTCAGAGGACAAGAGTCTAGAGCAGCCTTTATCCCGATCATAAGAGTTGTTGTAAGCAGTTGTCTGAAATACTCGTACCAGTTGTGGCCGAGTCTGGAGCAAATGCTTGCTGCGGGTGTGTTCAAAGATAAATTTTCCAAGGATTTTTTATCTCGTTACAAGGCTCCCTACAGCTCCTCCTCGTGGTAAAGCACTGGAAAATGAGGACAAGGAAGACGTCAAGGCGGCATCCTTTGTACTGGAGCAGCACAGATAATCTAATACAATATAAAACCCAAACGGAACAAACTTAATCAAATGATTCATGCCCTGTCAAATAATTAAAATGACTGTAGATAAAGGAGAGTGTTGTAGATGCTTGCTTTCCTATACAATAATTTTCAGATTGCAATGTGCAGTGCAATGCTATTATGTGAATGAAGTTAGATCAGAAATGTTAGCAATCGGTCACATCTGAAGCATAAATTCTAATGATGCTTAGCTCTACATCCAGGGTTTAGTAGTCTTTGGTAACCTGGCACATAGCAACATTGATGTGTATTTCTAATAACGTTCCCCTCCTCCCCGCTGGCAAACACAAGCTGTAATGCTTAAGCCATGCTTCTTCTATAACTAAAGATTCTTAACACAGTTTAAGAAATACAACACATACCCATTGTTTTATAAATAAACACAGTATCTGTCTTCTTGGAGAAGGGCCACTAGATGTCTAAGTTAATTATAAGGAATTAAATGTAAACTTGAGACAACCTACTAATTTTCTTTCCACCAGTCCACTTTAAAATGATCTTCAGCATCCTTTACTTCACTGTTTGTTTGAACAGTGTAAGTTTATAGCTAATACAGCTCTATGTTCTAGGTAATTTACTGCAATCCAGCCAGTTGTCTGAGACTGTTACCTTGGGCCAATACTGCAGAAATGACCCAAGTCCAGCTTTACTTTTGCGTAGGGTGCAAGCCAATATAGGTGGCTTTTGCAGAGCAGGAGCCATCTGGAGTGAACTGGAAAATTTCTGGAGCAGAAGAATTGCTAATGGCTTTCGCTAATATCAGTTGTCACACTTGTAGTGAAATGGGTTCAAACTGAAAAAGGCTGCACTGAGATTACACATTAGGAAGAGATTCTTTACTGTGAGGGTGGTAAAGCACTGGAACATGTTGCTCAGATGTTGTGGATGCCTCATCCCTGAAAGTGTTCAAGGCCAGGTTGGAGGGGCTCTGAGCAACCTGGCCTAGTGGAAGGTGTCCCTGCCCATGGTAGGGGGGTTGGAACTCAATGATCTGCGAGGCCCCTTCCAACCTAAACTATTCTATGCCCCAACAATATAGACGCCATGAGAACTCCTGCAAATTCTGAGACAGAGCTGGGGACGCTCCAGACTTGCTTAAGCCCAGAAGAGGTCTGCTGAAAAATTCCCCTGCTTGCCGAGACTACAGTGTTTTCATTTTCCCCTTGCACTGCTGATGCAATTTGTGAACAGGAATCCTGCGAAGGCTGGTCGCTGCTTTGCAGGTACTGGCTACAAGTGGGCACACTTTCTTATTAAATTTT
This sequence comes from Oreocharis arfaki, assembly GCA_013398015.1. Classification (NCBI taxonomy): domain Eukaryota; kingdom Metazoa; phylum Chordata; class Aves; order Passeriformes; family Paramythiidae; genus Oreocharis; species Oreocharis arfaki. The sequence goes on along the minus strand of VZRR01013700.1, from coordinate 932,376 downwards.
GGTTTAGTTTTCCCCTCACTCTGTCTTTTTCTGGTATTCTATACAGGATTTCATTCCTATACTCCTTTTGATGGGGCGTCTTCAGAAGTGACAGATTTTTTTATACCTACTGAGAGCAAATTGACAGGCATACATCTCTCTTCCACAGATAATTTGAGGAGTTAGGCTTCCTCACGATGTTCTTTGGCTATCATAAAGCACAGGAACTGTTTTAAGTATTATGGTAGTGTTACAGATACATTTGTCAGGCTTATGCCTGTAGTATCTTTTTAATTGTCCTTTCGGGTCAAGCATTTCATGAAATGCATTTTATTGATGAATCTCTGCAAAAAAGTATTCATCTATCATATTGTGATCTGAATATGCGTTCTTAAAACAAACACTTTCGTAAGTCTCTGTTGTACCTGTCAGCACATTTTATTGCTGTGCCCCAGCATGTATGGCTTACCACATCAATGCTAGGTTTTTGCACTGTTTTGATTTGCCAATGACCTCTCCACAAACTCTGCAATTTACTATTAACAATATTTGTTCTTTGGCTCAAACTTAGGCCAGCAATAATACAAATCTGGCCAGGGGCTGGTTTTAGCACAACTCGCGTTCTCTGCTGCTCCTTTTCCCGTGGCTGCTTCATTCTTGGTCTTTAATCACACTCTGTAGAAATTGAGCCTTCTGTGGGAGGAGGAGAGCAGTTCTTGAAGCAATAAAAAGGACATTAGAGCAAACCTTAACATGTTCCAAATAAATCTGTCTTGTTTGATGATAACATTATTTCCTGACAGTCCTACACCCTTTTCTTTCAGATAAAGTCCAAACCCTTGCAAAGTTCTAGTAGATGTTTTGCTACCTTTCTCTGTTCTTTCTAGGCCAATCTGGAAGCCGTCTTCTCTTTGCTCCCAATAAAACATGGCACAACTAGTTTCACAGGCTGACAACTGCCTGATCACTGCTTGCTGGATCCATCCAGTTGTTCTTGAGTATTTTGAACAAGATCCCAACATCCTTTTGATCTCTTTGAATCCCGACCCTCTGTCATCTGCAAGAGTTCAGAATAATTATTCAATTGCATTGTGTTTATCCAAATGTCTATATACAAGTACTCTGGTGTCAGCAATTCTGTGATGCTTATCCTCTTGTAAAACTAAATCCTTTAAAAACCACTAAAGTCTGAGAAACATTATTTACCACCTGGACCAAGAGAGTACTTTCAAAAGGGCTTTGAAATACAGTCTGAACCAAAATCTTTTCTTTCAATACATGTAGGCAATTTGATGGCTAGCTGACAAAGTTATTGTATGCACATTGTAGACCAACAGACATACTGGATAGTTCAGCTTGTCTTGCCCTCTCAGTAATGTAGCATCCAGTTCCTTTTATTAGATGCCTCCACTCATATGGTCATGATGAGCGTTATAGTGAGAAGAAACATCCAAAAATATTAAGTTTCCTTGCCACAATCTCATGAGTAAACAAATAATGTTTCAATAAATGTGGTCTGTGAAAATGAATAATTCTGGAAGGTGGCGTTGCGTTTTTCTTGGTAGATGTCATCATAAGTACTGCTGATTTGCTGAAGTGCCCACTTTGGGAAGACAGTACCAGCGAAGTAATTAATCCTTCATGATTCCTTTGTGCCTTGAAGCTTTTGTTTTTTGTCTGACAAAAGAAACATTCTGTCTCTGTGTTGTTGTTTCACATGAAATTTGTCACTTCCTAGAAATTTATTCTTAGGTGGAATTGTAGCTGCCTTGCTCTTTTGACACAATAATATTTGAACATCTTTTCGCTGAGAACAGGGGTGCAGCACTTTATTGAATCTGTTTTATTTAAGTCTAGTTCAGATGTTCAGGCAACATGTGAATTTGCAATGTGATTAAAGTTCTGTGAGCTCTTGGGAGAGTGTCCCATAAACTAATGCTTTGGAGGAACACTAGGTGGACACCTGGATCTTCTGAAGCTGTGTGAATTTTATGTTACATGTTCTCATTTAGAATGGCATGTACTAGGTCTTCCTTTGTTCCTATTTCCACACCTTTGGCACTTGCCCTTCAAACCTGCATCCAGTACTATTGTAAATAGCATCAATTACTTGTTAGCGTTATGGAAATAATTGCAGTACCAGTAGGTGCAGGAAAAACACTGACTTTATCAATTTTGGTGACCATCTCAGAGAAGCTGCTCAAACAGAAAAGCCACTCTGTACACCATAAGCCTCTGATCACCCCTATAAATAGACTTGTCACAACTGGTGATTTTTATCACTCTAAGGGACTTGATCTTGGCTGTGAAAAGGCAGCACAGTCTTCTGTCTCACATGGTGTCCTGGTATAGCCAGGACTGATGGAGTGAGGTAGAAAATTGTTGGTCCATTAGTCTCTTTCCCCTTGTGAGACCTCAGCTGAAATAGCTAGAGTACTACAAGGCAGTAGAGATGTGAGGGACTCTATTCTCAGTGCAAAACAAACATGAAAAGCCAGCCTTGTTAGATGATGCACAAGAATCCTTTGCTGTTTGCAGAATCCCCTAAAAATGAACTCAAATTATCTAGCTATTTCTTTTTCACATGCCTTAAAAAGAAGTCATGTCTTACAGTAAAGTGTCTTCTATGAGCGTCTCAGAAAAACTAGCAGACTTGGGAACAAAATATTGAATTATGAAAATAAATTCTGAGAGGCACACCTTAAATGTTTTGCATGTGCAAGCTACAAGAGCTTTACAGCTGCTTTTCAGATATAATACTTGTTTCTTAATTCTTAGATCTTTGATAGAATGTCATGGTGTAAGGTGAATGTGGTGAATTTGCCTCAGGAGTTTATTACAGACGTATTTAATGCAGGACTAAATTGTTTAAATTTTGACAGTCATGTGGCATACATCCAAGTTTCAGAGCATAAGAGATTCTCAAGAAAAATACACACAAAATACAAAATATTATGCAAGTCAGACTTCATGAAAGGTCATTTTTTTATTATTTATTTGCAGATGCTTAAAAGTGTTGGCAAATTTATTCACATAGGTGGAAGGAGAGACTAATTTATATGAATCTTGCTCAGAATAGTCACTACTGGAACAAAAAGATATTCTATTCAAAGTACCCCCACAACGAAACGGGTCTGACATATAGGCACGGATGAGAACATAGAGTCATTCATCAGTGTTCTTGTAATCTTGGCCTACTTCGATTTTGCTTGAATAGACTACATAGGTGTAGACTATTTTCTTAAACACTGAAGCATTTGGGATGAGAGTGACTGTTGGTACTGTTGGACCACCTCTCTGGTGACCTGAGTAGGGTCATCTCCAGAGGGAGGAGTTATTTTGTTGCTTCTCTTCTAAAATGCCACTAAATGTAGTGGCATTTTAGGTAGCACTTGCTAAGCTTTGGAAGGAACTCCACTTACCAAATAATTGTAGAAGAAACAGTTTGAGAAAACCTGTGAAAAGAAGAACTGAGGCCTTTAGGGACAGACTGTTTTTACTTTCTTCGCCATCCATGAAATTGTGCACCTACGCTTGTGGAGAGGGTGTAATTTTTTTAAAGGTGAGGTTTATTCTACATGACTGTGTGTCACTGAAGGCATGATGATACACTGGTGTTCTGGTGTTCCAAAGCTTTCAAAAATGAAAAGTAACCTTTCTCTGGGTCCAAGCATGTACTGTAAAAACTGAAGTACAAATATGTCAATTCTTTAGTGGAAGTCAGTAAGAACTGTCTTCCTCTATAATGAAGAACAATATCATGTTCTTTATGATTTGTTTTTCTGTTATTTTTGAACAAAACCACTCAGTGTAACAAAGATCAGTTTGCTTTCTTTCTCTGGCAAAAGCAGCCTGTAACATGGTCATTTTTCTGTGCTTCTGCCTCTCTTCAGAAAGCTGATTTTATCTGTGGATGACATATTGGGCAGTATTTATGTTACACATGTTTGAAGAAGATTATTTGGATCAATCTTCTGCTCACTGCAGCTGAAACCACTATCTTTGTGAAGATGTGAATGGAGCAACTTCCGGAGTCTAGCTGAGCTGGGTAAAAGGGGTCTAAAATGTCACCTATAAAGATGTAAAAATAGAAAAAATTATGAACATGCGTTGCTTAGTATTATGGTAAAGCTTAGAAACCTCATTACTTGTTGTTCTGGGTGCTGTCCAGAAAAACCCACCACAAAACAATGAACAAAGAGCTTTTCTGCCACAAAGAGCTTACAATTTAAGAGACAACAGGGTGGAGAAAGAGAGTGAGGCATAAAGGAATAAACATCTGCCAGTGAATTCATAGGAGACTGGTACAGTTGTCATTGCTGGGTATTTAAAGGAGGTGGATAAGAGCATGGCTTCAAAATCCTCCAGTGCCCTATTCTATAAAGAATAAATATATTTATGTGACATGCCAGAACTGATAATGCTGTCTTGCAAAAGCTGATAAAAATTCCCTTAAATAATGAAATCCATACACACATGCTGTGCAGCCTTTGCTTTTTCTTCCATTTTTTTAGGGAGGAAAAGAAAATGAACACATTTTTTGCTGCACAGTGAACCTTCCTCTGCAAGTGTTCTGAGCCCTGGGACTTCAGCCTCACAGGAGTGATCTTTACAAACTGTGTTGTAGGACTGAGTGTCTCAGCCCTTTGAATACTATGATCTGAGATGATGTCGTTTCCTGACATGGTCAGTGGTAGCCTTGTCCCAGTGATCGTAAAGCAGCAATGTTCAAGATCCTGAGCGAGGTGAGGTAGGCAAAGAGCAAGGGAGAAACTCAACTCCAGAAGAGAAGACTTCAGCTTATTCATGAGGAGCTGGTAGGTGATATCCTGTGGAAGGCATCATGGAAGAGCAAAGGAGCTCAAGGAGCAAGATGTCCATGCTGGGACTTGGGAAAATGAGTAAACATATCACGCCTTGACAAAATAGGGAACATGTGGCTCAGTTCCAATACAAAAAGGACATATATAGGAGGCAGAAGCAGACTACAAGGAAAGAATATAGAGGCTGCCCATGATGGCATGGGTGGCAGTAGGAAAGCAGAAGTTCAGCTAGAGCTGAAACAGACAATAAACCTCAAGGGCATGCTTACTGCTACTTTAGCAGCAAAAAGAACAAATGATGAAAATCTAGGCCCATGGGTGAATGTGCTGGGTAAATTAGTGGTAGAAGATTAAATAATGCCTCTGTCTTTATCAGCATTTCCAAAGCCTTGTGCCCAGACACATGTTCAAATAGGAGAGATAGTGTTGGATGGTCAAGTGAGGGTTCACTTAAGAAATATCAACCCATAAAAATACACAGGACTTGCTTACATCCTTTGGAAATTGTGGCTCAAGTCCCCTCGGAAGCCAATCCTCACCACATGAAGAAGAATGTCACTGAGAACAGACAGTGTGGATTTTCCAAGGGTGATATGCTTGACCAATCTGATTCATGTTATAATGAAATGACTAGATCTATGGATGAGGAAGGAGCAAGTGATTTCATCAGCTTTGACTTCAGCAGGATGACAAAGTCTTGCACAGCACTCTTCTGCCCAGATCATGATGTTACAGTCTAGGTGGTAGAAAAACTGAAAATCCTAATGGTTTCAGTTAATTCTTCAGTCAATTTTTGGGTGTTTTCAGTAGCACACCTTCTGCAAAAGGCCTTTATCCTGTCCCGTATTCCAGTTATTCCTACCTCTGCAGTTAACATCAGGAATTTTTTTTTTCTCTAAATGTTCCATTTCAGATGTAATGATATGAAATAGCCTACTCTGGCCTGGCAAACAAGTCATCCCTCCTCACTTCCTGTCTCACTTACAATAGATAGCGACGGGTTTTTTGTTGGGATTTTTTACCTCTGTTTCCTTCTTTCTGAGTGAAATGTCATTGTTATATATTCTGGTTCCACTCGGTGTTGATTCATGCAACACATTGGTAGCATGCTCTTCTGCAAACTGCTGTGTTGCTTAAGCAGTAATTAAACTCTTACCCCCTGAGGTTAATTTTCCCCTACACCAGTTTTTCCATTGGTGTCATACTGAGGTAGACACCTTGATCTTGTTGGATGCAGGTTTGTGTCATCTGTCTTGGCAGAAAGAACTATTAGAAAAGAAGCTGCAGTTTCTCAAAGCCCTCTCTGCAAAGAAGTACTGACCAAATGCTTTGGGGTATGTAACATTCATATCGCAAAGGGATGATTCCATGTCCAAGCCAGCTTGGAGGGGAGCTCCAAGAGCATGGATCTTACAGGCTGGCCACCAAAGTCTCCTCAGTTTTTAACACAGTACTTCAAATACCTATAAATGCTTAAACTTAGGCTTGTATTCATTTGTGCAAGTCATTGCATATTCAAGATTTGGTGCAATGGTATTTTTTTTTCCTTATATCTACTTAATAATTGCATTTAAAAATTCCTTTAATTTTGCAATTTTCCTTGATCTTATCTCACATAATATAAATGAACAAAGTATTTGTGAATATCTTATTACAACTGATTATAAATTAACTTACTTAAATTTTTGTGTACGGTGGACCTTACAATCATTTATGAATTATGTAACAAGATTGTTTTTTGAAGAAAACAGTTCTCTTCTGATGGCCTTTCACTCTAAAGAAAACACAGTATTCATATAACTCAGAAATGCCTCTTTAGATGCTTCAGCTTTGAAGGGTTTTCACCTTTCATTTTCAGTCTGAACTGTAGCAGCATCCACATTTATAAATGTCAGCACGAATTTGTCTCCTAAATTAATTTAATTATCTAAATATCAAAAGTAATTTCACACCTGCAACTCTTGCGTAATTCACAAAAGGCAACATAACTATCCTGGCTAGAGTCTTCCAAACAAACTGTGGCTCTTGGATCCAGTTACAAGTATTATGTACCCTAGAGTCTTAGTCTTACTTTTCTTGTCTTAGCAGGTTTGGTGGCTATATAATAATGTTAACACCTCAAAAATGTATTTAAAAAATACCCATATCACAACATCTAAAGGAAAGAATACTTTAGCATCTCAAAGTATATGAGTACCCCATTTAAAAAATTGGTTGACAGAACAAAAATTGCACTATTTTTTTTCTGCTTCCTGAAAGACCAAATGCAGAGATGTATCACATCACTGTCATAATGGATCATTTTAATTGTGGTGCTCAACAGTGATGTGGTACTGTTATGATTGCACTATAAAAGGCTTTTCTGATACCTTCCTATTTAAGCTTTTAGTGACATTTGAAGGAAATTCTGTTTTTTTTTTTTATCAACATTTTTAACAAAGTGAAAGTGAAAAAAGGTCTTGACTATGTTGGTTTTGTCCAAAGATTTGGAAGGAGGGAGGAAGGAAACCACATGAACTGGATTTAACTAGATAAAAGGGGTGCTGAAATAAGAATGAAATTGATATATTTTTCTATCTGCATCTATTATCAACAAGCAATCACTGAGTTTTAGATAAGGGAGAGGCAATGCATCTTTCCAGTCTTGCCCCATAAACAAATAAGCATAAACTGGCCATCAATAGAATAACCTTGATCTTAGCAGGAATGTCTTAGCAGGGCACTTGAACACATTAACTTGTCGTATTCCATCTGGTCCTGGGTTTTTCTGCTAAAGGAGATGAGAGTTTATTATCCCACTCCCATCTTGGAAAACAGTGCTCCTCCTTCTGAATTTCCTTCCTTCCCTCCCTCCCTTCATATGCAGCCTGAAGCATCTCTGCTGCTCTAGCTGGTGCAGTAAGGACTCGCCCTTCCTGTCTCAATCTATCTCAACCACTGTGCAAAGGAGTAAATCACAGCAGAACCTGGCTACCTCTGAACTCATTGTCGGTGACTCAAAATTTTATTTAAATAAAATTTGCAGGACTTTTAGTACTTCAAAATTCTTACTTCATGTAGGAAGGTCCTTGTAAGCAGACCAAAGCCTTATTTTTCCTGAAAGCTGTTTTTAGAATTATGAAAGTTAAGAAGATGCAAAAGCCTTTATAGGAGTCTGAGATGCAGTAAAATGAGGCTGGATACATGAATAAGTAAGATACATAGTGGGAGGAGATGCTAAAAAAGCTGTGGGACATGTGTTTCAAATCGACCAATGTAAGGACAGTCCTATTTTCTCCTAAATTCTCATAAAGTTTCCTGGAAAAAAACTGCTGTTGTCAACTGACTACCACTGTGGTAGAAAAATGCTGTTTCAAAATCCATCTGTATCTGTAGCTTGCTGATATCACAGATAACAACACAGCAATCTCCAAATCAGTCCCTTGAGCCACTCTTGTCTGCAGGCTGCATCTAGAGTACCGATATTAGCTGTGTAGCTGCACCAGCAGAGGTTCTGCGCCAGGTTTTCATGCTGTCTTTGGTGGGTTTTGGCTCAGATTTTTACAGACCAAGTTAAAAATATCCTTTCTTAATTTATTCACTCTCCTTTGAAATTTTCTGTAAAACTTTTGAGGTTGCTCTCATGAGAGTAGTAATTGCTACTTCCTGGATTGACAAGGAAGACTCCTAAATGCACCAATGTGAACTGATGCTGTTCTTAAATGATGGGGTTCATCCACTTTTACATCAGATACAGTTTGATGATGGAGCTGTGTCTGACAGGCCCAAAGGAAGCAATGAGGTAAGGGATGCAGTCCAGCTTTCTGAGTGGTGATGAGGCAAAAGACTGGGCTCAGATGGTTTGTATTTTATTTTAATCAGTATTCCTTCAGACACTCGTGCTCACTTTACCTGTTAGTAATGCAGCATTACCAAGACTGAAGGTGCTCTGTGTTGTAACAGAGGTCACAGGCATTTTCCTGTTTCCTTTTTGTTACTCATCATGGTTCTCTGTTGTCCCTGCCTGGATTCCCAGCAGCCTGGCCTCTAAAGCACTCTTTTCCTCTTTGCAGGCCTGCTGATTCCTGGAGGCTCTTGTTCTGCTCTACAGCCTGTACATGAGAAGGCAGGAGGCAGAAACGAGTCAGTCTGATGTGCAGTAACCCAGTCAGCGCAAGCTTGGAAGTAAAATCCCACAGAATCACTGGATGGTTAAACTTGGAAGGGACACCACCCACAGAGAGATTCAGAAGGAGCAAAAGATGTAAGTATTCAGCTCTCTATCCTGTTTTCTAAGGTTCGAAACTCTTTCTGAGAGAATTTCAAGGCTGAAATATTTCCTGCAAAGTAAACTCCTTGCATTCACATCAGCTTCCTCCTGCTGTAGCTTTGACGTGGTAGATTGGTGTGTCCTTCACTTGCACATGCTGAAGATCATTTGATCATTCCTGCATTACATCCAGGCTGGTTAAGGAAAGTGTGGATATGATGCTTGTTATGACACTCAGAGCTGTCCTTGGCAGCTTCTGCATGTGCTGTGTAATTTCCATGTACCTCTGAGGAAAAAAAGTAAAAGAGAGAGAAAGAGAGAGACTGGTTTTCTGCCAGGATATCTAGGAAGAAAAATGTAATATGAATCAAGAGGAAAAAAAACATTTTTTTTCATATGAAAGTGTGAAGAGATTGATACTGGACTCAAAAGGCATGATTGTGGTCTCACCTACTCATTTTACACTGCCTCCAGTTGAATTACACATCATTGCTGCTGGTAGAAGTGTAATCAGGGCCAAGACCTTGAGAGCCAGATGACTATTGTAGATTGTCCCATGATTGCAATGAGATTATTGTTTAGCTTTCTAGGAGTATTAATATTTTTGGTAAATTTAAGGCCGAATTCTTTGGCTTTCCCAGTTCTTTGACTTGCCCTCTAGAAGGATTATATAAATGCAACTAAACAGAACAGCTTGTACTCAGATCAGCTATTGAAACCTCTAATAACTGTATTTTATATGAATAGCTTTATGAAAAAATCATAAACCAATTTGTGCCCTTGCATCCTTTTTGAGAAAGCAAGAAATGGAATATTGCAGATATTAAGGTATTTGTGCCTTCCCTTAAGTCAACTGCAATATGGTTAAAGTATGGTACACTTTAAATGCATGTTAATTTGTCTCCCCAATCACTAGCTGGCAGTGAAAGACTTTAAGAAAAGCATCGTGAACTTCAGTCACTAAAACTCAAGTGTACTAATATTTTGTAAACTGCAGGACTAATTTGAGAGGACACTGTTCCGAAAACAAACTTCAGAGGCTGAGAGAAATCTCCCTCCTATAACTGCAAAGCCTGATGTTCATTAATAAGGAGGTGACTTCAGTCAGACCTTTGAGTATTTTGTGAAGATAAATCCACAGCCTCGTACAGGATGGAAAATTTGATACTCCTCAGTTTTACTGGAAAGTTTTCTCTGCCAGCTGAAGTCTAGGTGTTCTTTTTGAAGGAACCTCACTTAAAATAATAAGTTTTGTCTTAAGATATTGTTTACATGGATAAAAATGTATAGTTACATTTTAAGGGGAACTTTCAAAAACTTATGTCAGTATATGTTGTTGTATATATTGTTGTTTAACCATTCGTATTTCTACTTCATATGTATTTAGAAAAGAACAAAACAGGAACAAATTATACTTTCTTTTCTTTGGATTAGAAGTTCAGTGCATTGTTTCTGGTCTTGATGTATTCATGCTCTTAAAAGACAATATATACTTGCTTAAATGTGCTTTCTTTTTGTCCTGATTGCACTTCTTCTGAAGTCAATGGATATTTGTGGTATTAGCAGCTGCTTTTGACAGTCCTTAGGAGGGATCTGGAAATTCATTGCACAATCTTGGTAATCTGTAGTTTACAGTACATGTGTTGCTCAGTACACCACAAGGGTGGTATAATTGCTTTTTCTGAGCAGTTCACTTTGGCTTTGGTTTTGCTGTTAGTGGTAAGTTCCAGGAATCTTTTATTTGCATTAACAATGATCGGACTCAATTCCTTCCTGAAAGAATGAATTCAAATTAAAACAAGATAGAAAAATTAGGAGGGTTGTTATTTTATAGTTTAAGGGAGCTCCGTTCTAGTGGAATCCAGCAGCAGATGCTTTATGGTTTGTGTCCAAGGTTTTTCTCATCAATAAGGGCATTAGTGCATATCCGTGATATAAAGTCAGCAAGCAGACCTGAAACTGGGTATGAATGCCATACTTCTCATCCGCAGTGCCCTCCACAGCAGTCTCCCATCAGTCTCAAAAGCTGTTTGTTTTAAGTGTTATTGTAGATGACTGTATTTGGTATGAACAAGATCTTTAGGATGAGTTGCGTATACCTCAAGGCTGTCTGGATACTTGTAGCATAGAGCAGCTGCTAATTCAATGCCCACAGTGTGTTTTTCATGGAGGCTTAGAGCAGACACAAAGAGAACAAGCAAAACCTGCAGTGTTCCTGCACTGCTAAACAGACCTACACAAATTAATAGGCTACAAGCCCTAGTAGGTCTCGTACAGTAGTCAGAGGCTGAAGAGGTATGTGTCAAGGAGGATGCCCAACACCATCTGTCATGCAGGAATGTCTCATACAACTTCTCTTCAGTCATGGCAGACACTAGCTGGAGGCATGAACTCTCTTTCGGGGTTGTTTGGTTTCTTATAAATGCTTTATTCTTCCCTAAGAGTAATGAAGACTATTCCCAGACCAATTGTTTTCTAGTTTCTTAAAAAAGAACTTTGCTAAAGAGATGTCCTTCCCAACACTTCCACTAATGTCTGATAGGATATCTTAGGATACTATTCACATATTTAAAGAAATGGAAAAATGGCGATAAATCCTTCATATTTTCATACATTTTTTCATATGTACTGTAGACATTCTTAGACAAATGAGCTTGGTCACTTGGGAATAGGGAAGTTACAAAAACTAAATATGATGCCCTGACTTGCGCAGCACAGTGCCAGCTCATATTTAGAAAATGTTCAGGACACCTGTAGTTGCCCAAAAGACTGGAATAGAGGAAGGAAGACAAAGGAAAAAGTGATGATTTTAATCTATCCTATTCAGGATTTACTTCTGCAAAAGAAACACATCAAAACAGTGCATTAAATCCATGAAAATTAAATGGCATATTATAAATTTGAGAGATCTGAAACATTTTTGATGAGTCTGCCTAGCCATAAAAAATTCCATCCTGGATTTCTAATCTTACATCAAGGAGGTAATTTTATGAAAATGAGAAAGGGTTCCTAGTATGTGGCTGTAAGTACCTGAATGTGCTCCTCCTGATACTTCCCCGAGATCCCAGTCACAACAGGCACTTGCTGCTGGTTTTCAAAAAACTTAAAAAGTAGATTCGTTCCCTGCTCTGACATGTCTAGGCAGGTGAATGACACATAAGTAGAGGTCAGTATGAAGTAAGTTTTACATATTGGATGTGTGCGGTCATGTTTCTGTATGCAATTATTGTGTATGCCGTCTAGTGGCAGCAGTCAGCAGCATTCTACTCGGATGGTGTCCATCTCCATGGAGCCTTGAGGCTCTGTGGCCAAGACTATTCCTACTGCCAACAGGGTGTTGGTAGCAGACAGTGATTGGTTGTGCCATGTTTCTTAAGGCAGATGTTAAGCAATACCTGTACAAAGATCAACACTCTGAAGCATCACTAGTAACTGACAACTCTTTGATTTTAAGCTCTTTGAGGCTGGTGGTCTGACTAGTTTTCCACGCACATAAGCCATACCTTTCCAGATAGGATGAAAAGATTCTCTGGGAGACTGTGTCAAGAGCCTTACTAAAGGCAAGGTAAATGACATCCACTTTCATACCCTTATTTACTGAAGCAGTCATCTCATCATCTTTGTCTCCTTCATTCATCCAAAAATGATGTTCAGGAAGATTTGCTGCATTTTCTTCTCAGGAACTGAGACAAGACTGACCAGGCTGTAGCTTCCCAAATCTTTCTTCATCAAAGGGGAGTGACATTTACCAAAAGAGCCTCCTGCCATGCCTACTCAGCTTAGTGCACATTGGAAAGGACTGCCGTCTATGTTTTGAGTTTGCCCTGGGAGGTCTGGTATTCTTCTCTTCTCTGTACTGTTAAAAGACATACGAGATACTATTGAAATCAATAACACTGTTCACCTGTTTAAAAATGGACAGGATATTAAAAATATGTTCAGTTGAGGTGCTGAAGCACTCTCATTTTAAATGGCAACACAACAGGTATTGGCCAAAAGATATATTCAAAAATTTTGTATCTAATTTTCAGAAGACAAATCAGAGAAACAAACTGAAATGTTTGCCATGTTTTAAGGAAAATTGATATTTGGAGCCCAGCTTTGTTCCTTAGATCTGTCTCCAGTGAAGGCTGGGAGTACTTAATTTCTGAAAGACATAACAGAGGGAAAACTAGTTTTAGCCATTTTCAGACAATCCACCAAGCTTTCCCTAACTGGGTTATTTGTATTAGCGGGAGCCAGGACTTCTTGAAGTCATGCAGCCAATATTTCACCATGAGAAATTTCAGTGGGAAGAGTATAAAGTTTTACCTCATCTAATTCCAGATTTAATGCATTCTTCTTCTAATTGCTGATGGTACTTCCTAAAGTTGCTAAATCCTTCAAGAGCAAATATTTGTAGCTACATGAAGCTCCTGAATGTTCTTTAAAAATATCATCGATACTCCTTAGGAAAGAAGAGTAAATTTGTTTCATTTTATAAAATCTCATCCTTTCTAAACTTCAGAGCATAAAAAGAAAATGGAAATAAAGGAGTTCCTAACTGATAAGGGAAGCAAGTATGCTATTAAGGATGAACACTGCATATTTTGCATGCAGTTTATTTAAAGTATATCTAGTTATTGGTCTTTTCCCTGGGAGCTGCCTAATGCATGTGGAATTAAAATGCCACCACGAATTTTTGTTTGTGTCTGGTTAGCTTTTTCCTTCTGCTTCCTATATTGATCACAGATTTCACACTTGGCTGCCTTCTAACTTCAAAGGAAACATTCCCTGAACCATATGTAAGGTATCACTGTTTTGGAGGTTTGCCATTTGCAAAATTGTTTCCATCTTTCCTGGATTTGGTCAAAATGGTTTGGCAATGAGCATTTGATTTATGTACTTATCCCATTTATTTCAGCTTAGTAGGTCTTTCTCCTCTTTTTATCACCCTTCTTGGTGTATTGCACAAGTTTCTGTTGCAATCCCCTGCACCGTGATAGCAGCTGGCTGTGTGCTACTCAAGAGGTCTTTCACAGTCTTACAGCCTCCTGGTCCTGTTGCGTGAGAAGTCATGTTTGGGGACTTAACTGCAAAATGAGATAGCCTAAATGCATAATTTTCAATATATGGGCAGAAGATGCAGAGTTTTATACATTCAATATAGGGTCAAACTTGCCAGAAATGTTAGTTTTCATCCGAACCGGGAACTGTTTAAAGTTCGTCTGATTATGCTGTCATGGAGGACAGCAGATTGTTTCAGTTATGTTGAAGTCATTGTTCCACATTGCAATAATTTTCAAATTTAAAGTAGGAAAACAATTTTCTACCTAGGTGTGGTGTATTTCTTTATTATTGCTTTCATTTCAAAAGCGCAGTTCTTGGTAAGTCTTGCAAAAAGCCAGTTCTTGAAAATTTTTATCTAGTTTCCACAATATTACTGCTTTGACCATTTAGAGTACAAAAACCTTGCTCCCAAGTATGTACTTTCAATTTCATAGCTTTATTTTCATTTCTCTTCAGATACCTGTAATAGAATGGCAATAGTCTTGCAAGGTAGATGATTCCTTGTAAAGAAAGACAATTTTCCTGGGAAAAAATTTAACAAAGCAATATTATATTTTAAATTTCTGTCTAGGTTTGTCCTGCTGTATTATTCATGGTCCTGTAGAAATATTTTGTGGGTCTCTAATATCTAGTTACCACTTTAACTTTTGCCTGCATACCCCTCTTTCTTTCAAAGATATTTGAAAGAGTGGGAACCATTTTCCTACATCACATTACAGAAGATTCAGGTGACTTTCGTCACCAAAACACCCTGGATTTTTGGTTAAAATGAGTGAGAAATTTTCCAGTGGTGCAGTTGTTTCCCAGCAGAAAATAGCAGTTCCGTGACTCCAGAGATTTCATGTGGTAGAGACTGAGTTCATCTACATTATTTTTACCGCTGCTCGAGTGTCCTGGGCATAGGAGCAAAGCAGGAAGGCTCGTGTGGAAGCCTATGTGAATGGTAGATGTGTAGAACTCCCAAAGACATTTCAGTGGCACAATTTTTGTGTCCTCCCTAAATACACTTGCAGGAATCTGTGCGGTGATGATCCAAGCAAGAGGGCCCTCCAGCAGCAGATGGAGCTCTACGTTGCACTTTCTGTCCGTGGCCCAAAGCGAGTGTATGTCGACATCAGCAAGGCATTGCAGGCACATGCTGAAGTGATTCGGAGCTTGGTTTTTGACCCACAAACATGTATGTAAATACAGATGACACTTTCGCAAATCAGGAAGATATTTGTGGGGCCCTGATGAAGAAATTGTCTCTAGAAGAACGCTTAGAGGAAATGATGTTAGAAATTTGGTTGAAAGGAGAAACAGAAAGAAGTAATGAGATTGGTGAGATGTAACAAACAGAACTGAGAAAAATACTAACATTTATATCTATATCTGTATCTGTATTTGTATCCATATCTCAACACAGTTGCCATTGTAATAATTTGAGGAGTTGCATAATTCTGTGGCACTGGGGGAAGATTGTCATACTTCTCTCTCTGCACTGTTTGTTTGTATTACTCTTCTTCAGAGGATTTGTATATTTTCCTTCCCATAAAGTAGTGCCACATTGAGTGCAGACAGATCTCTGCCATCCAAACCCACGAGCAGATCAAACAGTTGTCTCATATTCCTTTATTACTCTACAGAGTAGCTGCTGTCAAACACACACAACCCATCCCAACCATCTGTTTGCTGTTCTAAAATACTTTCCAGAGGTATTTCCCATACTCCTTTCTTTTCTGGATCATCTGGAAACTTCATTGTTAGCATGTAAAGTACCTTTCAATGAAGAAGTTCTTATTTTGTTTCAGTTTGTTTGCTTTAATTTCAGTCCTCATTCTCCCTCTGAACTTATTCTATGCCCTTTTCTTCTGCCCAGACACACTAAGATGCATTTTACAGCAAAGAAAAACCCACTACAATAGAGCCTCAATGCACGTCATACTCTACAACAATATGATTTTCTTCACAGTTGTGTGTACAGAAAACAGGCAAAAAAACAGATAAAGAAGAAAGTTTTGATGTTAATAATGCAGATCCCATCCTGAGAGGGGTGGATCTGTGCAGATCCTCAGAAGTTAGTGGAGATTCACTGTCCCTTTACTTTTGAATGAAGTCTGTTCCCTCTAGCAGTGGGTGTTACAGACTGATCTATTTCATTGCATTCGCTATGTTATCAAGTTGTCTTCTTGATAAATTAATAATGTGGTTTTTAAAGAGCTAATTGATATTGCTGTAAAAGACCACAATTTAATTAGGGATACTATAATTGCTTCCAGAAAGATACTAGTTCATGTAATTAAAACATGAACTTAGGAACTATTGTACTTATGGTATATAAATTTCAAGGTTATATATTTTTAATTCCATTTGAACAGTGTTTTGTTGTTCTTTTCATATATTAACTACTTCTTTTTCTGCCAGATCCATAGTCCTATGGTTCTTTCTTCTTGCTCCTCCTCTCCTTTCCTTGAAGTATTTTTGGTTTTACACTGAGGCCTTCTCAACTGGACCATGAGATGAAGGCTGATATTGTTGCCCTTCCATTCCTTAGTATCTTTAAAAGACAGAATGGTTTTTACATTAAAACCCATCAAAAACCCTACTTTCGATTTTAAAGCCTTGGTTGCAAAAATGTGTTGACTAACATATCTTAGAAGTTTGGTATAGATGAAGAACTCATACTTAATACAGATTTAATTGCCCAAAGTGAGCTCTCGGGACGCGTCTTTCACCCATGTCTTGTGAGTCCTCCCGATAAAGACCCCTGTCTCTGCTTCCTAATTGCAACTTCCCCTGTTAACACAAAAGGTATTCCCTGATCTAATTGCAGAGCACATAGCTCTTAAAATAGCTTACAGTAGTATGTAGAAGGAATAATTTACTACAGTCACTTACTGTAGTGTGTGTCAAGGGAGAGGGGAAACATCTTTTCTTTAATTCTGCATTGACATCCACGGTGGCTGCACTAAGGACCCACAGCCCACAGAAGACTCCCCAGCCATACCCAACTGCAGTCCTGTTGGGCATAACAATGGGTTATAACTGAGCTTCCCAGCAGGCTTGACCATCTGATTAAAATGTTACTGCTGTTGTCTGTGTTACAATATAAATTGGGGAACTCCCTCCCAGCCAGAGTGCCAGAAGCCTTTGCAAATTGTACTTGACAACTGGCCCGTTGGAATCGTTCAGCCCGAATAATCAGAAATGCCAACTTCTGTGCAACTTTGGAGTGCTTCCTAACTGACCTATTTTGGTTAGACAAAATATAGAATCAGTAGCTGTGCTCTATGTGTACTGCAATATAGTTTATTTGCAACAAAAATGTGCAAAGCCTTTTCTTTTTTTTTTTTAAAGGAGGGACAGGATGAGCTTTGGTTTTCACTTGTTAGGAACAATGCTAATTAGACAGTCAGAATTTCAATGTACTGGAACAATGCAACTTACACCCAGATCTATTCTTGGCCTCAGCACTTGTGACAAGACCTGGGGACTGAAACTGACTGCCTCAATATCGCCACATGTAAAATGAACTTGCTTGAAACTGTGCTTTCAATAAGATAGTAGAATTAAAGTAATTAAATATACATTTCCTTATTGTTGGACTGCTTCGTGGATTAGTGCATTTGGGAGTTTGGGAAAAAGGTCTTCTTTTTCCAATAAAAACATAAGAAAAACAGAAGAACAGAAGAGTTTTGGATGTCAGATGGCCTGTGACTAATTATTAGTATGGCGTTGTTCAACCAGCATTACCCAACATCATTGGTGTCATCTTTACTAGTAGTTTCAGAGGACATGCAAAAAAAAAAACCAAAAACAAAACCAAGAAAAACAACAAACAAAACAAAAAAAAAAACCTGACATGGGGAATGAACTGTGTTCTCATCCCTATAAAAAGGGAAGAGGAGACAATTTCTCAAAGAACGGAAGGAGTGAAAGAAGGGGTAAGATGTTGAATGCAGACCTAAAAGGACCAGCTGATCTGTAGACATTTAGGTGTCAAAGGAGGAAGAAAGAGGATGAAGAGCAGATAAACAATAATAAAGGCATCAGTTAAATCAGAACATGTCACGTTCTGAAGCCAAACAGGTTCTAGGACCAACAGCAGGATAGTCCCAACTTTTCATGTTAGTTATCTGTAAACTCTTTATGGATTGTCACAGAAACCCGCCGTTTTTTCCTGATCATGAATTGCAGATTGTTACAGGTGCAGCCTGTAACAAAAGCCCATGATTTTTCTATTGCACTGCCTAGCATAGGGGATACAATGATCAACAAGTATTAAGGGAAAAACAGCCTATCCTGTCAAGGTCAAAAGCAGCCCAGGTTTGCTATAGGCAAAAGTCCGTCTTCTGGTCCTGGTTCAGGCTGCCAGTAGAGTATTCCACTAAGAGACTGTCATTACAGGGAGGTGTGTTAACTCTTGCAAAATGTAGACATAGCACTGCCAATCTGTGTTTGCTCTGAACTACAAAAGTATTGCAGTCAGAGTTGTCATTGCTATTAACTGGGAGGTATCATAGTGATAGCCATTAGTATCCACTAGCTTGGGAGGGCAACCTGGAATCGTGACACAGTTGTAATGCAGGAGTCTCCAGACTTTACACACTCCCAAAGATGTATTTTGAGATTATTCTTAACCTCTGGGGGGGCTCAGTTCAGTACTTGTCTTGGACACTAATTTTTTTTTCCCAACATGGCAACCGCTAGTTTGTGAAGTCTCCTCAGCAATCATGCACATCACACTCGAATATTTTGTATCTGCAGACTCGGTCTAAACGACATTGACCAGAACATGCCCACAGTACTTCCCTGTGTAGCACAAATGTTTTATGCTAACTCACCTCCTGAGGTGATAACCCTTGAAGTTACTGCTGTTATCTCCATACGATGTCTTGGCATGACCCGTTTGTGTTTTTACTTTTCATTTGCAAAATTTTGGAAGACAGTTTTCTCTTTTGTTGCTGTTTTAAGGCAAGCAGAGCTGACTGTGCCACACCAGCAACAGGTACTGTGCAAATGTGTTGCTGCTTAAGGCCCTGTCTCTGGAGAGACGCTGTGCCTCCCGGTGCTGGGTGCCGTCAATATTTGTCACCTGCCAGTTCATGCCATAATTCGGCTGGTTGTGAGCTCCAAAGGGTTAACAGCAAGCCAGCGGTGATGCTGTAATCCTCCAGGGCTGCCAGCATGCTGCACTGCTGTTGTGTCGGAGGGGGGTTTGAAGGAGGCTGTGCTGGCTCCAGCAGCTGTCTCAGTCACGTGTGTCATCTTGGGTCTCTGCTCCTAAACAACATGGATGGCGTAGCAGGTAAAAAGATTGACTGAAACCTACACTGCAAACGAAACTATGTTCTTCCCCTTCCTACCGCATCTAGAAAATGCATAGCCTCTGAGAAGGAGCCCTCGCCTCCTCAGAAAACTAACACGGCGTGTCTGGAACGTGTGCCCTTGGGGCGTGGGGGGAGACAAAACCCTGTTTGACAAACAACCCTCGTCCTGACTGTAATGGTGAAAACAATGCAGGTAAACCCAACTGCCCTCTGCCCTACTTCTCTTCTGCTGTAAGCAGATAATTTTCCAGCAAAATAACCAGAGGGAGCACTTTTTCCACAACATTGCTATTTTCTAAAATCTGCATTGACTTTGTCCTTACATTGACATTGCAACCATCTGGTACGAACGGTTTGATATGAAGTGGGGCAAATCCACCCTCTAGCTTCTAAAGAAGTACTCTTAGTGAACCATGCTAGATTTCAATTTTATTTTTAAAAAGGCTATGTGCATTAAATTGGAGGAGATCAAAAGCCGTTTGGAAATGTCAGAGCTGGACTTCAGCTCCATTTGTAGGCATGTAGTAGAAGTCCAGGTATTTTTATGGTTTCTGTCTCACTTGTTATCAAAACATCTGACGTACTTAGCCATGTTAAACCTTTGCAGGATTAAAAAGCAAAAGGAAAGAAAAGAACAACAAAAATACCCGTCCCAAAATTGTTGTCTTCTAGGTTGAAAACCAAGGCACAGAAATGGGTGAACCTAAAGTAATAAAAGCATCTGTGTCTAGGTTATCACCCTAAATCTCTGGATTACTCTTTTTGGGAATGTCCCAAGGTACTGAGACCCATGATAAGAAATCCTTATTTTCTTGGTTACATAGGTGTGTTTTTCCATCTGTAAATCTCTGTTAAACAGAATATACTAAGCTTTGGGATAATCACCGAGTGAGGCATGCCACAGGCCAAGGGGAGAGCTGAAACAGCGACCTGTATATTTTGGGATTCATCATTTTCGTGTCCTGAGCCAGAGTGTTCGCTACCATCTCAGAGCAAAGGCTCTGCTCCAAAGTGTCCCACCGGCATGCCTTCCTCGGGGGGTTCAGTAAAGGAGGTGGAAAGCTCCTACCACATCTTCCAGTTTTAGTGGGAGAAAGAAAGAAAGAAAGAACCCACAAAGATGGGCCTATCAGATGAGGCTGAAAGGTGACCTTTCTGCCTATTAGAGGGTCTGGTAATGGATGTTTAGGGAAACATAATAAACAAGGTAAATATGTTCTTCCTATGGTATACCTTTCCATCTTCTAACAATAGGTGATGAGGGATTTTTAGATTTGTGTCTTACATTCATCCTGTCACATTTAACAGGACTCAGTAGACCTCTCTATGAAGTGAACTAGTCCTTTCTAACCATTTTCCTTTTGACCTTCATTACATCCTGTGTCAATGAGTCACACTGCTTCATTCTGCAGTCCATGGAAAACACTTCTTTTTGTGATTTTTGAATCCTGAGGCTTAGCAATTTTCACTGGGAGCCTCTTGCTTTCTTCTTTTTCTGAGAAAAAGTGAATAGCTCTTCTGCTTATCACCCAAGATACTGTAGTTATCTACTAATCTCCCTGGATTGTACCTTTTTCTGGACTGAAGGGCCCCAGTCTCTGCCTGAGCAAAGCATTTCAATGTTTTTATCATCTTTTCTTTTGTCTACTATTCCTTTTCTAATTCTACTATAATATTTATGGGTTAGAATGATCAGAAATAAATTCACTGTTTAGGCACCATGGATGCACATAGCAGCATAAAACTGCTTTCTGTTACATTCTTTGCACCCTTTCTGGTAATTCTCAACTTTCTATTTATCCTTCTGACCAATGCCAGGATTCTCATGACATTTTCTAAGAAATATTCTCAGAGGAAAGAGGAAGAAGGCTTCTTATGATCTCTACTTCCCAAAGACAAACCAACAAGGGAAGAAAATATCAGTTTGCTTTTCATGGCTTTAGCCCTTTCACTGCTGGCTGAAGTAAGCAAACCCCCTCCTTTCATCAGGATTTGGAATGGCATCCGGTAGTGAGGAATACTACAAGTCAAGAATGACACACATGGGAAAAGCAGGTGGAATTAATGGCATCGCAGGCCGTGAATTTCACTTGAAAGATGGGAATAGGAAGAAAACGCAGGCTTGTGTGGAGTAGAGAAAAGAGGAGCAGAAGAGCTGTGGCTTCTTTGTTTCACTTGGAAGGAAAAGCAACTAGCCTAGATCACAGCATTTAATGTGGTGAGATTGGGCAGGGATTGAAATGACTACAAGGCTGTGTAATGCAAAGGCAAGGGCAGGTGTATTCATGGTTTATCTGACACTGGACAAGAACTGAGACATTTTCCAGTGGCAAACCAAAAGCTTGCATTCTTTACAGCTGACTGGAAGCTTAACTTATTAACCATGCTATTAAGATAACATTTAATGCTGGATAGGATTCTGATGATTTGAATTTATCAATACTGTTGGGATTTGTGAGTTAATCTGGTGTCCCTATCCAAGTGCAATTTAATAGTGGGGCTTTCTTCCCATTATTTCTTGGGCTAAAAGCAACATGAGACTCATTCATGGCTGTGCAGATGATTGACCTTGCTGTCAGACAGGGATCACGGAGCAGGACTTCCTCACCTGGTGTGTAGGTCACACCATTACCTCTCTTCTGGCCTCCTTGGAAGTACCCCAGCAGTAGGGGACCACACTTGGAGGTACATGACAAACTGTGCTGCCCTGTGCACAGAGTGCCACACTGTGCTCCAGAGTTGTCAGGTGTAGGGCAGACCATGCTTTATCTTTGCCTCAGAATAAAGCAGCCCCTCAGACAGCCTATGGCAATGGAAGGAGAAAGGCAATGTAAAGCCAGCTTCGTTTTTCTCTTCTGCCCTCCTGATTCCTGGTTTGGGGAGGGGACGGGGCTGTGTCAGAGAAGGACCAGAGGTTTCCTCCAGCAGGTTTGTCAATGCTGTCTTATTTTCCTTAGAAAGGACCGCAGAGATGAGCATTCCCTGCACTCAGCAGCTTCTCCTGTCTGCCTTACAACTGAGACGCATAACTCTGCTGCCTGAGCATCCTTGCAAGGTGTGGTGGCATTGTCACCAGGACATAGAGATTCTTTCTGTAGCTGTCTTGTAATTTATGTGCCAAACTTGCAGTAAATTCTTTTCACCGTTAATAACTGTCTTGGGTGGAAAGGCCATTAAATAAGAAGTCATTATTACTCATCTGTATATGGAAAGCTCATGGAGCCTTCAATGGGGATATGTGCTCAGAAAAGGAACACTTGAACTGCAGGAGGCAAGCACTCCCAGACAGATGGCATTTTTCATACTAGCTATACTGCTACCATGACATTTCCATCTCATCAATTGGGGTAAGAGGGTAGAATCCAGCCCTTATCAGCACATTAATCCAGCACATTATCACCCTGTTTCTGCAAAGGTGATTAGCGCAGCAACCATTGCCAAGGGAATGTTGAGGTGCAGTTTGTGAGCTGCAGCAGATCCTGATGACTTGAAATGCCACCAGCCAAGAGGTTTTATCAGCAGTGCCTGAAGCAGAAGGGACCTAAAAAGAAAGTGTCTGGTAGGAGAGCTTTTGTCACATTTGTAAAGAAATGTATCTTTGGAAAGAAATTAACAGGTTGTCACTATTGTAAAGGTATAAAAGGGGTTCTGGCCCAGCAGCAGCAAACTTGTTTTCCGCTCTTTACTGAAACAGGTCATGTCGATCCTTGGCCTGACCTGCAGTTGTAGCTGCAGCAAAGCTAAAGAACTGAGATGAATTAACATTGGTCTCCAGTTCAGGAAGAGCATTAACTTCCCCAGACATTCTTGGCCAAATCCATCCCTGGTGTGACATCATTTGACTTACATCAGGCTTAATTTTGTCCCAGATATCTGCACAGCAACAAAACTTTCCCCTTACTTCCAAAGTAAGGGTGGTGAAATGAATTAGGTCAAAGGAGACTAAACACTGGATAAAAACCTTGATCACAGTTAGAAGTTTTGCCTGCTTGGGGACAGGGTTTGGCTGGCTATGGTAATCATGGGGTGGTTACGATGTACTCCAGACATTGCATAACTGCTGCTCTAATTTACTGCGAATGTTATTCAAAGCTCAGGATTTAATTCTTCTGAACATGAAAGTTTACATCTGGGTTAAACTCTTCCTCATAAGTCACTGTATATTATATTCAGAGAAGTAAGGGATTTTTTTTTTTTCCTGTTCACAAGTTTAGTGGTTCTTTTTCTCTCTTAGCTGGCTTTTTTTTGATTTTTCTTTCCAACATCCATGTAATGTGCATGTACTTCGTCCATCACCATAAAATTTTCCTGTTCTACCATTAGCTTCTCTGAAATCTCCAGATATAAGGTTTGTTTCTGGATTTGTTCTTAGATGTAGTACTAGCTTTTCATCCCATGTCAAACTCAGCATATAATCATCCCATTAGAGCAGGAACAGATATTTTACATTCTGACTCTCTTAAAACTTGTTATATTGCACATTTCAGTGCATTCCAGATTGAAATTCTTGACAATTCAGCCCTGTAGTAAAATCAACCATTACAAATTTTGCTCCAGAATAATTTCAGTAATTCCTTGATTATCATCATTACAAACAGTTTTAAAGATTACTTTTAAAAAAGGTTCTCTTCTTTAAAAGATTTTCCCCATATAATTTCTTTTCAAACCCACTCTGCCACCACTCTTCAAAATTTTATTTTCTTCATGCTCTGCAAGAACATACTCTTCGTTTTCATAGTTCATTCAACTGAATTCTGGTCACTGGACCAAGAAGTGTGAAGATACACAGCTGCAGTGCAGATAATTTATTTTTCCATTGGGTTTACTTACTTTCCTATTGCATCTTTGCTCTTGACTTGCAGAGGTACAGATTCTACCTCAAAGAACAGCACCAGGAGGTAAACTGCCTTTTCTTTAAAATATACAGATGGCTTTTAGTGGTGCC
Source organism: Oreocharis arfaki (assembly GCA_013398015.1). NCBI lineage: Eukaryota > Metazoa > Chordata > Aves > Passeriformes > Paramythiidae > Oreocharis > Oreocharis arfaki. The sequence goes on along the minus strand of VZRR01013700.1, from coordinate 908,022 downwards.
CCTTGTGAAGGTCAAATGCTATTGCTTCTTACGTCTCCTGACCAATTCCATCTCCTGCCTGCTGTAAAAAATCATGTTGACTGTTCACAACAAGGAAAAATCTACTGCGGAATCTTAACTATTAGTAGCGGTGAAAACTGTCTTGTCATTGAAGTCATTAAATGGATTCTGAACACAAGGAGGCGGAAAATCTGTTGAGAGAAAGACATTATTTACGTAGAGTTTACTATGGAAGATAGTTGGCCATAATTTTGAAAGAAAGGAATCAACAAGTCAAGTTCAGAAACAGTACTATAACCTACTTCAGTTTTATTGAAAGAGTCTGGTTTGGCTTTGTCATAATTTTATAACAGTAGGTAATGTGACCATAATTTTCTCAGTTCAAGTGTTCTGTTAAGATTTTCAGAGTTTGTTAAGATATCTTTTCTTTTCTTTACTTCACAGGTATTTATGTTTCTTAAACATTTTGTAAAGAAAGAAAAATGGCTCATTTTTACAATTGCACATAGTATTCAGAATATTATTATATTTACATTTGTCTCCCTTTGGCAGAAAAATTACAAGATTGTAAACTGCATTACTTTAAAGACTCTTGAAGAGAACTGAGTGCATTACTGTAGCTAAGATTTCATTCAGATAAGACAGCAGGAGTAACACCAATATGTTTCACAAATTTGCCAAATTGTTAATTGAAAGTAAGGCAATGTTCTATTTCAACATCCTTAACATGGTGCTATAATTTTTCTCTTGGAATTTTACTACATTTTTTGAAGTTTCATTCTTTTTTTAAAAAAATGCCTGATTCTGATGGAAAATTTTATTTGCCTGAAAGGCATGCTCTTTTTTGACAGAATGAAACACTGTTTTAAAAGTCCTTTTGTGCTAACATACAATTAAATTTGTATAGATTTGTTTGTTTGTTTTTCTTTTCCGAAAGGACCAGGGACTTGAGGAAATAAGCTATAGCAAATTTCTATTCTGTTTTGCCAATATCATCTAAAATGGACTCTCTAAAAATGAAAGTGACTGTCTTGTATAGATCAGTGATTTTTTTCCTCCCAGATATGAGCAGTGTTCAATGCTTGGTGCTTACTTACCCATCTTTCATCTTCAAATGCATTGTCTGATCATACAAATGGAACTGATTTAAATCCTTTGCACAACCATAGCTGTAGCATGTGAGACTATGCTAATGGAGAGGAGGAGGGAATGGGCCTACAGCTCTGTTGCTCCTCCCAATAAAACCAAACCTGCAACTTTTGTATGAAGGTCTAAAATCTGTTAATGAAGGTACTGACTCATCTGTTCTTGAATCAAGCCTTCAAATGAGTTTTAGTGCTCTACAAGAGCCAAGAAAAGAGCTTTGCCTGTTCCAAAGCAGTGCCCAAGCCTTGCTTCTTCCAGAACTCAAACAAACTGAAAAGTATTTCTCTGAAACAACCGACTGAGAACTCTGGGTAACGATGGTTGAATAAATATGCACAGCATCCTGCTTTCCTTCAGAATTCCTGTGTACAGTACACTGTAGCGAATATTTACATTTCAATGCACAGATTGCTCTTTCAAAGCTGTGTTTTTTGAGCCCTGGAGCTGCCCGAAGAGGGTTTGGGCTTTACTGGGGATGCAAGTATGGTTTAAAAGAGGGAAGTTTGTTTTATTCCCCTGTCCCAAAACTGTCAGGAATATCACACTGTGACTCCTTTGCTAAGTGAATAGTCAAAGATGCCTCTTTCTTGACAAATCTTCTGAAAGTCATGGCACAATAACACTACTTGAAGTTATTTAATTTATTAAAGAAAAAATGACTTCATGTGACAGATCTGAGTTGATGCTTTAATAATACATGCTACTGGATGCAAAACAGTGAAGTATCTCTGCTGTCACCTTTTCCATTCTATTGGAAAAATATCACCTTTTGTTAGGGTGATCTCTTGTTTATCACAATATCAGTCAATTAACTGAATAGAAAGAGAAGGGACAGCTGAGGCTAGATATCTTAGATAAGATTTCTTTGCAGAGGCTTCCAAATTTGCGTGAAAAATGTCATGGTTACTCAAAAATCTATGCAAGTGGTGATGAAAGAATCTATTGTAAAAATCTCTCAAACAACATAACTAATTTGTATGTCTTCTAAGTAGTCTATAGCACAAGGTGTGCTGATATGCATTTTTTACTGATTGGGATGATCAGGTCTTGCTAACTCTTCTGCGTTAGAGAATATTATGTGCTAATATTCACTAATATTATGTGCTGGGCTGGGGCGTGCATATATACCCAGGAGTGCACTTCTCTGGGAAAAAACACATGTGGTGTCCTGAAAAAATTATGAACAGGGAAGCCAAACTTAATAGTATAAAAGAAAAAAGATCATGAAAATGGTGTTAGACTAAGACAACAGAGAAAAAATGACACAAATGCATCAACCCTATGCAGTGTTTTAAAGATGCTTTAGTTAAACAAAAAAAGCAAACAACAACAACAACCAGCCAACAAACCAAAACCAAAAGCTCCAGTTCCTCGTCCACAAGGACTCCAAAACCATTGCTCCTTGGAATAGCAAAAACATGTCAGAACTTGTGCCGAACTCCAAGGAGAAAATCAGGTTGCATGAAGTAATAACCTGGGAGAAGCACCACAGAGTCAATTTCATGCACATAGATGAAATATGCACAAAATAAATACAGCGGTAATGGCTCTATTTATAGTCCTTTTATTAAAGAACTGGTGTGCTGGTTTTGGCTGGGGTAGAGTTAACTTTCTTCACAGTGGCCAGTGTGGGGCTGTGTTTTGGCTTTGCGCTGAACAGAGAGTTGATAATATAGAGATGGTTTTGTTATTGCTGAGCAGGGCTTGCACAGAGACAAGGCCTTTTCTGCTTCTCCTACTGCCATGCTGTCAGGGGGTCTGGGGATGCACAGGAGGTTGGGAGGCGACGCAGCAGAGGTGACCCCAACTGACCAAAGGGATATTCCAGACCATATGACATCATGCTCAATATATGAAGTGGGAGGAAGGAGGAAGGGGGGATGTTTGGAGTGATGGTGTTTGTCTTCCCAAGTAACCATTACATGTGATGGCACTCTTCTCTCCTGGAAATGGCTGAACACCTGCCTGCCCATGGGAAGAGGTGAATTAATTTCTTGCTTTGCTTTGCTTGTGTGTATGGCTTTCATTGTCCCTGTGAAACCGTCTTTATCTCAACCCATGAGTTTTCTGGCTTTTAATCTTCTGATTCTCTCTCCGATCCTACTTGTGTGGGACTGAGCAAGAGGCTGCCTGAGGCTTGGCTGCTGGCTGGGATTAAACCACAACTGTTTTAGTTTGATAAGCATGGAACCCTTGGAAATTATTAGTATAGGCAATATTAAAGAGGGCGAACCTCTCCTACATCCAGTGGTCATAGTACCCTATGTGAAACATAGATAACTGTGAAAACTAATCTGAGACTGAAGACTTCTGGAGACATGATGTTTCAGCTTGGAAATAAAAAGGGTAACCAGCCTGAGCATTATACATAGCTCAAAATTCCCAGAAAAATTCTAGTGTGAAGTCAGCAAGCATGCTTGATGTTGAGGTTGAATCCAGACCATGTTCAAGTGAATGGAAAGATTCTCATTGTCTTCACTGGTGACAGGGTTAGGATTTTAAGAAACAATAAGGACTTGAAGAAAGATAAACTTTTCATGGTATTAATTAGATTTCCATTATCAGCTACTGAAATATTTTAAATCTCGGTGCTTCAGATACACTTTTAAAAAATGGATATGAGAACCTAAGATGTCCCTTTCTGTTCTCTGCTACAATCTGTTTGATCTATTAACATTCCAGAACAGTTTATTATTTTACGTAGATCCACTATAAAACGCAGAAGGATTTTTTGCTGGCCATGGCATAGCAACATAGCTAACACGCTGCTATTCTGCTCTGTGCAGAGATTTAATGCTCAATAAAAAGTAAGGGAGACAACCTTTATGTGGCGTCATACAAGGGAGTGAGAAATAGGGACATGCTACATTCTTCACACTGGAAGAGATTAACCTTTAATGTTGAGGGTGAATGATTAATTTCACTGATATAGCTTGCATGCTGAATTAAAATCCTTTGGAAATGATTGGAGAATAAGATATCCTTTTGTTTCTGAACATGTGTTTTCAAATTTTAGTTGCATGGTTTACAGTTACTTATTTATGTAATTTTGACGGTAGCCCAGTGTTGTGAGGAACTGAAAGAAATCCCAGGTCTCCATGTCAAATCATTATTCCTAATATTTTTGAGAACTTTGTTTTTTTACATTTTTAACACTGGCAGAGAAAATCCATTTGATAAATTAGAAATACCACATTTTATTTCAAATGGTAAAGAAAAAAAAATCTGAAAAAAACAAGGTAAAATTATCTTTGGGGTGTTTAGACTTGTTAGGAGTAAAAATAGATGATTGTCAAATATTCATCAGTGTTCAGTGGTTTCCATGGAACCTTTTTCTGTTAGAAGCAAAATTTGTCGTGTCCTGAACACAGTAGCACCACTCCCCTCATCGACAAAAGGCGTCGCATTTCTGCTTTGCAGTAAAATTGGGGAAAGTCAAGTATAAGGAGTGGTGTTTTTTGAAAACTGGTGCTAAATCTTTCTCTGATAGTCAGAATCAATGGAGTGTTTTGTTCTTCTAAATTTAATTATCAATTAGGTGAAACTTCCTTTCTAGCTGATACACTTTTTAATAGGTTAAAGTTTCTTATCCTTGCTTCATGTATGAACACAGTGGTAACAACGTGAAAGAATTCGTGAATGACACTTCCAGAAGTGTAAAATCTAGTTGCCCCCTTTATTATGAGAATTATTTATAAAGATGTTGCAACAGAAGCTGCAAACTTCTTGTTGCAGCTGGAGCCTTCCCTACTTTGTGTTTCACAAATGTTACAGCAGTCCTATTCCAGAAAAGCATGTTTACATTTGAATTGATAATTAAATAAAATTTTTAATCTATGAAATTGGAGATTTTTTTTCCCTGAAAAAGTATGAAAGTCATTCCATTAACTTCAGCAAATGTATTCCTCCTTTGTATCAATGTGCAAAAGGGCGCAATTCAGCTCTGGTTAGAAATGCTCTGTATGTGCTGGATGGATCTGTTCTGCGGCAGGAATAGTTTCTCTTTATCATAAACAAAAAAGAAGGCAAACATGAAGGAGTAGGTTAATACCTTGTAATGACAGGGTGTGCTTCTCAGAGATGGTAACTCTGTTTATTTCTAATTGACACCATTTAGCTCTTCTGAAAATGGGTCATTATCTTCAGCCATCTGAACACCCAGGACTGATTTACAGACCTATGAAATTAAGTATCTGGAGCTGCTATTGATTTCATGTCTGAAAATCTGGCCTTTTTTATTTAACTGCTAATTGAAGCTAAGCCACTAACTTAGAGATCTCTAGTCTGAGAATTTCGCTTGGGGTCTTGAATACAAATGCTTTTTGTAAATGTGAAGATCGGAGAAACTGGGATATCCTCAGTCATTTCACTGCATGTGTCTAATATTTCTTTTTGATTGCTTTCAGTCACATTCCTGCTGTGTTTTAAACAGGTGCATGTGTTGACTTCTGTGAAACATAGCCAGAAAAATCAGGCATACTTTCAAAGCCACAGAATACTGCATGAAAATTTGAAAGGACCAACAGATTTGATAATACATTGAAAAAAACCAGATTTATATAATACTGCTCTGGAAGCATGTTAATATATCAATAATGTCCCAAGGTGTTGTTCTTTACCCTAATTTACACACAAACTTTAAGAAATATCTGTACCTGCTGCCTAGATATTGAAGAGGCAAGGCAAATATTTTCAGGAACAAAAATGTTGAACAAATTATGTTGTCTTTAATACCTGCTTATAGAAATAATCTAATGTTTTCTATTACAAGGCTAGTCTCCACGTGTTTCAGAAGGTCTATTTGCCAGGTACTGAATATGGACTTTAAAACTTCTTCAGTTCAAACTGTGTGTTTTAGATACATAGTGATATTAAATGGAAAGACCAATGTTAATATAACATCTAGGCTGAAATAATTAATTGGCACGTCTGAAAACAAGTGTTTCCCATAATATCAGCATATACAACATTCACTATACAGCAGCCGTATTTTTTAGGGAATAGATTAACAATAGTTGTGAGGAAGACATTTAACCTGAAAGACAGGGAAGGTAAAGAGCTGGTGACATGACCTAAACCTGCAGCCAGATACTTATGCTTGACTTCATAACCAGTTCTTCCTGCTCTCTTAAATGGACATATGTAATAACATACAGACAGATGTCTTTCTCTATCATGCTCCAGCTGTGGGGTTTGTCTGTCTTTTCTAGGTAATTACCTGGTTTTTAAATTTCTACCTTTACATGTATGATTCTATGGAATCAATCCGATGTAGTAGGGACATGCTATTATTCCTATAGTCCAGGATGATCTTACTGTTGAAAAAACAAGAAACAGGAAGTCTTTAGGAGGGGAAGAAGGAGAAATCCTCTTGCATCTGAAAATTATCTGTCTCTGTGGACTTGTCATCTGGACTTGTACCATGCTTCAGTAGCTTAGGCATTCATCCTGTGACAGGCCGGAATAAATGTTATGGAGGTGCTAGTCTCTCCTGACTTTAAAGAAGCACCTAGGTGACTTCTGTATACTAGATACAGGAATTTTCAAGGTGTTGAGGAGAACCCTCAGGAAATCACTAATTTAAGGCTGCAGAGAAAATTCTGTGGTGCTTGACCTTTTCTGTTAGAAATTCCTGTTCTTCCCTTTGTGTGTTCTGACCTATCTTAAGGATGGCCACCTTAAGTGATGTCACTGACATTTAGCATTTCCTGAGGCTGCCTGTGCTTGTAACTATGCAAATTTCATTGAGGATTTAATAATAGACTAGACACATGAGTGTGGGAGAAGTGCACGTAGATTTGGGGTTTTTTTCCATAATGTTGGATATTTGGGTAATGATTTATCTGAAAGCTCTTCAGCTTGAAGAACTTGCTGGTCTGGTTCTTTCTCTTTTACAGGGAATTTGAAAGTTTAATAGCTATTCAGCTAATAAGTGCTGTACTTCAGGTACAAATGTGGGCTAAGGAAAAGGCTTTTTGCAAAAGCATTAGTTATTAGTCTTGCCCTTCTCTTACCGATAGAGAGTGCCCAGTAACTTGAATACGAGAAACATTAATTCATTGTAAATAAGGATTTTCAGCTCTTCCATGCTTCTGAATTGAGCATGTAATTTTTGTACCAACATGACTATTAGTTTGAAATGGTGTGGGTTTGGGAAAGACATTCTTTTGTGCATTTTTTTTCTGATATAAATAGACTGATTTGACATTTACAGCTGTAAATAACAATATTCCATGTCTAGACAAGTTTTTTGCAAACAACATAGCCAAGCTTAGCAAACAAAAGGCCCTCCATAGTTTTTTCTGTTAGGCCAGCATGTCTCTGATTCAACCCCAGCATAATTTTTAAAACAAGCAGGGATTACTCTGTTAAATACAGTGCACCTGATCTAAAGCTCACTGCAGTTATTGTGGCTATTTCCATTAATTCCTATGGGTTTTGGATTAGGCTGTAGGTTCTGAAAGTGTCAGAAGTGAGCAGCTAAACACAAATATGAATATGTTTTGTTATACCTTCATTTTTCCATACGTTTGAACACTCCCTCATAATTCTTCTCTCTAAAGACAGAGCACCATCAGACAGAAACTAAGAATAGCAAGTTTCATTTCAAGAAATGAGTGTTTCCAGAAAGCTGTGAACAAATTAAGGTAGCATTATTACCTGGAAAATATCTTGCAACCTGAACCACTATGGTCACTGATGTTACCAGCTATAATTAACTAATCAAAGTGGGTTAAAATGCTTATTCACTTGGACACTTCACAAAAACTGGCTTAAGCATCAGATTCAGTAGGCGAAATAACTTCGCATTTTTTCTTCGTAATGATCTCAATATCACAAAACAGATGCACTGCAGCAAGTTTTGAATTCCCCTTTGCATCTACAAAGTCTTTTCCTTTAATAAAGACTAATCACTTGCCAATGTGATTTGAAGAACATATAAGAACAAATGAGCATCTGTAAAGAAAATGCATGAATGCTGACTTTGAAATAGATTAACCAAATAAACCCAAAATGATTGAGGCATTATTTGTCTATGAAAAGTGTTCACACTCTGAGATCATTCATGTCAGAACTGATACGATTTTCATAATTCTGGAAAAAAAATCTTAAGAAACCATGAAGGTATCACTTGTAGTTATCATGTGCTCTCATCTTAATTCCAATGTGTGTCTTTCAACATATGTCTATGACTTCTGTAATAATGATAGGGAAACCATACCAACTGGAAGATTTTTGAGACCATTCATCCGTAAGATTTAGTGAAAATTCCTAAGACTGTGATGTGGTCATTTCTAGTTTAAGTAGATTTCTTTCAGACATATTCTCCAGGGAGTTAGCTGAAGCCTTAGTATTTTTCCAGAAGGTAGAGAAATGATTACTAGAAGTGTTGTGAACTAAACACACAAAAGATCATGATGGCAAAGCAGAGAGAAGCAACAGGGGAAGCAGCAGTTAACATTTTGCTAACCGAGTTGCTCAGCTTAGTGAAGTCTGAGCGGCAGAGACTGCCTGTAATAGCACCCGTGTGTGATGTACATCGGTATTGTTGAGCAGTTTAGCTACCACGCTATTTCAAAGGAAGCGAGCAGAGCTCTCTCTTAGCAACCAAGGGTGCAGTTTCACATTATACCTAATACACTGTGACTGCAGGCTGCTGAGAATACGAGCAGTCCTCGTCCATTACCCACAGCTGTAGCTTCCCACACTCTTCCTTCCTCTCAGTGTAGTGATTGTGTGGCCATAGGGCAAAATGCTTCAGCTTTCTGATCTGAGGGAAGACAAATCTTTATCTGCCTTTTTTCCCCCCTCTATTTTGTGAAGGATGAATATTACTCAGAGCAGCAAACCAAGCCAACTCCACTTGCAGATGTGTGACTACAGGAACCAGGGTAAATGGAGGATTGGCAACCCACAGCCGGGCCAGGAGGGTTGTTTGAAGTGGTCCCAGATAAAATATGAGACCTGCCAGTTAGGGAGTAATCAAGTTCAGACCTAGCTTGCAGCTATACCACAATCAGTACATATCACTACATGACATCAGATAAAGACATATTATACTCAAGCTTAAGGTCAATTTTATACTCTCTTCAGCACATTTGCACATCAGGCTACTACACGCTGCTTCAGCTCCAGAGAACATTCTCACATGAGAGGGCTTGTTATCATATTCTGTATCCCAAAAGGCAGACTGAAACACAGGTCTAAATGTTTTCTTAAATGAGGGTTTACAATCAAATCCTGCAGTAGCAGGATTAGTTACTGTTCCAGAAATATGGTTTATCTGGCTTCTGTTAGCTGCTCACTTCTGACATTTCCAGAACCTACAGCATCTGTAATCAGTCAGAATGGCTTTGAGAAGTGGATAAATTTTTAAAACTCCAAGTTTCCTAGTTTCTAAAATGCAAAATAATTGAGATAATTGAAAAGATCTGGATCCCTCCAAATAGGGCTAGCTCAGGAGGTCTTCTGTATTTATGATACTGTGCGATGCTTCTGTTCCAATATGAAGATTGAAATGTGGCCTGAGCATGACATATTTCTCCTTCCTACTATCTGAAATTCTTTAAGGTCCCAGCATACTTCTAAGAAAGGATAAGGGATTTGTTCAAATCCAGAACCCTTTAAGAAAGACTCCATAAAAGAAACACAGAAAGAAGTAAGCAGGCAAAGATGCAAATTGAGTATCTAGTAGTATAAGGGAAACATTCCCATTTTTTAAACTAGAAGAAAGCAAGACAACAAAATTTACATGGGAAGCCCCAGGAGAAGCAGGAGTTGAATCCAGGCATTCTGAATGCCAGCCAAGAGGCTCATCTTCACTTTGTATTCAAGAAAAAAAAATTAACAGAAAAAAAAATCCAGTTTTAATTAACTGAGATTTCAAAATATTTCCCATTCCATAAAAGCCAAAAGCTTTTGAAAATTTTAAAGTAAAAGCCTAAAGAATCTCTATTGCCATATTGGATTTTTAATGACTTGTATAAAGTGAAAGGAGTTTCACCAAGGAAGTCTGACCTCTGATTTCCTCATTCTGTTGCTCTCCTGCAATCCTCAGGGCCTTTTATGGCGTGTCCCTAAGATACTCACCATGTTGCAGGCAGCATTTAGCAGCATCATATGGCACAGACAGTTAAGCAGTATACTCTTGGTAGGTATTGTCCTGATGTAAACGAGCTGTGGCAGCAAATCCCAACTTTTATCTCTCTCATCCCATGCCAGCAGTCCAATCACTGGACCATATGCTATCCTAGAGCAAATGAATCAGGGCTTCTCTTTGCTATCAGAAATGTCATCCTGTCAAAAGTAGGAGCACAGTGTCAGTTGTCACAGTGGAGACAGTGAAAGTGATTTCAGATACTCTTTTAAAACTAAAAACTTGAGTTGAAAGATGCCCATCAAGCTTTGTTAATAAACAGTTCCTTGCTTTTAATAAAAGGTGTTACTAAAACTGGGTGTAGGGCATGAGGAGAGAGATAGATTGCTGCCTAATTCTTCAGGATACGTTTGAGCTGTGCAGACTCTGTATCCTGCCTGGGATATGCAGAGAGAAAAAATGCTACTCTTTCCCTGTTGTGTGTCCTTCACATGGGGACTTGTCACTTAGCTCCTTTGCTTCAGAGGAATTATAGCTGTTTAGGGGTGTGAAATAGCTGTGAACAAGAAAGGAATGCGATATAAATTGTTCTGTGCAGAACTCAAACTTAGCTTGTCGCTGCCTCTGTATGCACTTCTGCAACTGCCGTTTGCGTAGTCCCACAACAAAACGCCTGAATTATGCATTTTTACATTCCCTGGATAGCTAAACCATGTCACTGACTTCAGCTGAAGTGATTTTGACCTCATGAATGCATTACAAATGGTTTGTTAGGGGACCACCAGGGCATGCAGGAGCAGATGGCTGCTTGAACTGGAGCTTCAAGGAGATGATGATGTGATTCAGAAATTTCACTGCTCCCTGTCTTCTTCTACTTAGGGGACCACTAGGAAAAACTGTACTATCTCTCCTCCTACTCTTTCACCTCATGACAAAAAAAAAAATTCCTGGAAGTCCTTAGCACAGAAGAGCACACAATGCCCAAATTACAAGAGGTGGTTGCTGTAGGGGAAAAGAGTACAGAGACTCGAAAAAAGAAAATGACAAAACCAAGCCCAGTTACCAGAGAGACTTTGAGGAGTCAACAGCAGGCAGATATCAGAAAATCAGATCTCTGAAAATCCCCCCAAAGAGGTGAGGATTTGTGTGGTTAAATCTGATGGAAGGATTTAGTGGAAAGGGTCACTGGTGTATAAAGGTAAGAGGAGTGGAAAATCTTCCAGCGAGGAACAAAGCTGCAAAACAAATCAAGATTAGATCAAGAGTAAAACCAGAAGGCATTTGTAGAGAAAAATTATAGAAGAAAAATTAATATAAGAGTGAGAAGAGGAAGTTCACAAGAGGTATGAAGAAGGGAGTTCCTATTAAATACTTCAGGCAAGATCTTCGCTTTTTTGTGCAACTGGAAACAAATCCAGCAATCATTGTAGGCTGAGCCCAAAAAGCTCTCTGTACCTCTGCCAAGAAATTAATAATAAGAAGACTGCGCTATTCTAAACAGAAGGATAAGATTCTGAAGAAGTCTGTAGCCTTTCTGCAGAGAGGACATAAACCAGAAATGTTTCAGGGTCCATCTCTGGCTGCTTTAAGGGAGCAGGAAGAAGTGAGCAATATTATGGCATGTGTTAGAACAGCAAATATAAAATATAGCATTTTTCTTTCAAATGCCTTATTTTATGTCAAGGCCACATCATAAAAAAAGAAAAACAAAGAGATTAAGTCCCTGAAGAACTGAATGGGGTTGGAAAACAGTCTAGAAATACAATCTGAATCTAATGTAGACATCAAGTGACAGCACCATGATACTGCGCAGCAAACTTATAGGTGAAACAAAGATAAAATTTAAGTACAGGGATAAAAAGACCACAAACCTTTTTACAAAATGTCACAAATTGATCTGATTAAGACTGAAGAACAATATAAAGGAGAGAATTTGAAGTGAAAGGGGCAACATCCCAGGAAATACTAGAGACAAGGCAAAACTTCTGGAAATGCATGTGGGAAAAGGGATTTTCTGAGGCTTAAAGGAAACATTGGTGCAATCAATAGCAGAGAAGAGAGCCAAGATGCCAGTCTTCAACAAATATGTCACAGGGCCACAGCTTCTCCCATGTTCTCAGTCAAGAACCTTCCACTGTCCCTTGAGAAAGGGCTAGCAACCCCTCTCTAGAAGAGGCCTAGACAAATTGAGGTTTTGTTATTTTTTCTGCAGTAAGGAATATTTGCATTCCTGGGAAGGCGACCAGAGGAATGGATTAAACAGTCAGGAAATGTTGACAGGGAGTTAAATTTAGGCTAATTGTGACTTCCATCAGCAATTTTATGGCTCTGATAGACACTAGAAAATGCTCTGAAACCAGAAAAAGTGAAATCACAATACATTGCCAAGACCTAGAGGAAAGCCAGATCTTTGGTGTTTCTTTCACAGAATTATATTACTATTAAAATAAAATCCTTATTGTAGAATATTCAATGTTCTATAAATATTTGTAACCCTTAAGTTGAGAGAAGAAGAACCATACCTTGAAAATAATAATAGAAAAAGAATAAAATAATGGTGGTAGAATGATAGAACCAAGGAAAATTACTTTCATAGATTTTCAAAGATCTGGAGAAAAGAGGACTTTGCAAAAAGTCCAGTAGTAGTTTCCTGCCATTTTGCCAGTACCAGAAAAAAAAAAAAATCATTTAAAAACATGGAAACTGAGCCTTTGTTCTTTCTTGAATGGAAGAGGGCTGTGGCAATTTTACTGGCTCAATATATTGCTTGTCTCAAAAATCAAGTTGTTATATGAAGGATGTATATGCTTCTGACCAAATGTGACGTAAAGAGAAAAGTTTTTTAAAATCCTGTCTTAAATATTTCCTCTTTCTTTTTCATTTCTTTGTAAAGCTCTTCAGTTTTCTAGTAGCAGGCAGGAAAGAGGAGGTAAACTTCCTGGGGGAGTTTTAATGAAGTCCTAGGTTAAACTGACAAGAGCTCAGGATAGATGAGTGCTGTCCAGAGCCGGATATTTAGAAAGGCTGCAAATTTGTTGAAAGCACTGGATCAGAATAATATTTGGAAGGTGATGAATCATGATTTTAGAAACTCCATTTACTCTTTCATACCACATGCTACATGTATCTTATAATATCTTGAAGTATAATGCATATACTTCAGAGTCTTGCTCTATCAACTTACCACTAAATTTATAGCAGTGATCTCAGATGGTCTGGCCACTTCCTGATAGATCTGATCTGGGAAGCTTTTTGGATTCAACCAAGATGATATTCATAGAGGCAAAGGTGGCTCCTTTATGTGACCAATTAAAAGTACAAGAACTAGAGAGTGATTCTCAGAAATGTTTAGAAGCCAATGGTAAAAGTCGCATTAAAAAAATTGAATGCATGCTGGCAAGAAAAAGAAATAAATGGCATTGCTGTCCATAAAGCTCTCACCCAGAATCCAACAAGAACAATATTTAATAAACACCTGTTTTGGATAGAAAGGAATGGATGCCTTTAAAAATCTAAGGTAAGTGAGGAAGTAGTCAATGAGGGTTTAAAGACTGAGATTTACGAAAGCTTTAAATAGAGTTTTCACTCCTATATTAGTGGGCATTTCATGTGATGGGGCCAGGAGGAGATATTGTTTCTCCTAGGAGGGAAGCAGGGAGAAACGTAGCATGCAAAGGGAAGAGAGCGTATGGCAACTATTTGTTTTATAGGTTTTTTGCCAAAATATTAACAGATTGAGAAATAAGTATTCTACAAGTGACTATAGAGTACAGAGGGTTTGCAGTCTCAGTTGTTAAGATTGTTTTAGATAGATGAACTGTGTAGAGCAAAACAAATGTCTCAAACAGCTGCATCATGTGGCATAAACCCAACATTTCTCTGCACACCCAAAAAATGCACGCTCAACTGGAAGAGAAGATCAGTGAAAATTAACATATTAGTTCGATATTGATTGGGTATCAATATCAAATGAAAAATATATTTTAAAGATTTTCATGGGAATTAGGTGAAAATTTTCTTCTTTAGGCAAGAACTCTGTAACTTCAGAAGATAAGTTTTGCCCTCAAAGGCAAGAGTTGAAGTGAGGCACAAATGTAGACTGTTCACATCCAGGAAGAAGAATCTAGAGCGTTAAGTTTTGTTAAGCTGGAGGTATTCGAATTGATGACAATGATAAATTGCTGTTAAATACGTAATACCACTTCAGTACCACAGTATCTGTAGCTCTAATTTTGTGACCTGTTGTTGACAGCCTTGCATAGCCCTGGATTTGCTGTGGCCATCCACCTGTTGTCCTCCTGAGGGCTGGGATAGTCCAATGTGTGACCTGTCTGCTCCAACAGTGGGGAAGCACAGTGGCTGGGCCACTCTCCTTGTGGCTCTACCGATTCTTCTGGGAAAGCATCATCACAGAGCAAAGCTTGCATGCACATAGCCACTGGATGCCAGAAGGGAAAAGTGAGTGAAAAGGATGTTCCAGGGAAAGGACTGTTCTGTGCCCCAGCTGCTGCATGTTCAGCCACCAGCTGAGCTTGGACTACCTAGGCATGAAAGCTACTACTGAGAGAAGACCCCTTCTAACCATCTCTAGAACCCCACTGACCTCTCATTCAAAAATCTTGACATTACTATGATACTGTTAATGGGGAGAAGTATTATGAAGGACTCAACCTTGCAGTCCATAAATGAATGCTGCTCTGAGGGAAGTTCACTGCTGGATGGGACAAAAGATGTCAGGATGAATTGCTATGAAAGAAGAAAAGGAGCAGAGAAGGAGAAGTAACAGATCCTGACTTCTGAGGCAAGTAAAAGTTCATTATGCAATTTCCCTAACCTAGCCGTTTTTTTTGACTATGAAAAAAAATCCACAGAAAACCTCACAACCATATACTTTTGGGCTTTTTTCCTATGTAAAGTGCTTACATCACACAAATTTCTCCTTACTATTCCCCTTTTAAACCTCTAATACTTTCAACTCCATGTAATTCCTGTGCACTCACTTGTCTTTGGCCACCATTAAGTTTTGCTTGTATTTTAGTCTCCCAATGACTTTTTAAAATGTCAACTTGTATTTCTACTTTGCACCCTAAAAAGAGTGTCCTCCTGCAGTCTATCAGACCCTTCTTAGGGGGCTGTAAAAAGCTAGCAATGGCAAGTGACAGCAAAATGCAGTTAGCAGTAATTATCCTGGAGAGTGGTAATGCCTTGGGCCTGTTCCAAATTTGCAGACAGGCAGCCGAGGTCCCAGCTAGCCATAGCCTTTAGAAAAAGATTGTATACGGTTGAGCAAAAACTCTGTATGAGCACTGCAGTGTGGGACAGGTTCTTGGAATAGTTTCCTGTGGAAAATTTGATTGCTAGTGCACACTGTCTTCTGTCCAAAGTATCCATGGCAATATAAAATATGTTGCAGCTTTAGTATGGAGAGAGAAGTTGAGGCTGGATTGAAGACAGTTTAAACAGGAAATTCACGTTTCAAAATGCTGTATATGTAAAACAACTCCTTTTCCACTGGTTTCTGTTGCAGAGACTGCTGTTGTTTAGCTTGCCTTCTTATTATTTGCTTTTAAAATAACCTATATATTTACAAAGGATCAGTCTACATACAAGCCTCATTTAACGTCCATTTGCTACCATTTGCACCACATTACAAGCTCATTTACAAAGTGAATGTGAAAACAAATGTGAGCCCTATGGAAAGCCTCGCTGAGCCTGTGTGTGATTGCAGCCGTATGTAACAGCTCATAAATGGTGTTGGCTGGAGACTGTGCTTAAGTACTACAGCACAGGAGCTTGTCATTTCAGTAACCAGACTGCAGCATCTGTATTTCTCTTGCCCCTTTTGCTGGCGCTGTTAAGCCCCAGAATTCTTTCTAGAGCAGTCATCCTAAAAGCCAAATAGCTCCTCTGGAACAGTTCACAATGCTGTCATCTTTAAAATATGCCATTGTGCCGTAAAGCACTCTTAAGAGCTGCAGTGTTCTGGCTTGTGTACTAACACTGAAGTACAGAGGAAAATCAAACCCAGAGTCTCCAAAACAGTTGCACTGGCAGGTGAGCGGTAGGAGCAAAGTTTGGTCTAAGAATTTGAGCAAATGAGAAATTCTTACGTCTCACCCATCACATTGGAACCTGCCATGTTCCAGTTGCTCCCATCTCCAGACACAATCACTAGCTGTGCTCACCCCCTCAAGCTCCGTTTCACCACGGTCAGGTATGTGCCTCTGGAGGACTGATGATAACAGTAACACTTTTGCACTTACCAGTGCACATGAAATGCTGCAAAGTGCCTGAGTTCAGGATTCAGCCACACTGCCAAGGGTTAAGGCCTTTCTTCAGGGTCGTTCCCTTAGATACAGGAGCTCAGCAAAAGAAGCAGCACTCGCCTTGTAATCAAGCAGCTTCAAAACAAAAGCATCAGAAACAACCTTCCATGTAAACAACATTGGTCGCTTTTGGATAATCATTCATTTTTGGTTTAAATCTTGAACTTGGTTCATGGAATGTGAGTTCTGAGCAGCACGGACTCACCTCAAACATCAAAAATTATGATGAATGTAAAGGATTCAGGAAAAACTGATCCAAACAGTTAAGAGCAGGAGACCTGCCTACAATTACGTGTGTTTTCTTACTACGAACAGCCATCTAGAAGAGAAAAAAACAAAGCCACGAGAACAACTAGTGCAACTAAATTCAGTTAAAGACTTACTCTCTAGTATGCAGCTTAACTACACTGCCTGTGTGAGTCTCTATGTATGCTTTCTTTACTGCCTGGCCAACAGATATGAAACATATCCAGCATGCTTAAAGGATATAGAAGTACTCCTACTAACTCCATTGAACTGAAACTTGAGGTGTTGGGTGAGAAACAAATGTACACAGTCAAATTAGGGACAAGAAGCACAATCCTGTCTTTTCTCATAACAAATGCTCTGTGAGAATCACTAGCCCTCAGGCCTGAGACCACCAGATGGGATTTGGACCTCTAGCTTAATGGCAGATGCTTGCAGCTATCAGGAACCCTCCCGTGGAGCAACCTGCAAAGTTTTCATCTGATGCTTTTCTCATATTCATAGACAAAATGCAAAGTCAGTTTTGTGGTTTTATGGCTGAATATAAGTTCTCTGTTTTGCAGCCTTTTGTGGAGGACTCTTTCTTTTCCAGTTAGAAATTTTAATAGGCCCAGTCCTGACAGAGAATGCAGGCAAGACTCCCACTGTTTCCAATGCTAAAATATGATACAGTGCTTATTAAACTTGAAAAAAAGCAAATATATTTCCAGTTAGAAAAAGAAACGTCCAGGGAAACTCCTTTTATTTCCCATTTCTGCTAGATAGGCATGTAAAATAAGCTCTATTTGACTGCTACACACAGAAAAGCAAAAAAAAATCTGCCAGAGGATAATATTATACATAAAGTTCCAGTAAGTATTTGCATAAGGTCTTTCACATAACAGTCTCTAATATAGTTAGGAAAAGTCATAAATCTTTCATTTTCTGTCTGCTGGCTGAATTGTTTTCTCTTTTATTCTTGTTTCTCTGAAATTTTTTAGAACGTAATGTCTTCTCATCTATCATACACTGATGGTGAGCCTAGTGAAGTTTGAATTTTGTTGTTTGTTTTTTGAAATTTATCTGCAGTTTTTGACATTTCATCAGCATTGTCTCTTCACCTCTTCCAATGATTGGGATGAAAAATATGGGAATCATTCTGCTGTTGATTTCAGTTGAAAGAAAGAAATTATTGCTTGCATTGCTTCCCAGTTTTCTCTAAAATGAAGATATATTGAGGTAGGTGAAAATATTTGTGGGTAAGGGAAACATGCAAGGGCTGTCTCTGGCTGAATTTCTTTGAACTTCAGGCTGGTGGTATTTTGAGGTTAATGTTAAGGGTTAGACCAGTTCTTGCATTATTCAAATAAGTTTGCCTGTCCTTAACAGAGCTCTTGAAGCACACAGTTCAGTGTGATATGCCGACTGTCCAAAATTATTCCAGGATAAGAGATTTAATTTTTTGTGAAAGCAGACAAAAGGGTATGTATTTCATGTTTGGAAATGTGATTTTTTTCTAGAACAATTTCATTTGAAAGTAGGACACTAATTTTTCAAAAGATTAATTAGTTTATAATGAGAAAGATAACATCCTATGAGCCAAACTGATGTCAAGTGTTGCATTGTAGATCCAAGAGTCACAACTCTGAGACAGAACAGATAATCCTATGATATGAGAAAATAGAGCTGGAACAGATGTATGGCACACCATGGGAGTGCTCACAGCTATTTTGTGAGCCAAAGAAGTACATGTGTTTAAACACTTTCTTGCTTTTTTTCTGCATTTTCTTTGCTACTTTTTCAAAATCAACTCAATTTTGAAACAGCCCTTACACCCTGTTCGATCAAACAGAGAGAGAAGGTCTGGCATCAGTTTTTTGAAGACGGAGTTCTAACTACAGCCATCAGATCCGGAAGAACGGTTTTAGAAATTTTATTCTGGAAGACGCAAACTTTGAAAGAAAACAGGAAGAGAATAGTTATTGAGGAAAAATTAGGAACCGTGGTAGCAATACCATGTTTTATCACTGAGATCAGTGTGACCTTTTAGTGATCTTCTTGTAAACCACAGTCAGTGTTCTGGATTTTGAATGGCACCTGCTTTCCACAGTATGACTGGAGGTTAAAATGTTTTTTTGTAAAGTGAAACAATTTTCAGTTTTCATGGTAAGGTCTAGTGTTCTTTATTTATTTTATCGAATGAAATGTAAAAAATACAGGACCTGATCCAGGACATATTTAGTCTTACAAGGAGGTTTACGTAAGTAACTGTGTCCAGTTCTCCTATACATTTAGCTATGCTGACACTCAGACTACTCTGGATAAATTATTTTAAAAGGTGAGCTTGGAAGATATCTTCAAACTAAATATATTTTGGATGGAAAAATGCAAAAAAAAGAAACAGTGCTTTCAATTCACAGAAATAAAAAAGACGGAGTATTTACTCTTCAGAAAGCGTTTTCATAGCTGTATTAGCAACATTTGAGACAACCACCACATGTCTAATATCTTGGGAAATCTGAGCACAGTCTTCCTGCTTTTTCTGCCAGAGGGAGTGACATAACAAGAACCTTCTACATAGCTTTCCATTTTAAGCCTAATTTCCATTTTCTTTGTTTATGGTTATGGTCACACACTGGCAGTCACAAAAATAGTAAAATCACATTAATCTGTAAATAAAAGTACTTCTATTTCAGGGTAGGTTTTTTCTAGCTCTCTTTGCCATTTTCAACCTCCCTAATACTTACAGGGGACAGTTATTTTGTCTTCCCAGCCCCCTCTATTTGTCCCTCAAATCACATAATTAGGCCGTGAACTCAAGCAAGCAAGGACAAGGAGGAAGTACCATCCAAACATCCTATCATCAGTACCAGTCGTTTTCATGAAATAACATGCTGTTGGATTGAATGCATACAGCCTATCTAAGAATGCCTGTCTGCTCTCCAGAAGACTTGTTCTTTACGAAAAAAAGAGGAAAAGCCTTTATCCAGCCTAGGGGGTAAAAAGAGAAAAGAAAGGAAATAATATCAGATAGAGCTAGCAAAAGAAAGGAGCTGCTTGAAGAGCTGAATAGATACAGAGAAAAATAAGCCACCAAATGTGAAAGAAAGGGACTTCCGTGTATGTCAGAGAAAGAAAAGGAGAGGGGGGAAGCACTGGCACAAAAAGAAGAGAAAAGAGAGTGATAATGGACAAAGCCCCTATGTACTATTTCTCAGCAAAGAACACCAGGAGCAAAAGTCAAAGCTATACAGGGTATATATATAACCTTCTCAAAATTATGGAAAAGAAATATTAGTCTTGCTTTGCATGGTGATAGGGAAAAATGTTAAGAGTTTTTGGATCTGGATTTTCACACCTCACTGGATCAAGCTAACCAACTTTATACTTTGGACATCATAACACATGGCTGAAAAGAAGGAGGAAAGGTTAAAAGACAGCTATTAGCATGGGGGAGTTAGAAAGATCTTGTTAAGAAGAAAGTTGGAAATTTGTTTGTGCCCAGGTGCGTGTGCATGCATATGCACCTTTGGGTTTGTTCCGAAACGTCCACCAAGGCTTCTGACCTGAGGATTAGAATGTGTGTCACTGCTGTCATAGTGACTATTAAATTAAGCAATCGCTTTTTGCCAGACTTTGCCCTCTTACGGCGCTGTTCACCTACGTAATCATGTAATTAGTATTGTCTAAACTATTGACCGAGACCTTTAGAAAAAGACTGCCTCTGTAAGGCTTGGGCTGCACCTCATGCAGTAGTTTGTGAGGCCTTTAGGCATCTCTGGGCTACTAGAGAGATAAAAATAGAAATACAAAAGGACACCCGCACTAGTATCTAACATACTCCCCCCGGAATTCCCTTGAATCTTACCTGTGTGAAGGCCTGTCATCTGACTTTATCTCTGATTTCTTACACTCTTAAAGTGCTTAGAGAACAAAATCAAATGATAGCATCACTTGAAATGCCATCTCTATGTAGATAATGTTTTTTCAAATACATCATTAAAGGGGAATAAAGGGCAGCATCAATGTATTTTGGGGATACAAAAAGAAAGAAATTTCACAGGACTGCAGAGCAGATGATTGTATAACCACAAGTGACTGACTCGTGCTAAAAAAAGAAAATTTAGACTGCATGTTAGGAAAGCTTTTTGTCAGTGATGTTTTTGGATCTTTAAATTACTTCCTGTTGAGAATAAATGCTGGCCTTGGATGTCCAATTTCCTGAAAAAAGGGTGAGCTCTTCATTTGGCCTCTCTGCTCCTTGCTCTTCGCAAAGGCCCTTCCCTCTGGGTGAGGGAGAAGGCCAGCAAGGGCCAAAGGAGGGCAACGGCCAGGTAGGGATGGGGTGGGGAAAAGAGATACCATCCCTGAGCCACAGTAGGACTCCTGGCAGGGTTTTAGTTTGTGTTACTGAAAAAATTTCCTCTACAAAAAAGCTTTCCACTGGAAAAATGTGGCTTCATTAAACTCCCAATAATTTCTGATATGACACATTCTCAATCTGCCTGTCAGTGCCAAGGTTTTCTAATGGTTGATACTATTGCCTGACTGTCCTAAAGTACTTACAATGACTTAAAGCTATGTACACGCTATAGTTTCTGGCTTCTCCGTAGTTCTTTTGTTTAAACCTACCTTCATTGAGAAGGAAAGACTCCCATTGTGATTCAAGGATGTGTACTTCTGACATCCATACCATCCAAATTCATGGAATTTATGTTACAGGATCCATAGGTAAATAATAGGTCTTTTATAGAGGGGTGTCATATCAGGATGTTTCTGGAAGAACCTTGCAATATCACATTGCCAGCTTGTAGCAGCTGGGGGGAAGTATCAACAAAAATATGGGGTTTTTTGCTCTGTTTCTTTTATTGTTTCTGAAATATCTGCTGCTGGCTACTGTCACAGCTATTGAACTAAGTGGCCTTTTGACTCTGCAGTCATATTCATCTGAGTCAGATAATTTAGAAATATGTGGCTTTTGTCCTTTGTAGAGTATGGTCGTTGCTTTTGATAAAATGTGATCTTGAGGTACAAACCCTTTCACTTAAAAGTTCTTAATGAAGATTTTGCTGTGCTGCCTTGGCTCGCCTTAACTTTGTTCCCATTAACAGTTTCTTATGATCTTCATTTCTGGGGCAGTATTTTCCTTCTTCCAGCTGTTTTTATCCTTTCCAAAATGCAATATAAATATTTAAAAGGCAAAGGGGGAAAAAACCAATCTTCTATGACAGGTGAGAGGAAATCCTTACTTGTTGAGAGTTTAATAGATCTTTTCAAACACATTCAAAACACTAACACAGACTTTAGTGTTACACAGGAATAACGCAAATGTGTGGGTGTGTGCGTGCAAACATGGATGTAAAAAATGGTGCTGGGCCCCTCTGCTGTGCTGGTTGCATTTTAAGCCACCTTTGCTCTAGTGTATTAGACAAGGAACATCAGATGGAATCTCTTTCACTGTCCCAAGGTTGTTATTCTGCTTCCTTGGGCCATGAAAATTTCACAAAGCTCTCAGAGCCTTCAGCAGTTAGCCAAATCTAGAGTGAACAGGCTGTTCAGTCACTAATTCACTAATGCCAGCAGTAGGGAATTGTGAATTCTCTACTTGTCCACTACTCATGTTGATTCACCAGTGGCATCAAACTCAGCTGAAAGATCAGAAGCTGTTGCCACCTCCCTATGAATCACAGAATCATAGAACGGTTTGGGCCAGAAGGGACATTAAAGGTCATCTAGTTCCAACCCTCCCACCGCCATAGGCAGGGACACCTTTCACTAGACCAGGTTTCTCAGAGCCCCATCCAACCTAGCCTTGAACACTTCCAGAGATGGGACATCCACAACTTCTCTGGGCACCCTGTTCCAGTGCCTCACCACCCTCACAGTAAAGAATTTCTTCCTGATGTCTAATCTAAACCGCCTCTCTCAGTTTGAAGCCATTCCCCTTGTCCAGTCACTACATGTCCTTGCAAAAACTCTCTCCCCGTCTTTCTTGTAGGCTCTCTTCAGCTACTGGCAGGCAGCAGTTAGGTCACATTAGTCTGTACCAGCAGGTCCTGTTGAGGGAGATACAGCAGGAATAGGTGCAGAGAATGGGCAGGAAAAGAACCTCTGAGCCTGACAATCTTGCAGCACAGCAGCTCTGATTTCAATTTACCCTCACCTTCACCTATAAACCATTGTAAATATGAGGGTGGGGGAGATGTTACACAGCCTTTGCAGCTCTCCTTGCATGTGAAGCAGCCTCCAGCAAAGAGCAAGCAGGCAGCCAAGAGCTATAAGTACTTCAGGCACTCTCATTTAATCTGCTATTGCATGTGAGCTGACATTCTGAGCTCACTGAAATCATTCTGCACATAATGCATTCCTAAGCTTTCCAGAGAGCTGTAGTCTCTTCACTATTACCACATCTTCTGTTTCTTGCTGTCTTTAGGAAAGGGGAAGAATGAAATAAAACTGTGCCTGCCTACAGGCTAGAAGCAGACTGACTTTCAATCATTTTAATAGTCAATTACAGTCAAGAATATTTGGTTTTCCCCTTCTCCATATCCTCACAAAAAGATTTTCCCGGCCACAAATCATTCACTGTGGACTTAAAAAAACTGTACACCCAACTCCCAGCTTAGCAATTAATGTCACATAATAAGCCATCTATAGCCTTTTCTTAAATGAATAGTCAGATAACAGAGAAAAAGTGAACCCTGTTAGTACATCTTCAGGTCTGTTTCAGGGCTTGTGAGATAGATTATGTGTAGAAAGGCTTGTGAATTGAATATGAACCAGTTGTCACATGAATAACGATATCAGACTTCAGCTTTTGCAAACAAAACTGAATCAGTGGATTCTGCTTTGATTTTGTTGTAATTGGTTTTAAAAAAACTCTGTAACTGCTTAGCATCTGGTGGCAGAACTGAAATATATTGATGTTAATAATGAAGTAAACCGATCACTGCCAGATCCTGATAAACTATGCTGTATCTCACTCCAGTGGAGTCACTTTAGGAACAAGGTGCTATTTAAACATAATTTGAGTCTAAGCGTCTTGTCCAAAGTATTTAAAATTTGTATTCATAGTTGCCAGCCCCCAGAAAATCTCAGGTATAAAAGATTTGCATAGTAAAAACCAAGCTGAGCATAAATAAATTGTGTTCTGGCAGATGTGAAGAAGAAAAAATGTCCCTCTAAGAAAAACTGATTTTTCAAATCCATATTACATGTTACATTGAAACAACCCTTGAATCCCCATCTGAAAAAAAACAGTTAATAAAATTGTTCAGCACTTACTGATAGTTGCTTTGATAAGTGGTGCTGGGATTTGTTTGCACTTTATTTTTTTATAGTGTCTTTTTTAGTAATGTGAAGAACTAAACAAATCTCCCTACTTCAAGAAATACCTCTAATACCTCAGACTTCTGCTTCCTTTGGAAGCTTCAGCAGTTACCAATGATTACCAATTACCTGGAGAAGAAAGAACAGAACAAACTACATCCTGATGAGTAAAAGGGTCATTCCCATTCATCTTGATAATTTCCAGTGCTATGGAAATAGCAACAGACATTATCATGATACATGTGGAAGAAGTTATCAGCTGAACACTACTCCAGAGAAATTCTTCTTAAATATAAGTAACTTGATTAAAGGTTATGAACAGCAGAAATATGAAGACATTTAGTTTCTGGTTCTGTAGTGAACACTCTCTCTAGAATATTGCAAGTACACATATGCATCAATACGAATACCTGATGTGATCAGATGAGTCTAGCAATGTAGAGATAAGCTTTTATTCATTATCTTACTTCCTTATGGCACTGCTGGCCTCAATCCAGCTGAGGTTAAAGATATGTGCAATTTTCAGCACATCTATAGCTCCATTGTAGCTCTTTGAGGGTAAATTACAACTTGTAGTTATTTTTTTCTCTTGTACTGTAAATAGTATTATTTAATGTGAAAGCAAATGGTTCATACACAAGGTTTGTGTGTTTCTTATTTTAGTTCACCATACTATTAAATATCAGCACAGAGGCCTCTTTCTTTCACTTTCCACCTCTGAAACTGATGCCTGTGTGATTTTGAATGAGCATTGATGGGGAACACAGTATGAAGTAGTTAGCACACTGTAAATTGAAGTTCCAGCTGTATTTTACAGCAACATCCTTGTGTAGACAGGACTCCTGTGGCTCTTTGAAGAGGTAGATACGCTCAATATCTATGATTTGAAAATCTACTGAAAATACAGAATGAGACAATGTGACCACCCAACAGAATGCCCTGCCTGTTGGTCAGAGATCAGGGTACATGATCCGAATGCCAGTGTCAAATGAGACTGAGATGTTGACCAACTGGACAGTAATTTTTGTCCCTGAACCATAATAATTGCCTAACATTAATACATATGCTAGGCCTCCTTGAAAGCATCTGTTCTCCTGACTTCTTTTAGTTGTTTAACATGCTCAGTGATAGAGTGATCATGTAAATAATATTCTAGAGACACTTGTATATGCAAATCTCGTCATATGAAATGTCAGCATTTTCAGAGACAGAATCTGGTGCACTTGGACCTCATCTGATTAGGAAATTTATGTTGTGCGTTGTGAATCATAGCCTGCACCTGCAGTTCAGATTTTCCTTATGCTGTAACATAATCTGGTTGCAACATTCTAGCTTCAAGCAATCTGGAAGCAGTTTAGGAAGATCCCATCATAAAATGTGGCTGTCAAATGGTAGGATTTTCATCAGTTTGCTGCCAATAGGGTCTGTGTTTTCTGCTGTCAAAATGCCAGAGTAACAGGGCTGACCATATGACATGTCAGAATACTAGGCGAGTTGAACTTAACAGAGGGCTAAAGGGAGAGTTTCAAATACAACAGAAGGTCAGGAAAGGTTTTGATATCTATGACCCATTTGTCTCCAGACTTTCCAGAATAAAAATGTGGAAAGACATTATTAGTCAGTGTGAGTAAAATACTAGGTGTGATTATCTGCATATTGGCTAATGTAACATGAGGTGAGGAGGTCAAAATTGGAAAACTACTTGCCTTTCTGAGTAGCAAAGTGGTAGCAAATGTTTGAAGATTGTGCATGGTAGTCACAACAATTTGTCAATAGTTTGGGGCAGGTCTTGACATTGAGAGCAAGTGTTATCAGACAGACAGAGAAAGTCAGAGACCTACTAAGAGAAACTATGAGATAGACAAGATATGGAATGTATTCCACTGAGAAACTAAAGTTGAATTACAGGAGAAATTACAGTAGCAAAGCATTCAGCTGCAAGTGCCAGGTATGAGTGTTACTGCTGAATCATATTTCAAGTTATGCTCAAGGTCAGAAAAGTCCTAAGAATTAACACCCAGACTATTTACAAGATCAAATGTCAGGGACATCATTGATGTACATATTTAAAAGAGCCTACACTGTTTCATAGCCTAGAGGTAGTTCTTTGAGTTTAAGGTTTGCCGAGTACCATTCATGAAGACTTCTGAGCAGTAGTTGAAAAAACAAGCCAGATTTAACTAGATTGCCATTTCACTGGAGAACCAGTGAGCTGTGCAATGTTGGTAGGTAGAAGTCAGCTGCAGGACAGTATCACATTTTACCTTTTTCCTTAGTTTTCACTGTGGGCTATCAAGAGAAGATCGTACACACCCCAATCATAGTGAAAATCCTCAATCTCTGCCGTAAGAAAGATGAATATTGTCGACAAGATCCACCAAAGGATGAGATATCCTCATGCTTTGTAGCAATAAGCAATATCACAGCATAATAACTACCTCTCTGGCATAGATGCCACCTGGTTTTTGCAGGCTGGTCTGAGTGTAAGAACCAAGATATTTGAGGAATTGCCCTGCAGAAATATCAGGTTTTGAGCTCTTGCATGCTTTCTCTAATATACTCATCAAGACACATTCTTGAGTATTAATGTATGCAGTATTAACATATGAACTAATTATATGGATCTCAAACAGTGATTTTGAGGAGACACCAGTAATCCCAGCTTTATCTGTGGCCTCTTGGTGACCATCCACTCAGAGCCCTCTACAGAGCTTGTAGAGCATTTCTGGTTACCAGAAAAATTTCCTGGTTACCAGAAAAATTTCCAGGTTACCAGGAAAATCTCAATGTGTTAGTTTTATTAAAATAAATATCAGAAATATGGACAGAGAGTTGAAAATAAACAAAATACCAGGGCCAGCATTCATTTAAATTATATGTACCTTTCCCCATATGAAAGAGGTAGCACTCACCATCTATTTAAGTCACTTACTAACTGCATAAGTAATAGGGCTTGTTTAACCTTGACCGTGAATTTCCTTTGGAAGCTGGATGCTGATATGTTTGAAGTTCCTTAGTTCCCCTCTGAATGGCCCTGTAGAGAGAGTGCTTCCAACTTAATGAGACGATCTGTCCTTTCAGTTTATTCTAATTTATTTTATAAACAGAGAAGAAAGTGAAGATTAGACTGATCTGGGATTGTACCAAGTAAGAGGATACTATTTGCATGCAAAAGGAGTTTTATCTTCTGAGCTCTTGTCTTGAGTCCACTTATTCCTCAAGAATATAGTCCTGACAGACTGAGGGAAAAGAGACAGTCCTGAATAGTTCCTCGAAAGAGGGTAAAAAAAGGTAAAAGGGGATTATTCTTGTAACTATTTCACATGTGGACATGTATGACCATATATACTTTAGGGATTTTTCAGCCCATGGTCAGGTACTTCTGGGTGGTCCAACCAAGGCAACTAAAGATCACAGGTCTGTTGTCAGTCAGTTTGAATTCACTCTTCAGGGATCTTCATTTCCATGAGAAAATATTGATGAGTCAAAAACTGGACAAAACTTGTCAGCTACTGGACTAAGAAATATTTTCAACATACAGCTAGGTCAGTAAATCAAAACCTTCTGTTTAGAGAAAAATGGCCTCATAGGGACTCTGTAGTGTAGATGGGATGTTAATACTAATCAGTGATGGCTGTCTGAATGTTTTAGAAAATAAATCTGATTAGCCTAAGCTCTATCACTCATGACATCATCAAACATCAAATATAGCCTGAAATAGTTTTAAATGAGGAAGACAGGCAAATATCTGCTGTAGTTCTGCACAGCTTTTTCCACTATCAGGGCAGATTTAAAGCCTCTTCTTCCAGCTGTTTGTGATGTCTCTGTACCTTCTCTAAATAACTGCTTACCAGCTCAAAACAGAGTTTTCTTGATGTTTTGTGGGCTTCTCAAGGCACAGCCACAGAGGTAAGGGCTTTGACACTGCTCATTGTCTTCAAAGCCTTGTTTATCTCCTCTGGTTGAGAAGGATAGATAAACCACACCTCTAGCTCTGCTGTGGGAGTTATTACAAAGCCACCCATTTCCTCTATGCCATGTGGTGAATCATTTTTGTGAAGTGCTAGTCAGAATTTCAGAAACTGATACGTGGTTACTTTTTTATAGTAATAACTCACCTTTGATCTAATGAAAACAGCACTGTTTTCAGACCTATTTGGTTCTCACCTTTACTGTCCATGGAATAAGTATTTCTTGCTCGAAGTCCCATGGGACTGAGTTAAAAGAAAAAAAAAAAGAGAAGCAGCAATCTCAGGTTGGACTGAGAGAAGCCTATATAGTTCTTGATAGTGCTAAACTTCTTCTGTAAGATTTATTAGGAATGTCTCTCTGACAAATCTTATATAAAGCATTTCCCTGAATTTCTGACCTGATCCCACTGGACCTACTCCTCCTTTTTGAGGGTGGAATAGTGCCTGATCCTTCTAAAACATCTTTTCATGTCCTATACATTAACGTTTATTTTAAAAAATAAAAAGCTCATGTTGCCAGAAGATTTATCTCTCAAAAAGAAAGAGTGTTAGTCTCCCTCTTTCTACTTGCTGAGTTTTTCTGAAAAAGAAAAAAAATTGCAGGATCTTTGATGCAGTGTAAGAGATTGTACTTGGCTTAATTTCATTATTAGGTATAAAGTCCATTTTGTATTCAGAAATGGTGCAGAGGAAGCTAACTGTGAATAGGTAGAGATGAGAGGTGGGAAGAAAACGAGGTGTTTTTAAGAGAACATGAACATTCTCAGATAAAACATTTAATGGTTTAAAAATATTGTTTTGAACAAGACTGTAGCTTATGATATTCCCTTGTGAGAGGTGGGTGAACTGAAAACCTTCTCCAATAGATCAAAAGTAGCACTGCATTATTCAGACATAAATTTCCTTATGAGTTTCCACTTTACACAAAGAGTTTGGATGTTTCCAGATTTACAGTAGATCCCAGTTCTAGAAAAGTGGTTAAGATGCTGTGAAATTGCTACAAGCCGTAGGACAGGCTGAGAGTGGTGTGCAGCTGAATTTAAAATGTCATTGGTCAGAATTCTGACTCAATTTTCTGCTAAATATTGCTAGTCCACAGGGATGAAAATTAGACAGGATTGGTGGAACAGTTAGGCTTTCTAATACCACTCTGCTGCCAGGAACTGTAAGAGGAAGAAGGGAGAACACAGGCAAAGCAAGCGTATTCGTGCTGTGGATACTCTGGCCCACTAGCAGCAGCTGCTGAAACTGGTCCTTGTTTTCTTCGTCTGGAACAAAGAGCAAAGATCAAAGTTTAATTGAAGTCAGTTCCTTTTCCATTTGCTCTTCCACCTGCTCCCTCTGCTGGTAAAGGAAAGGCAACCTAAAGAAAGGAAAACGAGAGTTTAAAAGGAAGACAAAATGGTGGGCTTAGCCGTTACATTTTGACAGTGAACTGAGAATTGAATTTTAGTAACCCATCTTTTAAAATACTTCATGTCATCTTGTTTTCGTTGTCTTTGCAGGGAAGGGTTGTCCGTTGTAGTTTTACTGGATTTCTTTCAAACTTTTTCATAAAACAAAACATCCTGTTGTCGTTTTTAGGTTTAAAAGTTTCCAGGACAAAAATAGTGTAAACTAGTTTCTGACTTCAGTGATGGTTTTCATGTGTTGAATTTTGTTGTCTTTTCCACCCTTAAAGCACATAATGGAAAATCACCACCACTTGTTTTTATATATCATAACTGAATCTTCCAAGTTTTTTTAAGGATGAAATCTTCTCTGTTTAGAAACTTAAAACTAAATCAAGGTGTTTAGTGCATAGGAACAGTGACTGTCCTCTTTTCTAAAGGTGAATTTTCACGGTACAGCTGTCACAAAATGTATCAGTCCCACTTGCCCCTTTCTCTCCAGCACACTCTTTATTGCGTATCTCATTCCGTTCTTTGCTCTGGCATTCCTCCAGATGGAGACTGAGCCAATTCATCTCTCTAAACAAGCAAGAATCTTGTTTTGGGTTTTGCTAGCTTCATTTTATCCCATTTTAATGAGGTGGATGAGCTGAGCACAAGGTCAGAAGACAACCAGATTCAGCTCCAGAGATGGGGCAGTGTCATGCAATGAACCATTAGATCTGCTCTAGAAATATTGTGCAACTTTCATGCCAAATTCTGGTGGAAAGAGACAGTAGACATTATTGGTGGATAAAACTTGTTCAAGACTCTTCATGTGAGCAACTGGTCCTTTATTAGGCTTGGATGAAATGTAAAACCCTTGAAATATTTTGATTGAAGCTAATTGCCAGTAGCATTAGCTAATGAGAAACCTGACAAAAGGCAAAAAGATCTCTTGCCCTCCCTCACTACCTCGTTCCCAAAGAGTATGTCAGGCTACATGTCAGGCTACATGTAAAAGGTTCACTACTGTTGTTACAGTGCTTTCCCTAATCACCAGCCAACAGCACAGTGCTTTTTTTAATGCATTCCCTCTGAAAGATCACAATTCTCGAGCTGTTTCTCCCTGATCTTCCCCCAGTTTCATTTTGTCTCAATGGTACTGTTTCGGGTGCTGTTTCTGAAGTCTGTGATGCTTCTTTTCACAAGGAGGTTCTATTTTCATCTTCCCTTGCTCTCAATGACCAACCATGCATGCTCACTTTATTTAACACTTCTTTACCGCAGTGATATCTTCAGATATTTTGTCAAAATCATTTTTGTCATGAAGTAATAAGAGAGGGTCAGATGCTCCTTGTTCAGTTATCCCAATCACAAGGATCTGAATAACAGCCTCTCTTTTTTGTGCTGGATCGGACAAATAAGAAACATCCTCAGTGCTCTTAAGGGGAAAGACTGGTGCTACAGAAAAGGATTTGATGGGTGAAAGATGAATAGCATACAATTCAGCTGTAGGGATTTGTATGGATTTTAGGACATGGAGAAGGCAGGCCTTGAGCTCTGCAGTTACTGTCTGCTTTCTATCAATTACTATGCACTTTCTGACCATCATGTTAATCTTCAAAACAATAACTAGGTGGGCATGGAAGATACTGGAGAGTTTTATGTATAGCAAGGAACAAAGCATGGGGAGACTGCTTTTAAAATTTACTTTCTGCAGACATCACCTAAATGTTCTTAGACAGCAAACATAAAAGGAAACGAGAACAATCAAAGTTAATTCTCTTTTACATTTTAAAAAAATGACCCATGGAAAATATTTTCTATGTGGAATAGAAAGCTGTCTCTGGAAAAATGATTTTGTACTGTGAGGAGCCTTGTACAGGATGTGCCTTATTATGGATAAAACTGTCATCCTACATGTTGCCGCCTGTGTTAGACACATCCGTGATTTTGTGATAATTGACATCAACCATTTCGAACGAGCCTCTAAATTTACATTTGTTTTCTACCTCTTTTGTTTATGAATAAATGTCCGTATTCTTACATGGAACCAGAACGGGCTAGTAAGGCAAAGAGTGACTCTATCACCTAATTTTCATTATTTTCCACAGTTTTGGGTGGTTTTTAGGAATCCCAATTGGTTATATATCGTCATATCTCCATCAACAACAGATGTTGATTGTATGGGGTTTCTTTACCCTAAATCTTCTTCTGTCTTTAGATTTCTTGTGTGAACATCTTACAGTGTATATGCTACCTTTGTCTCCATTAATTCAGTAAAAATGGGATTTCTTTTTTGGTTTTATCTGAGCAGTTTCCCAACATTTTGTCTCTATGTTTGTAATTTCCGCCTTCTTGTTGATCCAGCCGCACTATTTGCTGTACACACCATACAGCAGCTCCTAATTGGTAGACGTTTTCTTATGTTGAATTCATGGTGCTCAGGAAGATGAAAGGATGAACCTACCAAAATTATGACCATCTGAGAGGTGATTAAACAGGAAACTCCCCTGCATTGTGATTGAAAGGAAATGAGTGGGCGTCAGCCTAGTGAGTTGCTCCATATGAATCAAGTTATAATGGGTCTGTTTTTCAGGTGCCTTAAAGGAGGACTCAGATTCATCCTTTAGGTCTCTTGTCTGTTAGCAATTTAGAGGAAAGTAAGCTCACACTTATGCATTCCCAGCCATCCAGTAGAAGGTGACTTAAGTGTGAAGCAAATTGATGAAAAAAGAGCAAGAGATTTTTTGTGGTCCTTAGTATTCTGCTGCCCTACTGCAGTCTCTGCTTATCAACTGCCCTTTCTTTCCTCTAATTGTCTGATGCAATAGTCTCTTGTCCTAAATTTCTTTTATAGCTTGTCTCTTTCAAACCTACAGTCTATAGCTGACCTATTTCTCCTTTTTCAATCTCAGGTGGAGAATATTTTCTTTCAGTAATTTTTTTGAGGCCTTAAATAATACAAGTTTTTCCAATATCTGAGATTTACCTTTACAGTAATTTTTTCCCTCTTACAATGAAAGATCTGATTGATTAATTTCATTGCTTTGTGAATTATCTTAACAGCTAATTTTAAGGATTTCCCTGACAAACCATCTCCGTCATTTAAAACAAAACATGCCTTTTTAAATATCACATCAATCTAAAGAAGCCTCATGGAGGACATTTGTGTAGGATAGATCCCCTTATCTTACTCTTGAATAAGTATCAGCATGGATGATTGGCATCAGCATGGATGATTGGCATCAGCATGGATGAATGCAAGATGTAACCGTAAAAACTTATGCTTGAAGAGAGAATTCATGAACAATCCAAAGATTGCTGGAAATGAATACATAATTAATAAGTGGTTAGCTGTTCAGGTCAGTCTATCCTGACCTGAGTATCATACGTAATGACTTATGGACTTTTCCTTCTATACATCATCCCTGGGTTTAATGGCTCCCTTTCTATGTCTTTTAAGCACCTTCTTTAAACACAGCAATTATTTTTATGAGTTACACAGAGAACAGATAGTAAACCAAATAAAACATGAAATAAAGCACATGTTGACTATGTTATCAATATCAAATTGATCTACGCATTTAGATTGACATAAAGTAAAGATTTGTCACTAAAATTCAAATTGTAAATCTGGATACAACTTCTTTTCGTATTTCCTTCATTAGCAGTGAATACAGGAACCTAACTGCAGCTTGCACAGTCCAGTCGAATGAGAAGAACACATATTTGATTTTGTTTAGCATTCTACATGTTTCAATGCTACAGCTCTAAAATGAGGTGCTCCTCTCTACTGTATTTAAGCCACATTTAACTAGATGTAGTTTTTGAAAAAGAGCATTTCTTCCATTGTGTATAAAAAGCATACACATTGTGAAATCACTCTCCCTCTGAAAGACAGATGGAGAGAACCTATGCAGTGGGATAAATGACAGAGGTTCCAACATCAGCAGTGAGTGGAAGACCTGGACAGTCCATTATAAGCAGTGCATTTACAATGGAATTGTGATTGAGATGAGACATATGCTGGCAGGAGTGATTCCCAGTTAAAACAACAACCTTACAGTATAAAAAGAAGGGGGAAAAAAAAAGGTTTGTCATGGCCCACTTGGGCTTCACACTTGGAGAAATATCCAGAACATGCTAGTCAAATTCTGTTCTCGTATGGTAGGAATAGGTGTGTTCTTATGAAAATGGCCTACATCCAGGTATGCCCCAGTAGGCAGTGATTTATAGCCTGAATTTTGCCTGAATGTGAGCTGGATACTTTAGTAAAAGCAGTCAACTCATGTCTTTGAAGGCAGGATTTCCCAGGCTATACAGAGAACTGGTTCTACTGGTTCCTGTGGTTGGTGCTCTCAGCTCTACCACACCCATTGCAGGCTCTCTGCACCTCTGAAACATACAACCAGAGATTTTATCTGCTAAAATACTTTCAAAAACACTGGATTTTTGGATTTTGAGTCACTGGTTTTTATTGCTGGGAAAGTAAGATTATTTGGACAGCTATTGCTATGTGCAGAAATGTTCACAATCTCAAAATGACCTCATCTTTTTTTAGTGCAGTGATTGCTTTCTCTGAAAATATGGATACATTTTTAAACCATAATATTCATCTCAAATTTTAAAATTCAGCCTTGAATCACTGAGTAGAAGCAGTGCACTAAAAAATTTGGTCACAGCCTGCCAAATTTTGTTATACAAAGTACAAATTCACTTAAAACACATTTTGATACAGGCTGCTTTCTTGATCAGTCTTCGTGATTCATTGTATGGACTTTTATTGCCCATCAACTGCAGATGTAACCCAAGAAAGAGTCGATATGATAGGTTATAAAATGATTTAAAAATATTTACTACAAAAGGCAAATCATCATCAAGTGGTTACTGATAAAATCTGCACATTTCCGAAGTTGTGGGGGAGTGCTGAATTATAATAAAGAGAGAACATCAAGAGAGTGACATGGATTATTTGGTAACCAGCTTCAAGCAAACAAAATGTGTTTCAGCACAGACATCTTAAAGCATATAGGCCACTCTTACAGAAGGTGGGATCATAGTATGGAAAGTAATGACTGAAAAAGTTACGTGTTGGAAGTAATACTAAACTGAAAAAATCTCTGTAGTATGATGCAGTGGCTAATGGAGTTAGCACTGGTGTAATCGTTGGTACACTGTCTACCAAAATGCTTTATATCCAAAATATGCTCTTGAGAAAAATGTTTAATAGTCACTTTGGAAGAGATGCAGATGATTAAAGAAAGAGAAGCATGACTTATAGTGAGAGAAGGAGAAAATCTCACTGGTGCAGAGGTACAGGAAAGATTTGATTGCTGTCTGTGAAAAACATACACTAGGATGCAGCTCTTACACCTGATAAGCAAAACGTAAGATGATCTGATGTTGAAAGTCACAGCTAGAAATAAAATGAAAATGTCTTGGGATAAGAAAAATCAGTACCAGAACATCTAAGCAAGAATTGTCAGAGATGTGTCACTGGAAATTTTCAAAGCAAGTATGCTCTTGAATTTGAAGTAAGAATTAATTATAAGGCTTGTAGCCTGTTGTGGCACAGGGAATCAGTAGTGCAATATTGTGTCTTACAGTGTTCCCTCCTGTGTTTAAATTCTGTGAAGTTATGTCGTTTGTAGATAGATCTACTCACAATGTGATAAACATTTTGAATAGCGCAATAAATACATCACCAAATATTCATTGAAATAAAAAGTGAGAGGTCTCTAGCCACTTTTCTGCACTCACCATTAATTCTCTTTGAACTTGAGCATATTGAAAAGTGCTTTGAAAACATGTTTATGAAATTATGACAATACATCTTAAACTACTCATCAATCACTGTGAACATTACTGAAATGAAGATAATTCATACACACAAAGATTCTTAAATATTTGTCTTCTAATGAAATACTACCCCATAAAAGCATCTTACATAATGCACCAGTGACATTAACCTATGTTTACCCAAAACTTAAAAGATTACGCAATAGCTTAGATGGCAAGGTTATGGTCACAATATGAGAACCCAAACAACATAAATTCAGCCAGTTAAGCTTGTCATAAAGAGCACAGAGATGATGGAAAAGACTATATAGTAAAAGAAATCTGTGGCAGAGTCTGATTAATATTTTTGACACAGTGTTCTGTTGAAAAATGAGGCTTTGCTGAAATGAAGTTCTTTGTGAAATCTTTTATATTTGTTATGAACCTGGCATATAGGCGGGCAGCTCTTGCAAAGGTGAAGATTTGGCAACCTTGAAAGCCTGGATCACAGTGTATTATACCTATAAAAGAAGCCAAAAATTTGATAAAAGATGACTCTTCTCAACTGAATACAAATTCAGGCCTTATCAACAAAATAAATGTATTCCTGTTAATATACTCTCTATCTCCCTTCATTTTTACATTCTACAAAAATGGGGAAAGAAGAATCACATGAATAACTCTGAGTCTTTTAGTTAGAATGCAACATTGTGTAAAGTGTTATAAAATATTTAAAAGAAAAAAATAATTTAAGCCTTGAAGGCAAATGCAAAGTGTGATAATCCTGGCTTTATCAAATAAAGATGGTGTCAGACTGCAATCTTTTTGGGTAAAATAATTGACCTTTTACACAGGGACAATGTGATAGCGTCAATTTTCATGTTAGAGAAGCACTTGTTGTAGTGCCAAGGCAAATTATTACTGAAGTGGAAATTACGAGGATCACCGCAAGAGCTGATTAGGTGGATAAGGTGCTTATTAGCATGAGACTTCAATGTATGAAGTAAGAAAGAATTTATAAACAACTTGCCTTCTGCCCGCAGAAACTTTGTTGTCTGAATCCTTCCCTCTAGTTGTGATTTCAGTCCACTGAGTGTCTTTCTGGGTTGCCAGACCTCTGTGTGGTCCTCTCTTGGAGGATAAGAAGAAGGTACAGAGCTCTAGCTCTATAGCTCTATATAGGCCCTGTTCCCTGCTCCTTAGAAAGCAGCCTCTCCACCCCTCTGCTGCTCTGCAGGACCTTTTTTGCCTTTTCTTCTGCCTGACACACCCTACCTTCATGGAAGTGTCTCTCCTCCAGGTATTTGCTTGAAGCTAAGAACAGTCTCCTCTTCTCCACAAGGACAGTGTGACTCAGTTCTTTCTTTCTTATAGGAGTATAACAGAGCAGCACACACTGCTTAGAAATACCATCCATCACAGGGAATAAAGTGGAAGAAAAAGATCTCAGTGTATTGGTTATTGGAGAGTGGCTGTTGACAACCATTTTGAAGCAGCTTTGAAATGCAGTATTAGGACACATTGACTCAAGTATTTCCAGCAGAGCTAGAAACGAAGGAGTTGCATTGTATGAAGCACCAAGAAGACCTTTTTTGCAATATTGCATGCAAGTTTTCATGCATTCAAGAACAGATTAAAGTGGAATAGTTGCAGGGGAAGGAAGACCGAGAGACTATTAAAAGATAGTAGATCATAATAAGAAAGGAGAAAAACTGGATAGTAACATTGTCATAAAATCAAAGAACTTCAGGTCAAAAATGAGGAAAAAAGTCCTAACATGTTTCTAGGGCACAACATGAAGTGATCTTGCAAACAATAGTAGTGAGGGTGAGAAGCTGATAATGTCTTAAAAACTGAACTTTCTAAACATCAGTTTATAAAGACTATATAATGGGAAGAATAAATTTCTGGGGATGGGAAATTAAGACCCCTTGAGTACCCAACACATTTGTATCTCCAAAAATCACTGATTTGAGAGAGACTGTCTCAC
Organism: Oreocharis arfaki; assembly: GCA_013398015.1. Lineage (NCBI taxonomy): Eukaryota > Metazoa > Chordata > Aves > Passeriformes > Paramythiidae > Oreocharis > Oreocharis arfaki. The sequence continues at coordinate 870,784 of VZRR01013700.1, read as the reverse complement.
TCTTTGTTTACTCTATCCCTAGGCAGTAAAAAAATCACCTTTTAACTTCCCCTGGTTTCTTGTAGAGATCAGAAAGTTGTGTGTTGTTCTCATGTGCTCAGCAATAAACCAGACAGATTTAGAGTGAAAGATGAACATTTCATTTTGGAGAGATCGGCAGGGACCATTAACTTGGGTTTCTTCCCATTCTCTCTTTCGAGGGCCATTCCCTGCATTCTACTCTAGACGTTTTGTTTAGAAACTACTCTGCTATTGCAGGATCACAGCACAGTGATGAAAATGTTGATTTTTTTCCTGCAGTACACTGTAGCTGTGAATTACCCCAAGTCTTACATTTCTCAGAAGGCTTTGAGAAGTGTCTGTGATGCGTCGTATTTACAGAGGGCTACTGCTGTGGAGTTTTATAAAATATACATGTACTCTATGGCTACTACAGTTGTAGGTGGCTGTATGACCCTGAAATACTTGTTCACGGGTGATATTCTGATTTGGGAACAAGGACGGTTACATGGAGAGAAAAACTAGAGGAACTGATATACTGGCAAGAAATAACATGCTGGTAAGTCTTCCTCATTGGAATTTGAATCAGTGCAATTTCCAAACTATGGGATATATATGGATTCAAATGAGCTCGATAGTCCTTTTGTCTGCATGTTTAAAACTAAACAGGAATTTCATATCTTCTGTCTGGAGTGACAATTGTTTTCAACTTGTCTCCCAGCTAAAACAGAGGCATAGCAATAAACCAGAGAATGTAAGTCAGAAAGAAGGAGAGTGCTGGAGCCAGAAGCACTTACATTTGGTGTCATATCGGAAGAAAAAAAAATAACATATTTTTACTACAGGATTTTAAAAAGAATTGGGACCATCTGCTGTTCTCAGGACATTAATTATTAAAACTTATGAAAAACTGAAATCATAATGGCTAATACATCCGAAATTGTTATAAATCTTATTCATGCTTCTTCCTCTAACTCTGTCTGATGCAAATAGCTGATCAGCACGCAAAAACTATTTCATCAGAATTATAGTGAACTTAAGGATAAAATTGCAGTTCTTGAAAACAGGCTGAAAGACTTGAAGAATTACTTCAGTATAATTTTGTAGTATTAGGCCCACTTGTTAACGAAGTTGCATCTGTTTATCTAGATATATGTTTTAAAACTTAATTAAATTCTTATGAAAATCTCATGTGGATATTCTTGATTAGGTTTTAATCTAACGCAAATTAATCAGAATTAAGTCAGTTCCTTGCAGGATTTGAGGTTTTCAGCCTTGTGCACAAAGGAATTTGCACCACTGTCACTAAATTAAAACATTGATTGTGGTTCACTTGGTGCAACATTTATGTAGGGAAAAGCTCTCATTTTATTGATCAGTCTGAATTGCCAATTGTAGATCCAAGTCCAAGACTTAGTAAAAATGGAGGTGTGCTGAAATAGTGGTCCAGGCCTAGGTACTTCTGTAAAAATTCATGAATTCATTCCCCCTGCTAAGCTTTCCTGTGTATTTTTGCAAACTCCCTCAATGAAAAATGTGATTCAGTTCAGACCAAATCTATGGGTAATTGTAGTTTAAACAAACACTATAATATTGGGTAATGAGTCTGAAAGTACACATGTGAAGTGCAGGTACAGTCATGCCATTTAAATTAATGGGATGCTGTACATTGGATGGAGACCGGCTAACAAATCTGACTGCAGGATTTGCACAAATTATAGCGCTAATAAATTTGTATTAACTGGGATTCATCTAGACAAAAAGCAATATACAAGCAAAACCATATAATCTTCATAAATTGTTATCTTTGTACCATGATACACATTCTTCTGAGAGGAGAAAAAAGCTTCTTGGGGTTTATGAACTACTGATATTCATCCGTGAATAATGCTAGAAACAGATTGTTGGCACATTTAAGGGATTTATGTATACTATTATTCAGTATCTTTTCAATCTGTACCACTCATGACAACCAAAATTCTAAATGCAGTCAGTCACATAAAATGTATCATATTGTTGTTTGTAGCAGATGAAAAGATAAAACAGTGGCAAAAAGACATCATGTACAGGTAGAGAATTACAAGTGTAGCTTTAAATCAAACAGTTGATCAAAATAACTATAAGCTACCAGAGAAAATGAGAAGAAATTATCAGATATAACAGTATTACGAAGCATGAACTTAAAACTAGATGGAACAGAATATTCTGCTGTCCTAGGATATATTCTCACAACTGCATATGACTGAGCAGTAGCTGATGACAGCCAGATGGCACCATCCAGAATGCCCTTCTCAAAGTAACAGCCAAGGTTAAAAATGGTACTGCACTACAAGCCAAAAGTTAAAAAAATGTAACTCGTGAACAGTCATAATTTGAAAGTTAGACATTCAGTATATACTGCAGTTATAACTATGTATATAGGAGTAAGGCTTCCTCTTGGGTTACCTGTGGTCAGCTGAAATTCTACTTCTTCTTTGTAATACATTTAGCATTGCAGACAGATATTTACTATGCCTGAGCAACCAACTTACCAGTATTTGCTGTAGAGGATTTCTGTTTGCCTGTAGAATGCTGTAACTATCCTTTTGGACCAGACTCCTCCCAGAAATTCTTAAAGCCTGTAGTCTTTAAGTGCTTAAGCTCTTCTGCAGAATATACTAGATGCTTATTTGTGTGACTAAACAACTAAATACCCTTCTAAATCTGTCTTTAAGAGTAGTCTATTCTGTAGGTATACTCCTTTGATTAACCAGGATCGAGGCTTGGTTTCCTTTAAACAAAACCTCAGCCTGAAATATGTTGTTCTCTCTGTTAACAGGAGGCCTTCTCCATCATTTGCTTCTTGCAAAAGATTCTGTAGCAATTTTCTGCCATATGATACCCCACCTTTGGCAGTGCTTCACTGAACTGGCTGGAGCTTGCTGTTGCAAATACGAACATACTGTGGTTTGCGGATGAAGTCATCTGATGGATGGTTCAGACATTTGTAGACAGTGTCGAACCACTGTTGTCCTACTCTGAAAAATATCTCCTGCTCATATCATCTGATGCATGTAGTGATTTTCTATACAGGGCTCATTTGCTCTTGCTTACAGAAAAAGAAAAGCAAAACAGAGCAATCACAACAAAACAAAACCAAAAACTTCCTGAGGAAAACTTGATGCTAATTTTGATTATGGACTTTCATTCATCTTGAATGAGTGAATTGCTGGCTGCCATCATCTCCAACCACAGACAACAAATGGTACGACAGCCTCACATCACCATCCTGTAGTTTCAGTATCTTGAGCTGTAGCTGAAATCAGTTCCTGATGCTTTCTAATTGCTTGTGATTGCATTACATGTCAGCATCATAAGGTAAACTGATGAAATCATCTCACTCCAAAGAGCATAACCACTGAAAATGTGGAACTGGATTAAAAAAGGATCAGACACACTCACAGGGCAAGGAACACGTTATCTGAATGCAGATTTGGCACAGAAAGCTCCTAAATGGTTTATAGTCAGAAGGCAGAGGATTGTCATAAGGGAAGATCACTCTTTATAATATATTTATATCCTTACAATCTTCTTTTTCTTAGATTTCCACAATTAGGTGAGAGTGGATGCTCCCAAGCACTCTTCCCCTTTCCATTGCAGAGCCCTGTTAAATTTGCAATTTATTTGGGCATTATTTTGGCATAATGTGACCTGAGGTTTCCTTGGAGATCTGAGAGCTTTTCAGGGCTATCAGTCTTCAGAAACGGCATGTCCTTTATGTTTTCTTTTTGCTTTCAATAGCTTTTTTTTTGCTGTGTTTTTTCTGTTCTTCAGCATTGCTTGCTGCATCAAAAGAAGAATGACCATCAGGGTGAGGGAAGTGATTCTCCCCCTTTACTCTGCTTTCATGAGACCCTACCTGGAGTACTGCATCCAGCTCTGGGGTCCCCAGCACAAGAACAACAGGAATGTGCTGGAGCAATTTCAGAGGAGGGACAGGAAGACAGTCAGAGGGCTGGAGCACCTCTCCTATGAAGACAGGCTGAGAGAGTTGTGATTGTTCATCCCGGAGAAGAGAAGGCTACAGGGAGACTTTTCCTTGTGCCTGTATCTCATCACCAGCACCCAGCAAAGTGGCTACAGGTTGAGGGGACAGCTTGTGCATGGCATTACAGCATGTTCCAGCTGCCCCCACAACTCTGCTACAGTCAAAGAGGGCACTAATCTCACCTTGCAATCAAAGCAACCCAGTACCTGCCATTTGCAGTACAAAAATGTGCCTTAAACTTGTGCTACATAAAGTCTCTGTTTCATAGCAAGTCTGGATATTCCTACTTGGGGTGTGAACTACTACTTACATTCTTTTTTCTTCCTTTTCTTTTTGTCAGCTACAGCAGTGGGAGATGAAATTAATTATTTTCAACATCCATAACATCCTTGTCTCCAGGCATGTTTCAGTCTTCTTTCTGTACCTCTCTCCATAAGAAGTCTACTGGATTGTTGTCTCTCTTCCTCCTGGTTTATTTTGCTGCCTCTGTTCCTTTGGCTTGAACCTGTTGTCGATTATTCCCTTGCAGCAATTTTTTAGGTGAACTGGACTTGTGCCCCACATACTTTTCCTTTATTAATGGATCATTTAATGCTTTAGAGGGAAAATGTGAATAAGCCTCTTAACACTGAAATTCAATGCTTTTGGGGGGTAAAAGGTGTGTAAATCTTTGTATAATAGTCAGCAAACACCTATTTCTGGCACCTCCACTGTACCAGCCAGCTCTTCAAGCAGCCAGGCTTCATGCTTTTCCCATTATTTTTCCCCAGGAAGAGACAATAAATATCTACATTGCTTTTTGCTACTATTCACCATGTCTGCAGGCTCCATTTTTTTACCTGCTGGAAACCCTTCCCTCCTGCAGCCTGAGTGTTTCCTCCCCAGGTGCCAGGCAAGCAGCTACCATTGAACAGGAGACAGAACAGGAAGGGAAGGAGGCAGTGACACGCCCAGGTTGGGCAATCGCAGGATGCTCTGCAGCCACGAACTGACCTCAGCCAGTGGCACTTCCAGAGAGGGAGCACCCAGTGCAGCCACTGGGGGTCTGACAGGCAGAGGAAGGAGGAAACCAAACATTCCTCCTGCCCCCAGAGGGGCCCCGGTGCCCTCTCAGCCCGGGCCAATGTGGATATCTGTACCTAGCTACACCTTCTCCCTTTCTCTCTTCCATGGGCAAGCCTGTCTGCTAAGCCCCCTTCCCTTCCTGCTTCCTGATGGCTTTATTTCTGGTGTGCAAGCCCAACCCAACCAGGGTGAGCCTACAATTGCAACAAGCCTAGTCCAAGGAAACAGCTTTACTTACTGGAATTTTTAAGAAGTGTGGGGTAGAACATTATTACTGAACATTACAAGTAATGCAGTGTAAATTCTTGAACAAAAACTATAATTGGGCCTTAAGCCATGTAAGTATCAGTGTAAATTCTTACTTAATGCCTTTGGAATCCACTTGTAGTGCCTGTTAACTGCTGCTTCAAACAGGACAGATTAAAGATAATTAAGATAAGGCAGGATAATTAAATATGATGTACTCAGCAGCAAAAATTCTGTAAGAATTTACAGCTGTGTAATCCCAGTTGATTTCAATAAGATGGAACAGGATTTTATATCAATGCAAAATTGACATATAAGTCCTCAGTGCTCCATGTATCACAAATATGCTTAAAAATGCCAATTCTTTCCAGTGTTTTATATAAACATTTGTAGATGATATGCATAACCTTAATTCAAGAGCCTAGCAGAGCCTATGAGATGTAAAAAATGGCTATTTTAGCCAAGGGTCAAGTCTGAGTTCCCAAATTTTAGTTGAGTATTTTTTGCTTAGCTGTGTTGATGTCCAGCATCATTTCTCACAGACTTGGCGACAAAACTCCTCGAAGAATATATGTATTTAGTATCTATATGTCATGGCATTGTTTACAATTAACTTTGCAAATACCAGGAAAATAGAGATTGGAACTGCTACTTAGTTATAAGTCTATTGATGCTGAAATGTTCCTGCTACTTAAGTTTTGGAATCTGGAAATACAAATGTGAGATCAAGTAAATGGCTCTTACTGATCCATTCAGAAGAATGATGCATCTATTCTGAATTTTTTCATTTGTTGTTACAGCCCAGTAGGAATATTCATTTTTCCTGTTACAGAAATTAGACCTGTCGGGTAGATCGGTCAAAATCAGAATTAGTTTTTGGTCAATAATTACTTCATAAAGACTTATTGTAAGAAAAATGTCGCTTAGTACTCAGGAAAAAAAAAAAAAGGGAGAGGAAAGCTTGAATCTGTATCCATCTAGAGCCAACTGACAGTCTTCTCACAGTTGTCAAGAGCATTGCCTTCCCTTGAAACAGGTGTTATCTTTAGGTCAAGGGTCATCCTTTTTGCTGAGATGATAGCAGAGATCTTAATTACCAAATTCGAGGAGAAAAAAAAATTAGAGAAAATTAAGATCTTCTCACCCTTTCCTTCTCCAGATCAAGGTGTTTTCATCATTAGCCAACGCAGAAATAAACTAAACTTCTTATTCTGACTTTTGGCAAATAGTTTGGATTTATAGTCTGTGCAATCCATTGCTTTTCAGGTGATTTAACTACAAAAATCTGCCTTATGAATCCTAAGATATAAAACTGTCATGGAGGAATTCTCCCTGTCGTATTCATTGCCAAGGTCATGGAAGGCAGGAAAAGTTCTGGACAATTATTTATGGTGAAACATAATCTCAGAGGATGTCTTTCATTTGTTAAAAGTGTCACTGTAAATAGCTGTAAAACTAGAGTAAGTTGATTTTGTGAAAAGTATCAGACAAGATTTTTTTCAAAATCCACTTTGCACAAATGTGTCATCCTGATAACAGAAGTTTCTATTGTGAGCATGTTATCTGAGGCTACTCTGGTCAATGCTTCTGAATACAGCAAAACCAGTGTTCTCAGTTTCTTTATTACGTGCATTTTCAGACAGCAGGGCCACAAAAAAAATATTATTCTTTTCCAGTCCCTTAGCTGTTGTAGTAAATCAATTAAGTTGTTATAATTTCACCTACATGTGGTACTTATAGAGAATTGCCTGAATTCAGAGCCTGTTTTCAATCAGTGGTTCATACAGACATCACAGGAGGGATGCCTGAAAAAAGGATGGAAGCTTTTTTTTTCCTTGTTTAGCTCCATTATATAATACCATCATCCTGGATCTAAAGACAAACTGTTGTCTATCACTGAGGAAAAGAGAAGCAAGGGAGAGTTCAAGTGGCAGCTGTAAAATATGGGATGGAAGATGGGTTCCCAACATATACTGAAACAGAAGTGTAAAATTAATAAACAATGAAACAGCTTGGTTCAAGTTACACAGTTCAACACACAGCCCAAGACTTTCTCTTCAGAAACACCAGTTACTGAGATTCCTCTTTGAGGATGGTGCAGACCAGGTCCTGTGCTTTCTCCCTCAGCATTGCTTCTTGCTTTCCAGCTCATTCTCAGTGAGCAAGAACCTGTTACCTGATGGAGCGGTCTTGAGCCACACTACTTCTAGTTTGCTCACCACTGTGGTCATCCCAAGTATGTTTTATAAACAAAACAAGGTTACAGCTTGACCTCACTCTTCCCAAGTGGAAATGCTCATGATGGGAGACACACCAGCTAAGGGCAGAAGCAGAGCTGATGCTACTCTCAAGAGCCATGATTCATACCTGGCCTTTTTTTTCCGTCTTGGAGATGCCATTACCACAAGGCTGTGTAGTATTATCTCTCTTACAGCAAGCCCTGCTGTCATAATGCCATTCATACACTTGTTTGTAAGATGTGTTTCCCCCTCATGTAGAGAGTAGACTACACCTGCATTTTATAGTGTCGGTTGTTACATCTGTCTGCTGGAGGATTGCCTGGTTTTAATATGCAACACAGAGACAGCAATAACCAGAAGTTCCGAAGTAGTATTATTTTCCAGTCTCAGTAATTAATGCTGAATGATTTGGATTGCCAGGCCTATGCTTCACCAAGAAATTTATTCAAAGTCTACTTTGCATAGTAGTAACTGCAAGTAACTTATGCAAGTAACTGTGCATAGTACTGAAGTGCTATGACAGACTTGAAAAATAAAGGATTCTCTAGGGCAAACATAGTGATTGTCTCCAGCAGCAATGTTTTCGGACAGACTATTTTACTCTTTGCACTTCCTTTCAGACAGAGTGTAAACATTTTTCTCAGCAATGTTTCTGCCCACCAATTCTCAAGCAGCAAACCCATCAGCAGCAGAATCCTCAAAGCCCTGGCCGGGTGCATTGCCTTGGATTTTGGCAAGTTTATTTAAAGCTATTTCTCTTCAGCTTCATTGGCCCAGTATGAAAAAAAAACCCTGCAGAATTCAAATCTGGGATGCAAATGACATGAAACACCTTCAGTTTTGAAAAGTGTCAGTGGCTAAACTCACTCTGATTTTTTTAAAAAACAGACTTTTTAGCCATTTTGCCTAGATTTAAATATAGAGTTTGACCATTCCTGGAAGAAAATACCTGCAGTTCCTCTTCATATCAATACTGCTGCATGGGTCAGATGCAGATACTGCTGTTGTATCTCAGCACCTGGAGCTACTGCGTCCTTTTTCAGCAAGAACAGCTCCAGCACATGTGCTGTTTCTGTACACAGCGAATGGCACCTGGCATGTGTGAATGACTCACTGTCTCTTAGTTCTGGGACTTATGGCCAGGTTCTGAAATCCATGGCATTCTGCTTGGCTTTTCACTACTGTCAATGAGAACACAGTTTGGCCTTAATGTTTTTAGGGTCACTGTCTGCTCATTATTAGATCTGGTTCTCTGCTGATCTGTTGAATTGAATGAAATTGTCATGCTGTCATACTGTGGAATTGATAATCAGGGGCCACAAACTGCAGAATACCTCCTGTTCTGTTTTTCATCTTTATCCTGTTTATACACCATTGGCTTCTTAGCGGTTTCTATGCACTTCAACTCAAGTGAGAGGAGAATCAAATCCTTAGACTGAATACAAATTTCTGCTGGTTCATATATAACTCTCTACTCTCTGATATTGAAGTAAGTGACAACTCCTCAAACACTCCTTGCTGTCAGGTTGATTTTGCCTTCAGACTGCTCGATACCTCATTCCCTGAAGAGCCTCACACGGTTGATGGTATCTTGCACAAACAGCTCAGTCTTCCTACTGCCCTCCAGGGAATGCTGAGAGATCAATAGAAATAGGAGACTTTCCACATTTTCAGAATGACAAGCATGCTTCAGACACTTTCTTCTTTTTTTTTTTTTAAAGTTTGAGTCATAAATCTCAAGTCCGGGTACATGTGTTGGCTGTGTCCTGGTCTTATTTTAGAGTGTATGTAACCTATTGGTCTAGACACCATCCTTCCCAACCATTGATTTCCCAATGGCACTAGGAAGGGAATGTGACTGTAATAGGCCAGAATGGAGCATTCCAACCCAGCCAAGTCTCCACTGTGTAAAATGAGAGGATGAGGACTCCAGCACACGCTCTGTCACACTTCTGATGCTTAGACTTTATACAAGCAAGTTTCTTTGCTTCCCTAGCACAGAAAGGCAGTACTGCTGCTGAAAAAATTGTAAGATTCAGTTTGCACTTCATTGGGTGCAAGAGTATGATATCCCCCTTGTCTCTTCTAGAAGAGGAAGGAAAACTACAGTAAGCAGAATTATCATGTCAGGAGGACCTCATGGTAGCTCCTCAAAAGCAGTTTCTGCATATCTTCCTTATTCCTCAGACACTCACTTGAGAGCGAGCCCATAGAAGTCCATGGGATTTTGTGTAGTAAATCTGGCAGTACTGAGCCTGCTGTGATCAGATTGGCATTGCAGGAAGTTGTTACATCACTGGCTTCTTGACCATTAACATATTAGAATCACAGTGAGACAGCAGCACTATCTCAGCTTCATTACCCATTGAGGTATAGCTTGCATGTAAATTGATGAACTGCAAGGATATACTTTTGTCTGTGTCAGTGATTTAGTAGCTCTGCTCAAAACCTTGCCTTTTATTTCTTTTGGGAGATTCTGACATTTCCTGATTTGCTCTGGTGTGACTCAGAGTGGAAAGAGAACAGTCTTTGCAAAATGAAATTTCGAACAAAAAAAATCTAACACTTAAGAGGGTCAAAATATTTGGCTTAAAGTTAAGGTTGGAAACATTTGCAATCAGTTGTGCAGCATTGCTTCGTATTACAATAACATGCCAACATGCAACAGGATTTAGAGAATTCGGGAATTATGTGAGCAGAACATAGGAGAGGTGACAATAAGAAATTACACTTTTACAACTTCAGATAGACAAGTGGGCAAGAAAAGCATGTCAGCAGCATTGATACAGCAGTAGGGAGCATTATGATTTCCTCAGTGAGCCACTGGAAACTGTTACTTAGGCAAATTGGTACTGCATGTTTCCAGCTGGTACAGTGAACTGTGCACAGGTATGATATTCTGGTGTAGACACCAACCAAGACAGCAGAAGACTCAGAGAAGAAGGGTGGATGAAGCCACAGTCTAGACAAGCTTCCAGAAGCTGTTAGCTGATGGTATAAATTAAAGGGCCAAATTAAAAAATAGGAAGTCAATGAATGGCCAGCTTATTAATGTCACACACAATATCACTTCGGCTCTCTCACGTACATATGCCTGAATCTGTCAGACCAAAACCAACATTAAACACATTATTTTTAGTCAAAGATATGGACTGCCGTGGTGGTATGCTACAATCTATAAAAGTACAGTGGGGTTGTGAGCATGAACTGTTCTGTTCTGGGAAAGACTAAGATACAGCCCAGAGAGAGATGATTGGATGTTGCCATCTCTCTGATCCTTTGTAAATGCTAAGATGGCTTGGCAAAGGAGTCATGTAAGGTGAAGCTGTGAGTGCATTTCAGGCTATTACTTTGGGATGATGAAGAAATCTCACTATAGCTTGTATGGGAAATATTTGAGAAAGTGATACTTAATGCTTCAGAGGAAGTTATCGGAAATCATAAACAAAGATAAGCTGGAAAAGCAACAAAATGTAATGTTACAAGAAAAACATAAACAGGCCAAGTCTGCTGGCAAGGCAAGAGCATGATCAAAGTAGTGAAGAGATCACAAAGACAGCACAACCAAAGATTTGGGAGAGAGAAGCTCAGCAACCAGAAAATACCTCCAACTATCTAGAAAAGCACTCTACGTGGTGGTTGAACTAAACAGGAAAAGAAACGGAGCCAATACTTCTTATGCTAAGATGGCTCACAGCAACCTGACAAGTCATGAAGAGGTGCTGCAGGTAGAAGGATTGTTTTGAAAACATGTATTCCCTGTAGCTGATGACACATGCATTCTGGGCATGTAGTAGAGAGAAGACAGCTTGCAAGGCAAGATGGTATTGCTCTCAGCACAGCAAAGTATCTCAGTGCTGAATCTTCCTTCATCCATAGCAAAAACAGAGCCAAGACTGAGGCAAATAAAAGTGTAAAAGCTGCCAAAACACATGACGTTACACTAAGGTGGCAGAAGCATCTGGAACAAGCACCTGAAATTCAAAGTATTTAGAAGACATTCAGAGGGAAGAACAATTTGCCGATCCAAATAATTATGTAAATAAAGTTTATCTACAGTATTAGAAAAGTAGTTTTAAAAGTACTTGTGAACAGGTTATGGCCACTTTGAAAAGAAAGAGGAGATAAAACCAGTGAAGTATGGCCTGGCTAAAACTGTATTGATTGAATATTTGTGTTTTAACAGAGGCTCGGGAAAAAACTGTAAGAATAGGGGTTAAAGCCTTATTTTTTAAAAAATCCAATTCTTTTTCATGTACAATTTATAATGACATTAGATCCAGCTCAAAAGGGAGCACTATGAAAAGTGATTAAATCAGACTAATTGGGGCCCTAGATAAGGTAACAACAATGTTAAAAGGTGTGTATAATGACTTTTGCAGTCTCATAAGAACTGATGGGCAAATGAGCAACAGATTCATTCCCAAGGCTAATGATGCGGGGAGCTGTGGGGTGGCTGAAATCGCTGCTTTAACCCGAAAGCATCCCCTGCAAGAGATGCCCTGGGGGTGCAGCTCGGCACCTCGCAGGCCGACTTCCAGCCCCCGTGCCGATGGATGGCACCGAGACACAGCCCCGCACCCAGGCCAGGATAGCTCAGGTGTTACCAGAGGCAAAGAGTTCGGAGGGCTCTCCGCATGGGTTCCCAAAGGTTTATTCCAGAGGGTCCAGATGAAAAGAGGCCACGCAGGCCTTCTATACTAGTTTATAAGGGGTAACAGAAAGGGGGCTGGCAAAGCACCAGCGACCAATTACCTGGGGGCAAGGGGCAGGGGGAAGACAGAGGGATACAACAACTAATGGGGAGAGGGAAGGGGCGGAGTGGGGAGCCAGGTACCAGACAGGTACTGCCTCATGGGAGAAGAAGTCTTTCCCCATAACCCGAGTCAGGGAAGCTATTTACATCCACCAGCGCAGGGGGTCTCCTGCACCAGGGGTTTCTGGCATCTCGGCTTCTACCGTTGCCAGCTCAACCGCCCCAACCAGCTAATAGAACAAAAAGGTCCGTGGAGCTGCTGTTCCACTTCATCACTCTCTTTATCTAACCATGATGAAGCCCAGTATGCAAGTGGAACCAGTGTTCCTCAAACATTCATCTGGAAAAGACTCTATTCCATTTTATGAGGACTGCATACCTCAATATTCCTCTGCCTTTCATTTGTAGGAGGGTCTGTGATATGACCAAAACAGAGACATCGCTGTGGACCTGATTCCTAGCAGTCTCCAGCTGCATGGCTGCTCATGAAAGCAGTCCCTGTTCTTTTTCCTGACATTCATGACTGATTTTGTCGCAGGTTACGGAAATTATGCGATGCAAAAAATCTTACACTGTTGCCTTGTGGCAAGGACAATCCAGACGCTTCAGCCTCAAAAGAATTTGAGAGAAGAGGTTAGAGTGTAACAAACTCAGGACATCCACCCTCTGTTCTTCTCCCAAATTGTGTCTGAAGGGCCTATGACAAGCAAATAGCAGACAACGACCTGCTGGATTAAAATTGTTCTGACAGGCTGGATCCAGTCCACAAACTTTCTGTTGTTTGAGGTCCTGAGATAGAGAGTTAAGCTTCCTAGCTTGTGTAGATGATGTCATATAATTGGCAGACATACTTGAATTGATAAGGGATTCTCGGCTGTCTTAGAAAATTGCTATAGTTGCCTTGGATTCCCAATAAATATCTTGAAGATGAAATGGTTGTATCTAGAGAAAGGAAAATACATTAGATGTTGAATCTAATAAACCAGTGTCTTCTACACACACCCAAAGACTTTGGTGAATGTTGATTACCAAGGATGAGGTTGACAGAGCATGTGCTTTAGCCACGAAAGCTGCACAGAGATTGACAGAACTCCACATGGGATAAAAACAGGGTGTTTGGAGCGAGCTGCACTACCTAGAGCCAAAGTCAGAATTTGGGAGAAAATGGACATCTGTAATCTCATAAAGCAGCCATTTGTCAACTGATCACGAAGAACTCCTTCCCCAAAGATCCTTTATCCAAGAACGAGCAAATAGCTGTTCTTTCAGAATCAGAATGCTCCATTCCATGTCCTAGCACAGAATCCATGACTTTTCCAGAGATCTGGGAAGCCAGTTCCAGCGTTGTGTAGTCGTGAAGCCTGCAGAAGTGCTATGCACCTGCTTCTCAAGCAATGAGAGGAAGTCTGAGAAATACAGGAATACTGAAGACATTAAATGCCTGGGATCTCGATTCAGGAAAATTTGCTGAACCAGTGCCTTTTACTGGTACTGATAGTGTTTTATCTGTGTAATTGTTTGGATTGGAGACACATTCTTTCCTCATGAATATTTTAAAAATACAATGCATTCCAGATGCTTGTTCATAGCATCCCTGTCATGTGGGTGGTCCTGTTACAGAATCTTCTAACAGGTTGTTTGGTAAAACTTTCTGTACACCAGCTGGGTCCATTATTCTTCTATGCAGTTGTCTGGGTGATCTGATCAGGAAGCTAATTTGTAAACTGTGGACAGATAGGGAGAGGTCTTCCCTTTGCAGGACTGTATTCCCAGTGGCTGTGGACTAATGTCAAATCCTGATATTCTACGACAGCTCTGTTGTCCACTAACTGAAAAGTCCAATAGGACTTTTGATATAGGCTTAATTTGCCCTAAATTCAAAGGAAAACACTAAAGTTTCTCGCACTAAAACCAAATTCTGTAGAAGACCCAGTACTTCGCCTTGAAATGACACACATTCCACTTGAAATGCCTTTTGGGAAATGTGGGAGCTTTACCTTCTTTCCATGATGTAAAGGACCATTGAAATAAGAGGCCTATGAAGGCAGCTGTTAAGTTGCACTGAGAGTCAGGCACTTCAGATGGTAAATATTACAACAATGGCAGTGGTAAGAACTGAGGCTGCTTTCAAAATTGTCCTTTTTGCACAAGAGAAAATAAATTTAATTTATTATTAAAAAACAACCATGATTAAGTACAACCATTTGTGGAAATAAGATGTACAAAGATCTTTAGAGCACCAGCAGCACTTCCAGAGTACTGAAGAGAAAGGAAATACTTTGGGGACAAAAAACCAAAACAAATGGTTTTATTAAACAGTCTGATGTAATTTACAGAACTCTGATCTAAAATTAATAATAAGAATAATTCTAGAAAGATTGAATGGCCTAGATGGGACGTTGCCTTTTAAGATCACTTAGCTTGGTTTTGGCTTTATGCAATTATATTTGCTCTCACCAAATTAGTTCGTTTAAAAATACATGAATGAGATGGGAAGAACCTAAAAAACAATCATGCTATCACACATCATATCTTTAAATCCCTGTGATCAGATCACCAGAGCAACTTTTTTATTTTAAGCACAAGGGTTGTCTCCTAGAGCTTGGATATTCTCTGAGTGCTGATTGCGAAAGGATGTTCACCAGCAGAACTGCTGAAGCATTCTTAGCATGAGATCTGTTTTCTTCAATTTTTGGAGCTAAGAAGCTAGGACTTTAGTCTGAATTACTCATTTAAGCTCCCTTCAGCATCTTCAAAGCTCAACCTGACCCACCCAAGGTACAAGAGTTTGAGATAGGTTGGTACCTATTGCCTTCCACCAACCATAGTTGGGGTCATGAAAAGTCAGCATTGGCTGAACTGAAAGCATCATCTCTCATCACTCGGAACTGCTCTGGAATTTCCTCTTGCACTTTCTGATAAATGGTCCCAAGTATCATTAAAAACAAAATCAGAGATTTTGAATGTTTGAACTTTTTTGCCTTTTTGAAATTATTAGTTTTCCCCATGAATATTTACATCTTCAGCATCTATTTCAAAGAGGTTGTAGCCAATTTCTATCATAAATACTTTCAAGACAAAGTCTTTTGTTGCCTCATTCTGAGAAGTGCTCCTTTCTCCATTTATCTCACTCCTTTGCCATGTTAACACATGAAAGCCTCAGTTATCCTCAACTAATTATAAAGTCCACATTTTTCTATCAATCCACATAAAAAATATTGTGTGAGAAGTCACAGAACAGTCACTTCCAAATATCAGATCCCGAAGTGTTCCCAGCTCAAGCATTTGTAGAGTAAAACCTACTGGACTGTTACAACTTGCAGTATATCTGCAGCTGTTCTGCAGGTTTTGCAAAGCTGAATATGCTGAGTAGATAATATTTACAGAACTATCCACTTTTGTCTATTTTTGTAATTTTTCCTTTTCACTTATGTACTCAATTCTTCAGAAGTCCCTGCCTTTCTCTCTAGACAGGAGACACACCACAGCGATAGACACCATGAGAAAAAAAAGCTGTTTGCATATTCATATGATATTCACCACTCTCATAAAGGATATTTTGTACATGTTAAGGACAGAAAAAAAAATTGAGTATATGAATCTAGATGTAATTTCAGGTTTTAAATATCTTACAGATAAAGAATATTTGCCATTAGAGGCTTGCTTTTAGTCAATACCTGTTAATAAAGAAACTTAATTAGATGTTTCCGTCAGAGTCTGGGTATTTGTTCTGAAAAAGTTATCAAGTGTTTCCACATCAGGCTTAGAAGTTCCCTTGTTCAGAGCCCTTTGTTCAGCAAGAGGTTGAATGCAGGAGTTTGATTTCCTGGCCAAATGAGTATCTTGTCTGAAAGAAAAGTGTACATTTTTAGGTCTAGCACGCAGCAGGACAAACTCATTTAACTTCCAAAAGATAGTGTGGAGACTGATAATAGAACAGGGAAAATATATGACTTCATGGATTAAGTGTATTTGTTCCTTAGTTTTTTACTGCGGGTCACAGCTGAATAGCTTATAAAAGCCCTCCAATTGTTTTCTTTTCAGTAGATGTGTTTAAGTCTTTGAGGACAATATGTGAACTCAAGTGGGAATGGGTTGTCAGGTGCTTCTTTAAGTCTTGGGTTCTCAAAAAATTTCCTTCATTAAAGTTCAGGATGTCACACAATGTATTACTCCTGTTGCTAACTCTACCCCTCCCACCTATTCTGTACAATCTTATTAATGTTTTTCTTCAAGAAAAAGAATGTGCAGTTTGAAAGCATGGTGACAATTGTCTCCTGCTATTTCCTCTAGAATTCTTTAGTACAGTTACAAGGCATGCTTATTAACCTAAGGCAAGCACTGGAGGTAATGCTGGGAGTGAAAGAATAAGTCAGAAACTATGAACAGGGAAAAGGTTGTGTTTGGCACTCCAGTCATATTGTCATTTCTGGAGATAAGGAATAAAGGCCTGTAGGCTGCATGTGAGCTTGGAAGGAAACATCCATAATTACTATAGTATTAATGCAATAACAGTGGTCCTCTGTCATAATTTGGCTGCCCGCTTGTCTCCTGCCTCCTCTGAACTCTGCTTTAGTGATAGCAGCAGGGATTTAGACTAGCTGTTTACAATTCTCCTAAATAAAGTGGAAACGCTTGTTCATCATTTTTTTGCTCCCAGTTTTACTATTTTGCTATTGCGCCTTTACCAAAATCACAGGAGTGTTGAATATTTGATTTTTCCAGTGACACCAACTTCCAGTGTCTGCAGATCCATTGGAATATACAGGCTTTTCACTAGATATCCACAGAAAGAAGTAATAGAAATAGAGGTTATAACAGTAATGACAACAGATCCCCGAAGACTGGATGAGAATTTTTGACATGGCCTTACATTTCCTCAGTATTTTTGTAATCCTTGCATTGATAATAAAATCAACCATAGACAATTAATAGAAAGGGCCAATGCATAACAGAAAATTATTGCTGGCTGAATTGCCTTCCTTTTTTATGTTGTAGAAATTTAATGGTTTTATCATGTAACAGTAGTTTCAAAATACAGGTTAAGGATGGAAAACAGCATAAATAAAGAAATTCAAAACTCTTCCTTTGAAAAAAATGACCTTTTATATTATGACTATCTTACTTTTGATCTGGGCATAATTGATTTATAACTCTGCTGTTCTTAACAGTGTTCATTATTCTACTCTTGGCCGATGAGTAAAGGTCATGCTACACTTACTCTCAGTCATTACTATAAATGTCATACCGACATGTTGCAAGCTACAGTGCTGAAGTTGGGGCTGTGACAGCTGCCATTAATTCTCAAACCTTTAACTAGGTCTTTTTTGTTTTAATGTTCATGATGAATTGCATCATGGGACATTTTTCCCTGCTATCCAAATGTGTTTTGCTGGTACTCACCAACAATGACGAGAAATTTAGTGTTTCTTTCTGCTCAGTGGTTGACAGTGAATAGGCTGTGATTTCACTGCTTGTTCCCATTATTCTATTTGATGAATATTAGTGCAGATGTCTTTGACTCTGAGGCTTGAATGCATACAGTCTTCCAGGGATATTTTTCATATCTGAGTAGAAACTGATTAAAAAGGTCCCATACCGTTGTTTCCATTCTTCTGGTTTGCAAATATGGAAGTATATGAGCAGTAATACCGTGCCTGAGTTTAAAATTCTACTCCCAGGATCACATTGGACTCAACATTTTCAGTCTGGTTTCTTGCGAACATTTATGCCAGCAAAAGATCATGAGACTAGCATAAATACATTGAGTTTTAATTTAAAAATAGAAGAATGTTTGCTTTGCTTTTTGCTACAATGATCTGTCATTTTTTGATAGTCCTTGAGGTATCACAGGTGAGAATTATTATTAATCCTAAGTCTTTGTCTATGCCTAATCAGCACGTAGGCTGTGACAATTGTACCAGAAGTTGAATTTTGGTATGAATTACATGCCATCTTCAATCATTGTAAGTGTGTTCTACCATACACATAAACCTCACTTGTATTCATGTTCCTCAACTTCATTCTGCGGGCTGGCTCTTCAAACAAGATCAAATTGAGTGATACTGAGAAGTCCAATGTTTCATGTTCTATCAGGAGTATTCTGTAGAACAATTCCAAACGTTGCTTTGCTGTGCAGTATTTTGACTTTTTGAATTTAATACAAGAAGCTTCACTGGAAAATATTCAGTTATTTACTAATCTTAATAGATAACCCCAAGAAGTAGTGGCTTTCAGAGTAAGGCCAAATTCTCCCAACTTTATGACCAGTAGTGGGAATACTCAGCAGAAGTAAAGCTGGCAGAAATTTACTGCTGGAAATGTTCAATAGATGCTTTATTAATGGATTTCTACTGTACAGAATAAGGACAAGTCTGTTTTGAAGGGACAAGCTGCTCATATATTGTGGACAGAGAGAAGGTAATCTCTCTATTTCTTAACACAGAGTTTAATGTACTTACACTCTTTCCCACGTGTCTTTTTTAAACTTTATCTATGTTGTATCTTCCAGGACTGTAAAGTTCTTATTTATTGTGCTGAGTTGACTTGAACCAGCACCAGTTGCCTACCCAGCTGTTTGTTCTGTCCTCTCCTGAATGGGACAGGGGAAGAAAATAAGATGGAAAAGCACATGGATCGAGATGATGACAGGGAGATCACTCACCAATTACTATCAGACGAAACAAACTCGACTTAGGGGAGATTGATTTATTTGATGATAGTTACATTAGAGTAAAATGGTGAGGAACAAAGATAAAAACGAAAATACTTTACCTTCACCCCTCTTCTTCCCACGTTCAACATCACTCCCGTAGTCCCAGCTCCTCTGCCTCCTGCCCCCTGGGCAGTGCAGGGAGATGGGGAATGGAAGGCTGCAGTCAGTCCATAAGAGATCCTCTCTGATGCTCCTTCCTCCTCACACTTGGTTGTCTGCTCCAGTGTGGGACCTCCACATGCTGCAGTCCTTCAGGATGGACCCACTCTTCACAGGCTGCAGGTCGTGTCAGGACCCTGCTCCAACTTGGTCCATCTATGCTTCAGTTTCCTTCAGGACACATCCAGCTGCTCTGGTGTGGGGTCCTCCATGGGTTAGGTGTAGGGTGCTTAAGATCCCTTCCAACCCAAACCAGTCTATAATTCTATGACTCTATGATCCATTCTTTCCAAGTTTTGGATTATCTTTTTCGCTTTCAAAGTTGAGAGGAAACTATCCAAAAATCAAAGGTGGCTGCTGGTCTGAGGTGAATTTGATCCAGTGTGAGAGTCTGACCACAGATGAGAGTGGAGCACTGAACACTTCATACAGCCTTATCCACCGCCATGTGGGATTGACTAAAATAGTTATAAATAGCAGAAGAAAGCTTATTTTTCTTCATAGAAATAAATGAATCATTAAACTTTGTCCTGTCTTAAGGCGCTTGGAATCTCAACACAAAAAAGTGTTAATATGTGTAGATGTCTAAACTAAATGAAAAGGGGATTTTGGCTTGCTGTGAGGATTGCATGTTTTTTCTGCTTGACTTTGGCTTTCTTAATTGTGATTTCACCTGTATTTCATGTTATTTTGCAGCTAGCAGAATATTGTATTTTGTGTCTTTTCTTTATGCATACATGCTGCTTTGTCTTACTGTAGCAAAAAGGACAGCAAACTAAGCATTACAATAGACAAACTTGGGCAAGTTAACACACCATTAAGATGAATAAGCCAGTTGTTTGGTACCATGGAAGTGTCTCTGCTGTGAACTCACTAGCAGGGTGGAAACCTGATTTATGCTGTAGAAGAAAAGCTGTATAAGATAAGTCCATCTTAATAGAAAAAGAAGAAAACCTATAAAATGGTAGAGTGTGGTGTAGTCAACTTTATGGTACACAGGTGCCATAAATTTGTGGAATCAGGACACTTTCCACAGTTTCAAATTCCTGCTGCCAGTGATAATGTACATTAAGCTATATTTATTGAATGATATTATTCACTAAGTACAGTGCCAGTAAGTTATATTTTATGTACAATATCTCTCTGTCCCAGTATTTATGTTTGCAACTCTTTCCTATGTAGAGTACAAAAGAATGGGAGAATACTTCAGTAGATTACTAAATTGCTGAATCTAATGGAGACTGCAACCACTAATAATACAGTATTTTGCTCTTGTGTTGTTAGATATCTTTCACTAAAATGGTGCTTTAAAATGCAGGTGACCTCTAATTCTACTGTGAAGAATTAATGGCTCACTTGATCTCTGTACTCTGTGGAATTGGCTGATCAGGAAAACAGGTGCATGAGCGCTAATGATGCACTATGTCCATTCTGACTGTCTCACTTCACTGCTGTTTCCAGCCTGCCCTTACACTGTGCACAACTGCAGAATTTTGCTCCCTGGGCATTTATCTCTGAAGCTATAGAAAATTTTGAAGAGTCCTTCAGAGCCTTGTGGAACTCTGAGAGGAAAGATTATTTCCTGCTGAGTTGCTAGGAAAATTTTCATCACCATTGCCAACTTCTTTTCTTAGAACGGAGGCCAGGGAAAATGCTCAGCTTTTACTCTGTGCATGGCAAGGAACAAAAAGTGGTATCTGCTGGAGTTTCTGTACTGTCAGCTGTAACATCAAACTAATGTAGGCCATTCTGGAAGCATTCACTCAGACCCATGTGATCTCTGCTCAGAAATAGCCCAATCAATACAGAGATGGTGACATCTGTGGCTTTTTGGCCAGGTTCAAAGCACTGACTGGTCAGACAGGCATTTTCAAGTCATAAGTTACTTGGAGAATGCTTTCCCTGGGAATAGGAAGGAGACGCTTTTGTTATAAAATCAGACCTCCAAGATGAAAGCACTATCAGTGGCAGATTCCTAACAGACATTGGCTTGTTCCAATGAAGGTGCTCAGCTGGGCACTACTTCTGCATTAGGCAACTACTGACCTGCTGATGTGCAAGTATGTGTGGAAATTATAGTGTGCTGAAGAAATATTCAAAATATTTTCACGTGTTTCTCAAGAACTATTGATGGAATTCATGTACCTGCTCTCTCATCATTTGTTTTTCCCATACAAGCACAGCAATGTGCCATAGGAAAGGCATATTAACTAAGAATTAATGCAATTTCTTGTTCTAATGGGGCAGCCAGCAGATGCTGTGCACATGTACAGCAAGAGGTAATTCTACCTCTGAAGAGCTCTCAGTGTAAATAACAACAGTGATGATGATGTAAGTCTTAGTGAATCATCAGATATAGGTCTTAGTGAATCATCATAGGAAGTTGTTGACTTATACTTGGGGGGGCCGGGAAAAGGGCGTGTTTTCAATGTTTGCTTCTTTCAGGAAAAGAAGTCTTGGATTCATGTCTGCCAAAACAGTCATTCATAATGTCTTCACAGCACTACAATTCCAAGTGGCCCTGCATATTTATCCCTTCTTCTTTTTTCTGAAGGCGTTCCTACTTGACACTGAAAGACATCTTCAACAACGTAAGAAATAAATACCTGGCAGAATGAACTGTTAAGCAAGTGTAAACTAGGAGGGGTTGTCTGACTGCAGTTCAGACTTAATGATTAATTTGCAGCCCCAATATAATGCATTTTTAATCATACACTTGAAAGCAATGATGAAATCTGCCGGAGCAGCAATAAGGAAGCAGCACAGATATGCAGACATACACAGATAACACAGCATGCAGGCAGTTTCTTCCTTGGTTGATAGCTACAACACGTACCAGCAATGAAAATACTATCCATGTTTTCAGAGTGCTTCTTTCTCAGGGAGCCAGGAAATGCTCAGCCTGTAACGCTGTATTATTACTGACTTTCTCATGCAAGGTTTGGTGCAGATGAAAGTGTATGACCTTGAAGTCAACTTGTTTTCTCCGTTGTTTTGTAAGCAATGCCCAAGGTGCTACCTCTCTTAAAGTGGAATTGCTGTCTGTGAAATAAGTATTGGTGTTAAACCAGTGAGAGAAGAGATAGGCAACGTGTGTTCTGGAGCCACTTCATTTCAAGAACTCCAGTTCATATAGAAATAATACAATCTGAATTCATCTGTAGTTTCGCATACATTTTCCCAGTAGCAGTGCTCGTATAAGCAAATCCTGGTATCTCTGTCACAGGCATCTTTTCTATCCCCTGGCTAATCCCTCATTTATTCTGGAACAACTGCATATGGGGTCTGTGCTAAAAAACAGATGAAGGACCTCATGCAACTGAAAAAGGCTTTTGTTTTTTCTGAGTTTTTTTTTTTTTAATTTTATTTTTAGCCGATATTGTTTTCGAATGTGGCACTTGGCTCTTAGCAGCATGGAATCTGAGTATTTTCAGTTTCTCCTAAAGCGGGAGGTAGGACTGTAACATCCTCACCACTACTACAGTGCATATAGACAGTGCGAGTGTCAGAATGTGAAGGGGTGATATTAAAAATGCTAAGCTCATGCACTCTCAAAACGATGATAATTATGGAGTACTCATAGTCATTACTTAAGTTAGCAGTCCCTTTTATGTAAAAGTAGGGGTTTTTTATAATGGTGGTAGGTTATTCTCTATGAATTTTTGCGTAATTTATAAGGCAAGTGGTGTTATTGAAAGTAGGACTGTGGATTATCAATGAAGTAATAACTATTACCAGTGCTATGGAGGTATAAAATGATCCCATGTGGTTTGTTTTGCTTTTCTACCATGCTGTGGTGATACTTATTTTTTTGTACCTTAGAAGTGCTGGAAATGGGAAAACTTCTCATAGAAGTTCTTGGGAAATTTGTTTCCCTTTCAAGAGGAAATATTAAGATGCTTAGTCAACTGTCTCAGAATTACAGTGCAGTTTAGGGAATTAATTATTATACTGGCAGCACACAGATTCTCTTCAGAGCTTCCTGCCATGGTCCTGCTGTGTTGTGCAAGTGCAGTCAGCGACATATTTCTGCTTGTTCTTCAAGCCCTTAGTCATAGCCCAAATAACTTGATTTGACCTTGCTCAGCTGAATCTGGCTTTATTTGTCTCCACAGTGGATCACCACTCTTCCCAATTCCGGATGGTGAAGGAAAAGGGGATGAATTAACGCTCCTGCTATGAACACAGTGTGCCATGCTGCTTGCATAGGCGGTGAGTCACCGTTTCCTTGATGGCCACTGGGGAAAGAGATTCTTAATGAACTGGCAGCACTGCCCCTCCTACCATCTCTAGTTGTGACTAAGAACGTGACATTGCTCATCCAGAGACAAAGCTGACAACTCCATAGAGTGAGGAGTGTTTGTTCATGTTATTGTGTGCAATGGTACATACACTGACGGGCAGGATGGCAGTGGAGCTTTGTATGAAGTATTTCTCCATGACTAGATAAAACCAGTGAGCTGTGAAGACACATAACCTTTCGATGGTAGGTGTTTTGATGCGTAACTGGTGCTAGTACTTCCAGGGGTGATATTCTGTACGGTTTGGAGAGATGACTTGTGAGTGTGTTTTTGAAAGCACAGTAACACACCTTGCACCCTAAGGCATGCTCTCACTTTGTGATGGATCTAAGTCATACAGAATTCTTGTCAGTTTGGTACCAGATTCAGAATTTTGTGGGAAGGAGACCCAGTATGCCTGTGCAGGGAACAAAGGTCAGACAGATGGGAAGCGAGTGCTGCAGAACCATGGTGAGTCATTTTAAGTCACATATTTAATTGATTCATATAAGAATATCATAAACACTCCTATAACTTCCATCACTGTGATTATGCATACTGCAAGAGTTGCTTAATGAGGCTTACCTAAGTCTCTGCCAGCCCTACCATTCTGCAACAAAAGAAATAATGGAGCATTGTAATAACCGAGCCTAAAGATGTCTGTTCAGTAAACACAGAAAATTTCTCTGAACAGAGATAATTTCTTTCCACTAGAAGAGCAATGTAGGTCTACATGTGCGCCTGCTTGCACGTATGTGCAAAGGCTTTAAGGGGAGTGGATGTGTTAATCAGAGAACAAAAAGTGCTTGTGCTTGTAACGTGCAAGTAATTAAAGTTGCTGAAGCATTATTGGTGTTATATGCTGAAGAAATGCTTATTTGGCAAAAGAAAAAATATAAAGGTTCTGATGGAAACAAGGGTACTTTGATATATACATCATGTCTCACAACAATAATGAAAACAGAGCCAGAAGAAGAAATCTGGGCCAGGAAACTGCACAAAACTTTGTTAACTGATGTGAGTCAGACAAAATGATGGGAACAGAGACCAGTTCTGATTATGCTTATTCCTCAGTAACTCCGTCATACCTAAAAGGATATCACAGATGTGACCAGGCAAAAATTTGGGACGTAAGGAAAGAGCCAAAAAAATATTTTGTGAACTTGGAAGCAATGGAATTGGCAGGGATAAAGATTATTGAACAAGGCTTTGAAGGATTCAGTGTTGTCTTGCAAACTGCTGGGTTAACAGAGAAAGCGCTGCATGCTGCGGAGGAGGTCATTACTGCTCTAGCTGGTGCTGCTGTTTGCAGTGGGAGCACAGCTGGGCCAGGGGTGAATTATTTGTCCACTGCCCGGGTAAGCTGACCAACTGTGTGTTTAGTGAGCGTGGAGCAAACCTATCTCTTCAGGCTGCTGACTTCCTCCAACCTGGGCTGCAGCAGGAGAAGGCAGTGGCAAACTAAGGAGGGATGCCCCCAACCACAGCAATAATCAGCTTTCAATGAGATGAGATGGTCAGCATGGTTCCAGGGAACCCAGCTGCGGCTTGTGCAGACAAAGCAACAGCTACAGAACTGTGAAGGAGGGCAATACGTATTCTTGCTGGAGCCCATCCCAGATACTGGGACTAATTTCCAATCCCACTTTTGTTCTCAGGGGAGTGCGTAGAGGGTTTCTGGTTAGTTTGTATTTAAGAGAGTAAGAGAGAAAGGCTCCTGATCCCCCTCCTCATTTACACAGCGGATCAACAGAAGCCATCATTTGTTGGTTTTTAGTGAATTAGCCATGCTGATTTTCATTCTGTTTTTGCTGCAATCAGAAATCAACAGATAACCTCCATCTCCGCTAATTTAGTGCTCATGGGTTCTTTGAGCTTTCCCTTTCAGTATCCTCACAGGAAAATGAAATGGGGAGGAGTGGCCAACTTACCATTAGAGCCACTGTCAGCTGCCAACTGGCAAAATTAGAAAACAATTCCTTTTTGCTGATTATTCAGAGAGCTTTGATGGTCTGCATGAGCCTGGCACTGTTGAGCATGGCAGGAGTCACTCTACACAAAAGCGTCAACCGAACTGCTCCCTAAGGATGTACAATGTGAGTAATAGTGGGTTAATTTCTCTGGAAATTTCTGAAAGGGATGACTGTGTATCAATGAATTATTCCAGATGACTAAAATTAAGTTCTGGAAGCCTCAAGGGACTTATACAATATTGTCAAGGAGACTCTTTCCTTCTGTTCTTGAAGGTGGCTTGCAACACACACACACACACACACACACACACACACACACACACACACACATATATAAAAGCTTTTGCCATTTAGTGCTACCCTACGAAGGAAGAACATCTGAAAGTTACTTGATTTGGTTTAGTCTTTCCCTAGCAGGCAATAGTTTCTTTAATTTAAGAACATCTACTACTTTCTCTGTTTCTCTTTGCTTTACAAGAAAGTATAGGTCACGAAGTTCATACTTTCTTACGATTTAATTAAAACTGAGATTAGTGCATTGGAGCTTGAGTCTTTTTTTAGGTCTTTGAGCACTTTATGTAGCTATTGCTCAGATGTTTGAGTTGCATAGGTGTTAACCAAAACAAGGGATTAGATCGCACAGCTTTTGTAGTGATTTAAATAGATTGATGCAACCCCAATTCAGTTTGGTTAGATCAGCACAAAAACCTATGCATAGACAAGCCCAAAGCATTTTAGAGAACTCGATGACAACTTCCTTGCTTCTACATTTTCCTCCTGTTTTATTTCATTGGTTCTTCTGATGGGATGAGGCTACTGGTTCATAACTGTCATAAAGGCTTCTGGGAGTCAGAGTGTAAAAAAGACCTGGATAAAGAGAACAAGCTTCAAACCACACATCAGCTTTATCACCGCCCTTTTCACTTTTTGAACAGAGTATTGACCCTGTGGGAGAATGCTGTGCTGAAAGCCTATGAAAGCCTTTTAAGCAGGCTTTTGTTTTTTCTGAGTTTTACCTGGAAATCAATCTGCTCTACAGTGATGCTTCCCACCAGCCATGAAGAACAACAGCTACCCTCAAACAGAAGAAGACACCTGGCAGCAGGCAGCAGATGCTGATGCAGGAAAGCCAGGGCAGGAAATAGTACTGAGACTGTTTCAAATTAGAACATCCCACCAACATGGGTTCAATTAATCCCCACTGTTGTTCCATTCCAGGACTGAAAAGAACAGAAAAAGAAAGCTGTAGTTCTGTGACTTACTTTTATCCTCAGATGAGACAGTGGTTACACTTCTTCAGCATGGGAAGCAGAAGTGGTCTGTCCTAAAATTGTAAGGACTATCACGGAAGGAGACGACCTCGCACATTTGTTCTAGGGATACCCTACATCTGCATTGCTCCATCCTCTTTTTCTTTGGGTCGATTTTTTTATTTTATTGCCCAAATGGAAAAAGATAAATATGGCAATTTGGCCAAGATTTCCACATCTGGCCTGGTTAGTAGAACATGGAGAAATAGCCTTATGCAGGCCTTCCCTTTTATTGCACAGATGGTATGTGCTTGCACAACTACTCAGTTGCGTCTCAGATACCTCTCGGTGTGTCAGACTCACTGTGGTGTGTCACATTGTGCACACTCACACACTTCTGACTGTGAAACACTAGATAGAAATACAGCAACCTTAATTACTTTAGACATGTGAGGATTTTGCATAAGCAAAGCACATAAACAGAATTAATTTTGTGTGCTCTGCAGTGCATTCAAAAGCCATTATAAGCAGTATGGCAGTCCATACTCCTTCTGTCTCACTCCCTGTGTTAGTGGTGACTGGTGGTAATAAAGGAATTAAAAATAGGAACAATGCAAAGACTGTTACATAAAGGAAGTGACTGCTCTATGCAGGACGTATAATATGCCTGCTGTAAGATTTTAGTATGCATTTATGCTCCTTTCTGAGGTTCGCAACTTGGAAATTCTACTTGGTTTTTCACAGACAAAATCTTTGCTGACTACTGTGTTCCATAGAACTGTAGGATAATTCAAGTCGGAAGTAGCCTCATGCCTCTAGTCCTACCTCCTTCTCAGGAAGGCTACCTGTAAGTTAAGACCAAGGTTACTCTGGAATTTATCCAGTTAGGTCTTGAAAAGCGCCAAAGATGGGGACCGGACTGCCTCCCTGCTAACCTGTTTTTCTTATATCCACCCTGAACATACCTTGTCTCAGTTTATGCCCATTGTCATCCTCCCGCCATGCACTGCAGTGAAGAGCCTGGAGCCACCTCCTTGTACCGACTAGCAGAACACTAGTTAGATGTATCAAAAGCTGTTTCTTCTCCAGGCTGAAAAATCACCATTGCCCCAGCCTCTCTCTATCAGACAAGTGCTCCAAAGCCTAGAACAACTTGGTAGCCCTTCACTGAATGTGCTGCAATGTGTTAGTGGATTTCTTGTATCAGGGAATCCAAATCTGTACAGAGTATTTTAGGTGCTGTCTAACAAGTACTGAGTAAAGGGAGATGATCACTTTCCTGGCTGTGCTTCTGCTGACACAACCCAGGATGCTGTTGGCTTTTGTGCTGCCAGGCAGATTGCTGGCTCATCCTGACTGCCCCCCATGATTCCCAGGTCCTGCTTGACTAGCTGCTCTGCAGCTAGTCAGTACCCAGCCTGTATCATTGCCAGGGTTATTCCTTCTCAGGTGCAGGGCTTTCCTTTTCCACTTGCTAACTTTCATAAGGTCGTGGTTGACCTGTTCCTCCAGACTAGGTCAGTCTGGTTGTCAGCCCTGCCCTGAAGTGCATCAACTGGTTCCCCCTGTCCAGTGCCATCTGCAAACTTGGTTAGAGTTTACTCCATCACCCCTGTGGGTTAAAATAAAGGTGTTGAAAGATACTAAGAACGATGTTAGATTATTAAAATGTTATATATATTCTCATACCTAAGAAAGTCTCTTGAAGGAGTGCTTACTTCCAGTTAGACCCATCCACTTCCTGTAACCTCAGGACATTATGTCTGGCGAACAAATGTGTGAGTTGTGTGGCAGGCACAGTCCAAGCACCTGACAGGCAGTTGTGCCATCCGCACAAGAGGTGCACAGCTGAGGCTGTGTTCAGCCTCAGAACGGCCATGGTCATCTAAATGGATGAAGTGGTTCTTGTCCCTATGGATTAGAGTCCCTGCAAACCAGTCCTTCCTGCAAGTCAGCCGCATCACAGGTAGGGAGTGTCGTCAATGAACATAACCATGAATTGATATACATATGCATAGTGTAGAGGGTATATAGTTCTCTGCCTAAGGGAATGGTACGTAACCTCAGGAAAGACAGTTCTTGGGTCCATACAATCATGAATACGTCAATTATGTTCTTTTACAATTTGACTTCTTGCCTCTAAACTGAAGAAATTAACACTGGTTTACTACACAAACATCTTTTGAAGGTAACTAATGTTTTAGAAATATCAGTGATTGTATTTGGGTAGCAGTAGTTTCTTCAGACTCTGATGTATCAAAAAAGCCTGTACATTATACCCCACATATAAATGTACTGTGGGTTATGCATGGTCCTCAGATGGAGGTTTCACATGGGGAGAAGGAACATGGAGGAAAGGAGAGCATGAGTACTAGAAACCTTATCAGTATTTACATGGACAACGGTAAAGTACTGCTACACAAATGAATGATCAGCAATACAAACATGTATTTTTGAAATTCCTCTTTAAAAGCATAGGAAGAACTTCATAACAAAACTGTTATGTGTCTAAATTTTATAATGCAGAGGCCAATAATCCATATAAACCTTGAACTAGAGCATGTGTGATAAAAAATTCCATATGCACTTATTACAAAAACATTTTAAACAGGAAAGTTGATTGTAGTTTGTTTAAAAATCACACTCTCCTTTCATCGTACAGACCAACTGCTCATAATAACAACTACACCTGCTTTTAACTTTTATTTCTCATTTAGTGTAAAAACAAAGCAAAATAAACTCTTAGTGTTGAGCCTGACCCCATGCCCTTTGAAAACAAAGGAAGAACAAGACTCCTGGTAACTTCAGAGGGCATTGCATCCAGCCCATTGTTTTTAAAAGTCAAAAGCTAACACAGATTGTTCATTTCCTGGCATTGGCATCAGCAGCAAATGGGATTGCCTCACAAAATGTTTGCTCAGTCCTCTGGGACAAAGGATAAGAGCATGTTACATTGCTCAACAATGATCTCCTCAACCAGCTACACAGCAGCACTGTTTCATTTCAATAGCTCATTACCTCCTTGTCAGTAAAATGAACCCATGGAGTTGAAACTATGGGAAGAAGAGTGAAAGCCACCAAGAAGGGTGGGTCCAAAATAGCATTCTCGAACATACCCTGCTTCCCAATGAATCACATAGGAGATAGAAGCTAACATTATGGAAAGGTAGCAAGGTGATAAATTATTCATCTGAGGGAACACAGGGGCTGCTTGATGGCCACAGTCTTCGTGGTATCACTTTAGGACAGGAAGTATCCTTCTGTGTTGTAGCCTCTACATGGTAGGCAACTATACCACTGCCAGTTGTCAAGATTCCCTCCATAGTGAATGAACAGAAATAGGCTCTCCTACTCTATCTCCTAAATGGAGGTGATTCATTTAATCTATTTTAGACATCGGAAATGGGATGAGAAGAGCTCTGCCCTCAGAAGGCCTGTTCCCTTGACTATAAAGGGAGCCTAGACAGTTAACTCAGAGACAGACACCTACAATGCAGAATCTATATTTGGACAGATGAATCCCACTGCTAGTGTTTACTATAAATAGAGAAGTGCACAGTATATTTAAAGCAGAAAATCCATTGGGTACTGCTGAGATTATTGTTAATGCTGCTTAAACTAGTTAATTAAATAACTAGTCAATCACCCCCTAGTGTAGAGAAGACCAGCCATACAGCTATCGAAGTCAATAGCAAAACTCATGCAGGCAACAGCAAGAACTGATCTGTTCTATGATCTGTGTCTATGTGAACCCATGCGTTAAAGCAAGAGGAAAACCCAGCCTTATTTCTAGACCCAGTCCTTTTCATTTTTTTGCACTATGGAAATTTGAATATTTCTGTCTGCTGGTTGTAGTTGAAGGAAGCAGCTGCAAAGCTCAGCTGAACAGCTACAGCTCTCCTTGTGAGTGTTCTTAGTCTGTCCAATTGCATGATCCAAGACCTAAATGTAAGCCTGTTTCAAGGGTGTTGGCTGCCCCCATAATTTAAGACTGAATTGCCATTTAAGACCCATTACAAATAAATTTCAGGTAACGTCTTTACAAAATTAAATAGCTGGCAATGACAAGTTTCTATATCATAGGAATGACAGCCCTGAATGTCATCAGTGTAAATCAGATCAAATTAATGATTCTGGTACCTAAATTGCAAAAATGCAGCACTTGATACAATAGCACAATCAACTATAGCTATACTGACTATAGTAAGAATGTGTTCATTTACTCCTTCATAAATCAGTTTGAACTGGATTGTGGAAACAGCATGATAGGCAAGGGATGGATTTGTGTGGATATTTTTATAATTAAAGGGAAGAAAACCTTTCATAAGACTGACTTCCATGTGGCTAACTGCCATCTCTGAGAGAATGTATTATGGAACACTGGACACATTTACCACGGAGAAAGACCCGCCAGCCTAAAAGGCTGGCTGGATTGTTTTGAACTTTATAGTGGTTGGTAAAAATTTTGAAGTCTGTTCTTGGAATGTAAACCAGATTTAGCCATGACAGCTAGAACACAATCCTTTGCTTCCTCCCTTCCTTATTAGAGGATTTAATTTCTCTGGTGGAACCTCACATTCCAGTAAGCATCCCTGGTTGAAATGAAACACAAGTTGCTACATACTTGTTGACTTCTCTGTACCTGTGTGATAATTGGAGACTGCATGCCTACTGTAACTGTGAAATCATCTCTGAGAAATCAGTAGGAGTTCACAAAGTGCTTCAATTAACTCTAAGAGTTAAAAGTGGCAGAGAGGTTAAGAAATTGGAAAAACAATCACTCACTCAGAGAGGTCTTCCTCTATGGATCAAGGGTGGTATGATGATGTGGCAGGTAAGAAAAGGGTGAAGTGACAAATTAGTGGACCCAAACAGGTGGATGAAGAACAGAAGGAATGGCCTGTTCAATCTCACATCACCTGTTGAACCTTCTAAAAGCAAAATAGCAGGAACAATTATGGTGGAAGAAGTCTCTGAAGAACTTCCTGAGGAAAGGACACTGGTTAATTTTTTCCCCCACTGGACAACTTCCACCAGACCCAGGCCATCAAACAAGACTGTTGGCTGTTCCCAACAAACTGGCTAAAAATAAAGGATGTCCTACCTTGACTTTCCTTGTTCTTGAAGTCTCTTTCTTTCCCTTAGTTATATTTTTTGGTCACACATTTTGCCACTCAAACTGCACTTTGAGTTGGCCTGTGCTGCTCTACCAATGCAGGATGATGAGTGGAAAGAAGGAGAGTGGAAAGAAGGAGACCTGACTTGGCCAGGCAGGGGATATCCCATGCAGCCGGGAATTGTGCTCCTGGCCAGCAGTTACCAGGGGTGACTGGCTACTCAAAACTGTTTTCCAAGACTACACAGTTGTTTCGTAGCCTTAAAAGCTCAGCAACAGCTACACCTCCCTTGCTTTCCACTCTCCTATCCTTTCTGCTTTTCCTGTCTATATTTATTATCAAAAGCAGCAAATCAATCTTTACTCCTACAGTCGTGATGCGAGAGATGAGTAAGAAAATTAAGCCTTTCTTGCTGTGCTAAGAAGGACTTCTGGATAGCATAATGGATTCTAAATTAATAACCTGTGTCTAGGAAAGGTACTCTGACAGATTTTGATTAAGTTGGTCTTGTTAACCACTTGATTTCAATTTCCAAATGCTTTGTATTTTGTTTTTGTACATACTAATCAATATAATTCCCAGATCTGGCATGAATTTCTAGTGCAGCTGCCACGTGACTGAGCAGGCTAAACTTCCTGTGCTTAAAACCACAGACAATGTTAAATGGTTTAACACTTTATGTTGGGGAGAACACTTTAACACCTACGACTGAAGCCTCACTTATTCCATTGAAACTAACACAACATGACTCGTTACATCTGACTGTTTTCGCTACTGATGCCACACTTTATTAGAGATATATTTGTTCCAAACTTCTGAACCGCCTTTCCACCATTGCATAATTTCCATCTAGATTGTCAGGTTGAAAGAAAAAACCAGGTTCCTTTGTTTTAGCTTATTTGGCCATTTGAGTGACAAAGTAAACTATCATGAAGGCAGAAGCAAGTACGGATGCTTTGGAAAGTCACCAAAGAAGGAAAAAAATGAAGGTTTTTGCCAGATACTTCATCTAACATTAATACATTTTGAGAATAACATAAGTTAAAACACAATATATTATAGAGGTAGTAGAGCATGTTCAACCTGCAATAATTTACTCAGGATAAATGATCATGTCCTGTTCTCAATGAAAAGGAGCTTGGGAGCTCATGAAATGGCAGAAGATGGATCTCTGTTTCCTTTTACATGTCCTTTCAAGGTGAAAGAGGTCAGATAAAGCAGTCTCTAAGCTTATAAATCACTCTTCTAGACTAGTTTAAAATATCATTCTACAGAAACAGAGGTGACAGGTTTTTAAAACGAAGATAAAAGAAGTTGCTGACAAGTATTTGATTTGTTGAAGGCTTTCAGTAAGACCTTTGGAAAGTAAGAAAAGGGAGAAATTCTGAAGAAAATGGGAAAACCTCTGGTGGGTAGAACTGTTAATAATGAAAACTGAAGAAACCCTGGTATCCAAGAGCACAGGACTTCTGGTGAAACGTGGGAATGGATGAAGTGTGTTTAAATCCTCTTACAAATGAAGTGCAAAACATTTCTGAAGAAGAGAACCCCAAACTTTCTTTTTCATGAATTTGCATTTTATTCAGAATTTCTTGTAGTCATCACTTGTCTTCACAATTCCTGAGTCAAACACTACAAGGACTTTTTGAAAACATCCTGCAAGTTTCCCATGCCTCAAAGATTATTTATATAAACATAATTTGACATGAAGTCAATGCAACACGAAAGACATTAAACTGAGTTGTTTTGATAACAACCTTATTAGAGTCAAGCAACTAATAAGTACGGAACAGACAAGAGACTGTTGTCTGAACATTTTAGACGCGAGGCATTTTCCTCACTGTGAGAAAGAACATATGTGTTTTCAGCCAGGCTATAGTCAAGTTTCAAGTAGGAACAGAAAGGGGAACAGTAGTTTTGTTCATGTATCTCTTCAACCAGTTCACAGGGTAATTCTGACCAGCAGACACAGTTTTAAATGTTGCTGTTCTTTTCCGCAATATGAGCAAAACTGCGTTTAACATTGTGTTAGTTGACATGTTACCTATTGCAATGCACTTTCTGAAACCTAAGATGCCAAGAGGGCTTTCATTGGCAAGTCTCCACTGGTCTCATCCAAGTGAAGGCCAGGCTGGTATGAGCTAGGTTTTTGTCAGTGATCTGTACTGCTGTGTCCTACAAGTTTTCTATTTTCTTCTTAAGCCTTTTGACAAAGATGAGAACACTGGTTGTCCGCCCTTCTTAATTACGTAGGGTAAGATACTAGGAAAGGTTTAGTTTCCATGGTGTGATCATATTTACTAGCAAGAAGTCATGCCTGCAAGAATGAGTGATTGAGGGATAGTCATTGGTCAGGTGCCCAGAAGTCAAATGAAGTTAGGTCTGAAGAAATAACTGGGGCTATGGACTTTCTGTCTTTGTTGCTAATAGGAGACTACATGGGCTTTTATGTGCTCATGAAGTGAGTTTGATGCACACATTTTCTTCTGATAGATTGCTTTGGGTTTGTATACCTGCTTCGATTCTCCTATACTTCTTTGTGAATACTGAATAACTAAAACAATCCAAAATTTTGCTGTATAAACACTCATTTATAATTATACATAGGCAGAAATGTTGAAAAACCTTGGTCTGTCCTCCTTGTTTGGTATGTATGACTCACCTAAACTGCAGCCACAGTATGTGTGAATCTGTTGGCACAGGAGATTACAGCTACAGAGAGAGGCTGGATTTGAATGTGAAGAAGTCCCTCCCTTGAGCTTCCCCCCTGTCATGCTGTCCCTGTGTTTTCTGAGAGCAATTTCCTCACACTTTCACAGCTGTTCTGACCATTCTTGAATATTTTCACATTGTTAACATTATCCATGTCCAAGGGCATACTGACCTGCTGCTTGGCTCTGAGTAATGATCATCTTCATTCACACTGAAAGTTTTTACTGCTATCCCTCTTGAGTGTCTCACTCTGCCACCAGCACGTGTAGATACTGAAATAATATAAACAATATCTATAGCCATGTCTTTAAATTCCAACAAGCTACTCTGTATTGGGAAGAGAGTGTGGATAATGAAATATTTTGCTAATTATTGTTGATGATTGCTCATGATAAATGTGAAGTTGTCAGGCTGATCCTTGCTTGTCATTCAGTTTCATTGTATTTTCTAGAGCAGGTTTCACACAGACCCTGGGCAGAATAGTTACTGTATTTGTCCTAGTGGATCTGTTTCTTCTGGTATTGCTCCAGGGTTGGTCTGAGATGATACTTAATGTGTTCAGGAGAAGATATAGTCAGCTACAGTGCTATTTCTTTACAGGAAACTGCCTAACGTCTGTCATGGACATCAGAAGGAAAGGAAGAGCATTTTGATTAAACAAAGGAGAAATACATCCACTTAGTTGAAATTTGATCTTTCCTTTTTTAAAAAGTGAGCAAATACTCTTTCAGAGCAACAACAACAAAAAACAACAATAACAAAACCCAAAATAGAAGAGAGAGCCAAGTTTGCACTTCATATTTTTAAGCACTGCTGATTTGGAAGCCAACCATGAATGGCAATAGTTGCTTATGCACTGTACATGCTGTACTCCAAAAGCATATCCGCTACGGCAGGCCAACCAGAAGGGAAAACATGGAATTTTCCTTTCAAAAAGAAAAGGTCTCATTGCTCTAGAGCATTTTCTTCTCGAGTTATGCTTCTTCTATTCTTCTCCTTTGTTCCTTCTTTTCTATGTAAGACTGACCTTGCATCTGAGCAGTTCAATAACACCTCTGGTGTGGTGTTCAAGGGTCTTGAATTATTCTCTGATGTTTAGTTGTTGCTATAGTGTAGGTAGTGTTTCTTACTCAGTTTTCCATTTCTCAGTTGATACTGTCAAGGCTTCTCACCTTTGCTGAGGACTTCTATTTTTCTTCTTGCTTGATAATGCTGTTGTTGTTTCTGTTCCCTGGTGATAAACAAACTGAAGGTGAACATGAGTGCATTCATGAAGGCTTGACCTGAAGCCCATGGGCTCTGTCTCTGGAAGGGCACAGGTGAACATGGAGTTATTGTGGGAAGCTGTTCACAAATAATAATCTACATTTAAGGCACCAAAGCATCATCCTGAGAAAATAAGAGCGTCTTCACTGATACATTTTTTTGACACAGTTAGGGCCCACTGTTAAGAGCAGTCAGAGAACAGCAAGAACTTTCATGTCTAAGGAACAGGATCCTGTTCTTCTATTGCCTGATTTTGGTTATCACAGCTCTTCAGATGTGAGGGGAGAAACTGGGCTAGCAAATACAAGCATGGCCCTCAGTACCCTCAAGAAACCAAGGAACAACACCACAACAAAACCACCGTGTTTCGGGAACAGAAACTGTAAAGGAGTTTCTGGAAATAATCCAAGCCAGATCTCGGTAGGAATATTTGAATGCTCAGAAACAGGGAAAAAAAACCCCAAAAACATTAACAGATGTTTGCCTACAAAATGGGATAACCATAAGAACTGGCTATTGCGTAATTTGGTACTTACATTATGATTATGACAATTCTATTACTTTCTTTCATTATTGCATTTATTAATTATTAGTTTGTTGCATGAAACTCTAAATTAACACTGGGAAGTCTGTGCAAACTCTCTTATTGTCTGCCCTGTGTTTTTGTATATTTTCACATACATCTACTTTGTGATGAAATCGTTTGTTTTCTGCAAGTATTCAGCCGCAGCTACTATGGCATCCTAGAAAAAAATTTTTTATGAAAGAGTGTGACTGTTATTTGTCATGGCACATGCACCATCGTGGATATGTCCAAGCCCTAGCCCCAGAAAAGGAAGTAAACCAAATGCTTTCCTTACATGAAAATACAGCGAGGTATTATGCCTGTAAAGGTAGCAATCATTCTCCTCCTGTATTTGAGGGCCAGGACACCCACACATTTGGCATTTTGCCACATACTGTTAGGTAAGGTAATGTCGCATGCACAGCAGGCTGTTCTTATCCTCCATCTGTTCCAAGTCATGCAAATTCAAGTTGTGTGTCCCTCAAAAGTCCACTTTTCCAGCACCATCCAGCCTGTAGCAAGCACGGAGGCAAGAATGCCCTTGTGTACAGATTCTGTAATAGCTGAGCTGTAAGGGCAGTGGAGAAAGGTGGACTTTTGTTGCATTAGGCCTCGATTCACTTGCAACAGAGAGCTGAGCTTTGGGCTGCAACTTCATCTCTTGCACCTGAAAAGCGTGTGTGTAGAGGGTGGCTGTTCAATTTGGCATGTGAGGCATTGTCAGTTGTCATGTTTGAGCAATGCCTCAGGTCTGTTCATGATTTTGGCAGTCTAAAAGAATGGTTGGTATTTCTCCGAGTTCATCTAGCTTATGTATGTGCTCTTAAAGTATTTGCTACGTTCCAAGTCTTTATAACAAATACATACCAGTCACAACATCTTTTCCACTGTGACTGATGCCTGGAAGTGGCTACATGAAAACAGAGGCTAGACAAAAAGAAGAGAATAAAAGAAGGTATTTGTTTCAAGGGCCATCAAATGTACGCCCTGGGCAGTCAAAAGGCTACACCCAAGATGGACCCTAGGTCATGGGTTCTTCACGCTTTTATGAGTTTGGTCCATTTGCATATCAGGGTTAATTCTCCAATTATAACTTCAGTTAATGATGTAACTACCCAAGTTTGCTCCTCCTCTTCAGAGGCTTTTAGTTTACACATTTTGGGGCCTGGGACAATTGAAGTGTCCTTGGAGAGCAAACCTAGTGAGGCTTTGTCACGTCTAACCAGCATGAGAGAACAGTAGCTAACAAGCCACATGAAACTTCAGAGTTACACACTAGGCAGTACAGGATTTGAAAAATATAAAAGTTAAAACCTAAGGCATCAGGACTAAGTTACATGTACGTAAGGCTTAACATATGGAACAATGGGAAAAAATAGACCTGATGTTCTCAACAAAAGTACCTCTTTTTAAATGTTGTAATAGAGTTTTTTTAACTGCCAGAACAGTGGATGTTTCTTAGAGATAAACAGTGGCGCAACATTGCTATACTTTCAATGAAAAATGGTAGACTGAGATCATAGTACACTGAAAGCAACCTCTCCTCTCTTGACATTCATAGAAGTTGACTACAAGCTGCTATGTTCAGTGGTCAACTTCTTCTGCAGCATTGACATAAAATGTCATGTGCATGTTGTGTGATCATGGCACGCTTCTGTGAAGAGCAATGGCAGCATAAATAGACCAGGAAGGTGAATTAAATTTGCTTTAGGCATCCAAGGCAGATTCTGATTGTATTGGTGTAAATAGAGTCACTCAACCTATTCTCAGGTTTACAGCACTGTTACTGACATAAAAAATGGCATCTCTGTAGCTGCATTTCCTAACTCCTCTGAAATTCTGGTCTGAATCTTGACAGTAGTTAGCATAGTTGCTTCCATTTATATCTTCAATGTTTCTTTCGGGTTTCTATTGTCTTCCCTTTTTCTTCACTTTCTGTGCAGCTGTCATCATAGCATTTCAATTCCATCTGGAGGAGCAAGGCAGATGTCTTCCAGCAAAGGCTTTGCCAACATCACTCCAATGACAGCTGTGGGAGCAGCGCTGTGATAACAGCATGACCACCAACGTCAACAGAGAATGACCACATCACATCTGCAAAGCTTTTCAGCTTCCACTGGCTTGGGGCCTGCAGTCTTATATCACTTTTATACTTGAGTCTCTCAGCTGGCAGCACTTAAAGCTACTTAGTTCTCTAGTATAGTAGATACATTTAAGTCTATTTTTGGGGGTTTATTTCAGTTTTTAAAAACCTGAATTAACACAAAGTATTGTAATCCTGGGGTGAGAAGGACTTTTAAACATGCCTCTCCCAGAGTTTACCACTAGGCCTAGTTGCAACTGAAAACCTAATTGAAAGTTTCAAAACATTACTATGAACCACAGCTTTCAGTTCCCTGAAATGGAAATTACCATGGCAGTATAAAGAATTACCTCGACAACTACTAAAAGAAGCAAAAATTTTAATCTAGCAAATACCAACAGCTTCCAAAAAAACCTGAAACAAACTTCACTTAGTAGTGTATGTTGGTGTTGTGTTTAAAGATTGTGTATGCATAGTTTTAAAATGCACCAAGGTAAATATTTGTAGGTGAAGATAAACACAATTCAAAAAGAAAATGCTTGACATGGAAGCAACCATGTAAGTACAGTGATATTTCTACATGCTCTCTTGTATACCAGGGTCTGTGTAGGGATTTTGTCTGTGACAAAATGCTTTGTCAGGTGAAGTCCTAACTTGGCAACACAACTCCCTCATACATCAGCAAGTTGTACCTTTGCTTGCACAGCCCATGCAGGAGCCTCTATAGAGTTGTTGTACCATTTGATAGGAAAGGGAGTACCAAGGGTTTCCTCCTCTCCATATTTCCAGGCAGAGCCTGAAGATTATTGCAGAGAGTATTTGTTCATTACACTAAACCTCATATGGTCACTCTGACTTTTCAGCAAGCAGGACTTTCAGCCGGTATGTGAATAAAGTTCCTTATAAAGTAGTCAACCCATGTCCATGGTTGTCCCTACAGTTGGCAGCACAGCCCCGGAGCATTGTGATTCTCTTGAGCTGTTAAATGAAGCAGGAAGGATGTCCCAATCCCTCTCTACAGCTGATAGCTGTGATAACCATTATCAGTCACCAAACAGACTCAGCTCTAAGTTATGCCGTGCAAATAGGAACCAAACCCATTGTTTCCTTGGAGATATCCCTAACGCCGTTTGCTACAAAAGCACTTGGTTCTCAGTCATTAAAAACATTCATTGCCCTAAGCAGGACCGTCCCCACTTATTATAGAAGATGACACAAATGCATCTAAGCCCAAGGACATGTTGCAAATTACTGGTTGAGCCTTGACTATGCAATAATGCTTGTACTTGACTATGCCGGAATTTGACATGTAGTACTGGGTTAACTACACACACCATTTTAACAGCAATTGCTGTCATACCTTGAATTATCTGAAGCATTCAGCCTCTTCTCCCCTGCCCCCAGAAGGTAGTTCCTTCAACTGTAGAGTTTCCTCGCTTTCTTGGGCTATAGGGTCTATTCAATTAATTAAAGAAGGTGCAGCCTGGGGATTATCGCAAGTGCCTCTTGCAACATTTTTAAGGTTGCGCGGAGCTGGAACTTGTGGAACTTGTAACACCTCATAATAGACTTTGGTCCCATTTCAGGAAATCATCCCTGCACAAAGAAGCTCATTAACATATACTCAAGTTCTGCAACACACAGTGTAAAATAGGCACATTCTTAAAGTTAAGAAGGTATTTCCCTGAGAGTAACTTGATACGGCTGCAGGTGCAAGCTCAGGCAAGACAGTGTTTACTGAGGGCAGTGAA
The DNA here is from genome assembly GCA_013398015.1 of Oreocharis arfaki. Taxonomy (NCBI): domain Eukaryota; kingdom Metazoa; phylum Chordata; class Aves; order Passeriformes; family Paramythiidae; genus Oreocharis; species Oreocharis arfaki. The sequence goes on along the minus strand of VZRR01013700.1, from coordinate 830,579 downwards.
CCTAGGTTGTACCTCTCTATTGCTGCTCTGTGGCACATATAGGATGAGGGTTTCCTTCCCCCCAAAAAAGAGACATTTTACAGGAGAATGTTTGGGACATTTACTTTTTGTATATTTAAAGGAGAAAGTCTTATCTCAATTGCCCTAAAAAAAAAAGGTGAATCATTTGTAGTATGAGCAACCGAGCAAGAGAAATGTACTTATTTGAAAGAGGAAATAATTTTAGTCAGCTTCAAATTCCTTTTCCTTCACAGGCTTATTCAGCTCAAATATTTGTATGAAAAGATGCTCTGGTGAAAAATGGAACCCTGTGATTAATGGCCAAAGTCCACACCCATTTCATCTCAGCTACCCAAGAAATTTTTCAAAACCAAAAAAGATTTATTTGAAATCTCTAAGTACACAGCAAGCAGAAATAAAGTGGTTTGAAAATAGAGGTATTTTTAAAGCTTCTATTTTATCACAAAATGAAATATAGCTCGAATATTTCGGGGGTTTTGGCTTACCCGTGAATCAGATCATATTCTGCTATTAAAGACCTGCTTGCATGTTCCCACTTTACTATGAGTGATATTTTAGTGTTATCTGAACTTTCTTCTTAGGTCCATTTCACTTCTCAAACATTCCAGTTAGAGGAACACTTTAGACCTTAGAGTATAGACACTGTCAGTCCAAAGGCAGAGTTCTGCTGGAGAGCTTTCAGGAGCAGCCTTTTTTGATTACTGTACTCAATGTGTCTGTTTAACTTCCTATAAACAGCTAATGCCAAATACATGAGAAACTAATTTAGCCTTATTTAAATGCAGGACTTTGACTGTCTGTGAGTGCTTTTATTGAGAAAAAAATTGCCCTCTCTCTAAAAATTGCACTTTTAAAATCCATGGTATTTCACAATTGAGCACTGTTGTCCTAAAATTATAGCACTCGTGAAGATTTGAACTACTATAACTGTGAGTATAGTATGTGAGCCATTTTGTTATTTTGGTTCCACTTAACCATGTAGGCAGATCCTTATATTCACATAAAATCGGTTATTTCAGCTTATTTTGTATCCGTGAATTTCTCTGATGCCCTACTTTCTCACTTAGATGATGGGGTTTTTGTACAAGAGCTGAGCTGATTGGTGCAAACCCAAGGACAGTTGAATGATAGTCCAATGCACTGTCCAAATCTATTTCTAATCAAAATAGAGTTAGGGTATGGACTCACTACATGTGTGCTAGCTCATCCTTAAAATAAAGCATCCATTTTTTCAAAGCTCAATGAAAATAGCTCAGATGAAATTAGAAATACACTGATTTTCTACTGTGCTTCCAACCTTGTACAATCACCCTATTCAAGTTGAAAATGTCTCTTCTTTTATGAAATACAGTGTCACAGCAACTCAAAATTTTTATGCTGGGACACCATTACAGAAGGTGGTATACATACAGTACTGAAGCTTAGTAAGGAATGTCAAAATAATAAGAAGTGAAATCATATTACTAAGTCAACACTCCAAGTACTAAGCAGGACAACCTATCATATTTCTCAAGCTATTTTTTTACCTAGCCACTGAATTAAAAACAGCTATTCGGTCTTTGGCTCCCAGAAATGATCTGACAAAATACAAATAGCTTTAAGAGATAAAGTATATTGAAGCCAAGCAAAGAAATATACTGAAGTCAAGCAAGCAAAAGTGTACCTACTAGACATTTATGACCAAATATTTTGTATATAGTGGATCCCCAGGAATATTTAGATGTTTGAATCCCAAATGTAGGCAGTCCTCACTTGGATGCTTCTTTGCCTGGAGGCATATAAAATCTCTAAGTCCATGGGTTTTAATAGATTATATTTGCCAAGTGGTTAAATTAATGAAAGTGAGAGGGTTGATGTCTGAGCATTTTATTTCTCAGGGAAGATACCCCATCCCTTCACTTGCATTCAAAATCCAATCCAGAAAACACTCCGAGTACAGACATATTGGATTGACCCAAAAAGTAAACATGGCCATGGATCTCTCATTACTCTTCCTATCTTTTTACTTACCAGCTAAAGAGCTGAACTGAGACATGGAAGACGCTATCTCTTTTGTTCATGCCTCTGTCTTTTTAATAGGTATTTCTCACTTTCCAAGATCATTTTAACTTCAGGCGTAGTCTGCTTTCCAGAGCAGAGGCATTCAACATCCATTCTTTCTATACTTTTCTGATGTGCATAGTGTAGCAAAATATTTGCTAGAATAAAGAAAGTGCAAGGAAGAAACCAAAGGAATATAAAAGCTAGTGTTATAACACTGCTCAGTGGTTAGCTCTCTCACCTAAGTAAAGAGGACTGAATCTCAGTCCCTGCCCTCATGATTACTTAATATGGGATACTTAAAATTTCATTGATGCAGGCACTGAGGCCTCTTTTCTTGTAGCTGAGTGCCTCAAATGTTAGGCAATAAAGTATTGCTCTCTCTTTTGCCTAATGAATATTTAATTATTCTCAGTGAAGTAAAGCAGCTTCAACAAGAGGAATTATGGCTCTTTATCTGTCATCAAACTAACCACTGAGCTATTGGATAAAACTGAGATCCTAGCTAGGCCCCTTCTTTGAAAAGTGTGAGCTCAAGGTAGTTAGTAAATACCAAGAGAAGGAAGTTTCGTGCTCTAGCCTGAGATTAAGTATTTAAATCATTCAGAGACATTGGTCTCTATACTCTTACTATTTTTTGTTGCCCTCATTGGCTTTCTGCTCAGAGTGCTCTGGGTCCTTGAGTACTGTAGGCATCTAACTCAGTGCTGGTGCATGACACCTGAAAGTCAGATTCTAAAACATGCAATATGAGGATGCCTATTCCTCAGGGATCTAGCTCATAGTATCCACACTCCTTAAAAAACCGTAAAGGATATAATAGGGTCATATGCATTTGTAGTAGGCAGTGTTAAATGGGAAAAGTAAAACTGAGAGGGAACAGAACTTTGGTCCATTTACTTAGGTTGATTTTCTTGCTCCTGTCCCTTAGTGCCTGAAAATCCACAGGATCTTCTCAGTAAGACAATAATTTTTTTCATGAGAGGTGTTTGCTTGCAGGGCAGACACACCCCCATAGTCTTCCACTCTTTCCAGTGCTTACTGGTCTCCTGTAGTCCCCAGCTGATGGTCCTTTGAGACCTGCCTCCAACTTACAGACATCCTGAATTGCTCTAAGGTAGCGCGGCTCTGCTGTGCAATTGGCATGCCAGTCAGAGACCCTGCTGCTGGTCCTTTCCAACCACAACAGGTGGTGGCTGGCTCAGAGGGCTGGAGCCAACGTGAGTGGACTCAAAGAAAGGGACAGACTGTTGGATTACCTGTTCCTTTGGGAGAGATGGAGTGCTGGGATTTTGAAATCAGACATTATCTCCCTAAAGGGAAAAACCATGCTGTGGGAAAAGGCACCAGACTTAAGTTTTTCTGAGGGAAAAACCTGAAAACATTTTTACCTGAGTGTAATTTTCAAATTCTCAGGACCAAAAGACAGGAAGAAGGCAGCTTCTCAAAAGAAGGCACTTTACCTGGAGGATAACCACCATTTTTCAGTATTCTCAGATGTCAACTTGACACAGTTCTTTCATAACTGGCTGAACTCCACAGATGTGATATTTTGGCAAGGAATATATCTTCTGGGAATCAGTCAGTGTGGAAAAACTGCAGATGATCAAAACACTGACTTTGGCCAACAGCATGGGCTAGAGCCCATGAACCATGAACTGCAGATTGGGCAGAATCCTAGCCACTAACTGTTCTGTAGTAGCTGTACTCCAATACGCTTTATCAAGTTTCAGAACCTAGTCTGTTGCCATACAATCCAATTTCTATAATTATTTCTCAGTTAAACTCCATTTGATTTATTTCTGTTCAAATTCATCAGCACAGCTGATACGAAGGTTACCAGACACACACAGTCATGGTGATTTCTGCAGATTTAATCCCATAGAAAGATTAATTTATCCAGTGGTCTAAATCTTGGTTTATAACTCATTGTTCTGAGATAAGACTTTTCCCAGGCCAGGATGGACTGGTAGGACTTTAGTATAATTGGAATATATTCTATTGTACTCTTACTCTGTCTTTGCTCTTTACTCTTCACATTAGTTTAGGGATGGTCTTTGATAGGGCAGTTATAAAATTATTAAAATGAAAGGTTTGAGGTTTTTAAATCTTGTTTTGCTGATGCTGTACATCGTGCAGGTAAATCGCAGTTAAAGAACTGGACTTGACTCAGTGGTTCAGGATTCAAAATCTGCCTCTTGCACATTTCTCTAATCTGCAAGTAACTTGTTTTAATGTTGTGACTTCCTCCTCTGTTAAAATGGAAATGATAGAAAGAAGAAAAAAGTGGGTATCCATCTATGCTGTTATTCTTCAGAATAAGGTTGGCCTTTTACTGTGTGTTTGCACAATTCTTGCACAAGAGGATCTACTGTAGTACACAAATTATAATAATAAGATGTAGTTTTAATATTTTCCACCATCAACATGATTCACTGTACAATCTTACTTAAATCTTACTGTTTATTCTTATGCTACTTGTATGAAGAGCATAGTAATTAGAGACCAGCAAAAATCTCCTGCTACAAGTTTATAATGCTACAAATACTCAGTGACAAGTGAGGAACAGACTTGCATTTCAGTTCTAATATGCAGCACTTAACTACAATAATACTGTGCCAATACCTTACATCGTCCAGAGAAGAGCGACAAGGGTCATGAAGGGTCTTTAAAAAATGTCTTAGGAGGAGCAGCTGAGCGAGCTGGGGGTGTTCAGCCTGGAGAAGAGCAGACTCAGGGGGGACCTCATCTGCCTGAAAGGAGGTTCTAATGAAGTGGCGAGCAGTCTCTTCTGCCGTGACTGCAGTGAGAGGAAATGGCCTTAAACTGGGATAGGAGAGATTCAGATTAGATATTAGAAAACAATTTTTCACTGTTAGGGTGGTCAAGCCATGTTTCCCAGGGAGGTGGTGGAATCACCATCCCTGGAGGTGTTTAAGGGGTGTCTGGATGTGAAGCTGGGTGAGGTGGTTTAGTGGTTTAAGGGTTACAGTGGCAGTGCTGGGTGGAGGGCTGAACTGAATGATCTTGAGAGTCTCTTCCAGCCTTGATGATTCTATGGTTCTATCACGTCTAATTCCAAAATGATTTAAGTTCCCAAGTGGAACACAAAACCCATAGAAATGTGGTCATCCATATGTTAAATGAAAAATAGAAGCTCGAAGAGAATTTTCTGCCAAGACTGTATTTCGAATAATGAAGAGAAGGAGCAATAATGAAGGGAAGGAGCAATAATGAAGGGAAGGAGCAAGCAGAAAGAAAGTTTGAAATGAACAGAAGTGCTATTCATTTCTAGATGGTATTTTGCACTCAAGAAGTGGCACTACCAAAAGAGATTTGGTGACTTGCTCTAGCTGAATGGCCATTAGAAAAAGCTCCACAACTTTAAGGGATAGTTTACCAATCTTATAAAATTGCATCTTCCAATGGATATAATAACTAAAGAGTAATGCTGTATCCTATCCTATCCTCAAAGCATGAGTAGAAACAGCTAAGAATACCCAATAAAGACTGTCTAGAGGAAAGAAGCATGACAGAAAATGGCTGGTGTGACAGATATGCCCAAACATGGAACCTGCCGTGAAAGACAAGGCATCTAATGTATATAATTTGCAAAAGCATGAAAGAAAATTGAGAAATAATGAGAGTTTTTAAAAAGTTAACACAGATCTCTTTGAATTAAACCTGAAGATTTAGCTGCTATTGGTTTAGCCATTATTTCAAAAATTCCAAAATATAGGTGTAGGTTCACAAGAACAGATCAGTGCTTCATATCTCAGATAGTTATGCCACTAAGAGAAATTGTGTGTACATTTTTTTAAAGCTACAAATACTTGTACTTACCAGAGCTTTTTGTATGCTCAAAATTCAGTCTTATTAGCTGACTTAATATACTTCTGCATACTTACTGAGTATTCCCAAGTGAGATCTAGGCATCTGTGACATTTAGGATACAGTACTTGTCCTCTCTGGCTCTGACTATGTGCAGAGTCCTTTTAACAAGACCACAGCCTACAAATCACAGAGGGTAATCCTTCCACTCTTCTCACAGTTGTCAAGGTCTCAGATGGACTACAGTGTCCAGCTCTGGGAACTGCTCTTCAAGAAAGCAGTGGACCACTCAAGGCAATGCAGAGAACAGCAGCGACAATGAAAGGCAAAACCCAACACATTCAGTGTGCCTAGACTGAAAGAACGGTTGTTTTGTCCCCTAAAGGAGAGAGGACTTCTAGAGAGAAGTGTTTCAGAGACAAGTGCTCATTGTTGTACCAGTCTATGGAGACAAGACAAACTTGCTGAAGGTAGGGGTACTGACCCTCTGGAGCAGGTTTGCCTCAGGAAATCATGGAGTCGCTCTCACTGAAGGCTTTAATACAGGTGAAACAAGAAAATCTATCGAAACCGCAAAAATGCAGCAGTCGGTGGTGAGGACTGGAATCTAATGACCATACAGCAGGCTTCCTAGTCTTCAATTCTGATGGGTTTGTGTTTAAAGTTGTTGGAAGAGTATTCTTCAAACTCTGAGATAATTCATGTTTGGACAGAGGCCAACCATGGAAAGCATCTAGGACAAAGCAACACCTTTTTTGTAAAAGATATAAACTAGATAAAATGGTCATGGACTCTAAAGTAATGCATTCATTACTACAAATACCTTAATTAGATGGATAAAACTGTACCAATATACTGAGCATTAATATCACTGGATTTCCTACTTAGAAATGTATGATGTCACCTCCATGCACGATGAGCATCTCTGGTGAGCAGCAAAGCTGCTGCAGCAGCTTTTTGAAGTTGTAGCATGACAGGCTTTTGGCAACTGCTTGGAACAAAGCTGCTCTGATGGTTGTTTGATTAAGCAAATCTGCTGTGGTAACTGTCTGAAGCCAAGCTGTTTCTGCAGCTGTTTGAGCCAGAGCTAGTCCTGCAGTTTTTAAAGAAAGAAGGAATTTGTAAAAAAAATGAAGGAGAGAGGTAGAAACAGAAAGGAGGGAAGAGAAAGGTTTTGAAGCATTTTAACTTCATACAGCATTAAAGAAAAAAGTATGTTTGTTTTCAAACAGTTTTGTAAAACAAAACTATAATGCCATCTTGGGGTTTTGGTGATACTGGCAATTATAATACACAGGATTCCTAAGGACATGTGTGTTTGTATAAGACTTACTGATTTACAGATTTTCAGAATGACACTAAATCTACAAAGTCAAGTAATCAAAATGTAGGAAATACCAAAAGTCAGGTTGTATGCAAACCTCACTCATCTCCCTTTAGTTATATATTCATATAGGGCTTTTGCCTTCAAGGTCCAAGGATCAGTCAGCACTTGGGGGCAGGTACTTTAAAAAATAGATCTGGGTTTGGTTTTTTTTTAATTTTCTTGTCCTTGTTCTGTATGAGACTCTTTGCCTCGTTTATTTCACAGTATGAAAATCTTATATAACAACAGAATTATTAATCTCCTCCTGATCTTTCCAGTAGTTCTCATCGCTGTACTGTCTGAGTGCCTCACAAATACGAGTATGTATGATTTTATGGTACTTCTAGGAGTTAAAGTGATATTGCTACCCCTGATTTCTGCAGAGGTGAGCTTAAAACTTTTCTGTACTTTAGGGTGTTCTCTTCAAGGTGTGTGATCTTGAGCCACAGCACTTTATTTATTCAATTTGTAACTCCTGTTGACTCCTCAAGTGTGCAACACTTCTGTAAGTCAGATCATTGTAACCCAGGTGAGTGAAGCACCCAGAAAAAGAGGCACCACCTATGAAAAGCTTTCGGGGGAGACAGCTTGGTAAGAACTACAGAGGGATTTTGAGGAAGATGGTATATAGCGCCATGGTAAAATAAATTAAACAGATAAGTGATTATGCAGTTGTGTCTACCTAAACACAAAAGAGCAAACATACAGTCTCCATGACTGTACAGCTTCAGTTTTTCCATTTCCTAAATTGTAAACCCTTGGTTTGGACTCTTAAAAATGTTGTTGCTTTTCCATGTGTAGACAAGTTTCTCTTTTTTGTTTCAGGCAACAAAAAAAATTCTCCCACATTTTCCAGCTGTCATGCCCAAATGGGCAGATTTTATCAATGGGTTAGGAAAATGTAGATGCCCTGCACAGTCTCCTGACATTTAAACAGAATAAATGTTTATTCTGTTTAATAGGAATATTTTCTGTACTATCTGGGTGCCAAAAAAACCCCAAAACAAACAAACCTACCAAAACAAACCAAACAAACCCCCCACATTTTCAGGGACAGTTTCTAACCTAATTTTGAACAATGACTGAATTGTTCAAAGTTGAAGTTGAACCTTGTTGAAGTCAAGGTGCTTGGGCTCCATTACAAGGTCCAGATTGAATACTCATCCACAGAACATGGATGCTTGAATTTATTCCTTCAAAGCATAACTACTTCTGCCTTTACCAGTCACTACCTCAGTCTTATTTTCTCATTAACCTCAGTCCTCATTCCAGCTCCATTTCCATTTCTCAGCACATTTTGGTTCCTTCCACAAGTCCTTTCCTTTCTAACTTTTAATCTATTCTATCTCTCCTGACCCCTTTTCCTTCTTGACCATAAATTTTTCTGTAGGTTGTCCAGCACCAATCCTTCACCCAGCGGATCCTTAAGTTCTCACAGTTGCCAATGTTTTGGCAACTTTTTTCCTCTTCTTGACATTTTTCATTCTTGCTGGCTCTGAGTCTCTTCATCTCCATTTCTGTGTGCATTTTACTGTCTCTATCACCATAAATATCTTGGTTCTGTCCTCTTTCACTCTGTGTTCTGGTATGCTGGTTCCTGTCTGCTCCTCATCTCCAGGCAGATCAGCTTTTTGCAAGCTCTGCTTTTAAATAGTGCAGCTTCCTCCTTCTCACTTCCTGTTTGGAGTAGGTGGAAGAAATAGAGCTTCTGCGCTCCAATTTGGACTGCAGCCCAGTATGACGTAGAGCTGTAGTTGCAAGGAAAATCCTGCTCAGCCTCAGTCTGGAACATGTTCTATAATTACAGAATCTTTGAGAAATGCAACTGCTGACACCTGAGACTTCTGTACTGAGCATGTGTGAGCTGCCTTTTTTTTTCTCTCCTTTTTTTTCCCCGAAGGATTAGGACTTAGCCAAATTTAACAAATTCTATTAAGGGATGGAGAGAAGTACATCCTTGACACAAAGGCAAACTTCACCCAATTTTAAGCCACTCTACAAGTGGTAGAAGCCCCAGAAACATTCACCAGAATGTTGTGTTTTTTACAAAAAAACCCAAAACATATCTTCCCTTAGTCTTGATCTCAAAAATGGCTGAGTTATTTGTCTCCAAAAACACCACCAAATTCAGCCTTGTGAAGATGCTCAGTGTGGAAAATTTCAGTACAAATAATTAAACTTTGGCAAAGTTACAAAAAACTGAAAACAGAGTCTCATAATGGGAAATGCTGGACAACCTCACTAGACATGTGTGCATCCAGGCCTGTCTGTATTATAATGTCCATTAAAATTTGGAGAAAAAAATTCTTTTTAAAATCATCAGAGAAAAACTCATGGGTTTGGTGTCATTGCAGTGACGAGTTTCGTACCAGAGCTGTAGTAAGAGGTTTCAATGAAGCTACTTTGAAAGTGTTGTTTTCATTTAAAAGGACATTATTTTATTTATTATAAAATAGGCTCAATTATTGCCATATGGATAACTCCAGCCATTCAGAGATCTCAAATTGGTCTCAAAAAATCAAGAAAGTGATGCAAAATCTGTGAGATTGAAAGACAGATGGGGGAAGTGGTGATTTTTCTTCCAGTTTCTGGGCTTTGGCGATATTTTGCAACATCTTCGAGTCCTTTTCTGTAACTATAAAGTCAATTCACTTCACTTACATGTTATCTAAACCATATTCCAAATTTAAGCCAGCAGCAGAGATTTTAAGACAAATGCCAAATATACTGTCAGTTGTCAAGACCTCAGACTCAGAGCCCCATGCCACTGCCTTTTCCATTGTATTTATTATGGTGTAAGACTCTGGATATTGAGTGCTTAGCTAATGCACAGATTCTGCTTGTCAAGATGAAGCAAGTCTCTTGTGTATTTGAGCCTTTTTTTTGTTTCCATTGACCTGTCAGTTGGGTTTGATTTCTGTATTTTTTAATAATGCTTTAAAAAAATTTTAAGACAGTTAGAGTGCATATTGTATGCAGTTTAAAATCAAGAAAGAATGTTGAAGGCTCAACACAAGGCAAATCTGAAGCAGCACCTGAGCTGTTCTCATTTACCAGTGGCTAGTATGAAGACAGGAGTCTAAAGCCAGACCGACTGTAAAAGCTCCAAGAGTTACTGATAAATTTCACATCAGTCAAAGCATATATGATTCCAAATTAAAAACAGATTTGTTTTTTAAACTGGATTAATACAAGCTAATTTTTTTTTGGGAAGATTTTTCAAAGTAGAACTTTTGTGGAATGTTGGCTGGTCTTGCAAAGAGATCCACACAGATACAATTAAATCACTGAGTACCAAGCATCATATAGTAATGGCATACAATCTTTGGAGTATCTAAGTACCAAGAGAGGGGAAGGTTATTTACTGCTGTAAAGGAAGCTGTAAGAGGAATGTGCAGATTCAAACTAAATGAGAGGCCATTCCATGTAAATGTTAGAATAACATTTCCCTGATGATGATATTCACAAAGATGCCTACAGAAACAGTAGGCATTCAGCTTCTTCGAACTTCTAGATCGAAATTGAACAAAGCATCATGCAAGACAGCTGCAGAAATTAATTGCTCTGATACTTTATTATCAAAGTTTTGTTACTGAAATCCAGAAAGTGTAGTCCATCTCTTCTTTTACAGTACTGAGTTAAGGCAGATACGAATTTTCTGTAGCTTTGTCTTGGCACATTGAGATTGATACGAGGTTAACTAGGTAGGGAAAGCCTCTAAGGGAACAGGGTGACAGAAGCAGCATAACCAAGTAATTCTGAGTCACACTACATTTACTCCTGAATACTTGGATCATAGCACCATGTTATGTCATCATCTACAGCTGGACAGAAGGTGACAGCTCCTCAGATGAGATGCATCTCACTTAACTTTTGCTGTCAGAAACTGACACCTGCACCTGAGCTAATCACCCTAAGTTCCCTTTACTGTCAAAAGGAAGAAGTGTCTTGTGGAGCACAATCCGTTTCAGCTAATGTAGATGTGCAAAGTAAGGAAAAAATGGACACAAGGTTTTTCTTGGTGTGGCCTGTTATGACTGTCTAGGACAAGTGCCCAGACTGTGATGACATAGGTGAAATGGCTTCCTCATTTTTTGTCAAGGGTGAACATCAGTACAGGTTTCTTTTTCACATATAAGCTAAACTGCTGAAAAGGTCTATGACGAATGGAACTACACACGACAGGCATTTCAGCACTTCTGCAAAACACAGTTGCTCAGCTCCTGAACAGGATGGGGCAGGAAGGCTCCTGACACTGCTTTTCTAAATTCCATCCTAGTTTGAAATATTCTTCTTGTGACAATGTGAAGTGACAATGCCTATTTTTAAATCCCCCAGGTGTTTAGGCCTTGTAGTAGCCGTTTCCTGCTGCTGACTTAATTAAGGCCTGCCAGCCTGAGACCAGCTCTTCTCAGCAGTCTGCCACAGCCTGCTTTCAGCGTGACAGGTAAGGGCATGGTGGCACTCTGTTCTGCTTGCCTTGTGGTCCGCTGCTTTCACTTGTGCATAGAGAGGAGGATGCCAGCTTTCCCTACACCAAACTGCACCATCCTTTCCAGTCAGTCTGAGGGTGAGTTTTCATGCTATAGCTAGGGGATTCTATTGATGGCAGCTGGTGGAAAACATGGGCCTGCTTTGGCCTTTTCTCCCTCAGCCACTGTTACCAGATCTAAGTCGTGCAGCCTCAGAGGGATCTGATGCAGCATTCTGTCCCAGTGAGGAGCTAGTCCCCTTTTTTTCAGAGTGAGTTTTCCACTGGATCAGCCAGTTGAACTGACTCACCTTGCAGCTATGTTTTTGTTAGCTATGATATGCAGGAACCAGAGTGAGTACATGCCACTGACTTACTGGGGTACACAACCTGTTCCACCCCTTCAGCTGCAGTGCTGCATCATCTTAGCTGCAATATGAAATGAAAACAACTTCAATATGGTCCATTCATCAAGGAATTTATTACTGTGTGAACAGAATGCCTTCAGTGTATATATAATTTTTATTGTTATCTAGTTAATCAGGTTTGGTTTTGCCGTTCTATAAATGAAGTTTTATTGTTAAGGAAAGCCTTGAAAACTTTGTACTATTTGAGACTAGAAGATACAGTTAAGTATGTTTTAAAGCACCTCAAGATGCCAAAGTAGTGGGTGTCTTTTATAGCTCTGCTATCAGGTTATTTGGTGCCCGAGCAGTGCCAAAGGAGGCTGGGTTTGAGGGGGAGAGGGGGATTGTGGGGGGCAGGGGGTTTGGCAAATGAGAGGGAAAAAACACAAGATGGTGGTTCTCACATGTTGCAGCATTGTCCTTGCTATGCTGGGCAAATTCCAAGCAGTAGCCCAATCCAGAATGACTACTGGGACACTCCTTGCTGTTCTAGCTACAAGTTGCTCATTAACTTCCTGTTCTAAAATAGTGAGGAGTGTTGCTATCAGCATCTAGACATTTATTGCTTCCTTTCCCGGCAGCAAGCTCAATTCACTGGCAGGTCTCAAAGTATGGAACCTGCCTCCCAAACTGATAGCACCTCAGTAGGTGAGGGGCTTTTAATGATTGCACTGCGTAGTGCACACCCTTTATGGCTACAGGAAACGTGCTAATGCAATTTACTATTATCTTTCACAGCAGGAGTTCCCTTCAGGGAAAGACTGATATTTATTGTAAGACTTGGACTTCATGAGGTGCCTTGAGAAAAGTGAATTACTAGGGATTGGAAAGTTGTTAAAATCTCTATACAGCAAGCAATTTGACCATGACTGGCAATACCTGAGAGTGCATCTCTTATCAGGATTCCATGTAGGATTTTCCAATTTTTTTTAAATGATTTTCAGTTTTCCTTCTGGCAGCAATCTCCAAAAACGAAAGTACTTCAGACATCTCAGCTTTAAGTACTCAAAATCCCTACTTGCTTTTAAAAGCTTTGGTCTTATGGTAATACCACACGTATAAGTAGAAATGAAATGGGTCTGCACAGAGTTGCTGTATTCCGCTGCCACATCATTGTCCCAATGCCAGAACAGCCAGCCACAAATTGATTCCACCAGCACTGAAGGAAGTATTATGTATGAAAAAGGAAATTATGTCTAAAGTTTGTAAAAGAGGCTTAACTCAGGATTTCCTGTACTCTTAGTTTTTGTGTTATTTAGGCATGAGACTCAGCAACCTTAACACCATCTTATTGCAATTTTGTGTGTGTGCATTGGAACTTCCCTTGTGTTTTTGGAATGTAAGTAATGTGAACACATGGAACCAGCTGAAATACAATTGAAAAAAATATTTTTTATGTGAGTAAATGCTGTCAATTGTGAATGTTTACATTTTGACTCACGGAAGAGAAGTTAATAATACCAAATATGCCAAATGCATCCTGCCCTCCCAGCCAACAAGGAGTTCAAGCTCTTTCTGGCACCATCTATGAGGACAGAAGAGCAGGGAATTTCCGCTAAGAAACCTCTTTGGTCTAGTCCATGACCGGTTTCTATAGAGACTGTATTCTCAAAAATCCTCCTCATGTATCACTAAATAACTCCCACAGCTCAGTGAAAAAATGGAGTTTAGCCATTGTACTTACTGGGCCTAAGTTGGACGTTATTTTGGAAAAACGGAAATCCAAGATCAGATGGTTTTGTGCAATTGTTGGTGAGAATTTATATAGCCATTGGGGATGGAAAAGATGCCAGAGGCAGCCTGTTAGTGACACCAGAACAGGAAGATTCTACCTATTGCTCAGATTCCAGAGAGGAATATTATTGCTCCGTGAATGGAGACTTACATGCTGCACAAAGCTGCATTATTAGGAGGACTAATAGTACCTTCTCTTCCCCTGTTGGTAATACAGTCCCTGCACAGACTGAGTCACATGTTTCTTGGTTGGAATTTGTATGGCTTCTGAGTTCTGCAAAGTTGTTTATGTATTTTTCTTTATAATGGCCATGTGAGAAAAGAATTATTCTCTCTGTCCTGATGATGGGGAAACAAGTCCCAGAGCAATAAAAGGAACTTGAATTTTAACATGCTTTGACACCTTGTTTAGAAGCTTAAAACTGTGAAGATATTTGAAGTTGCATCAAATGCTGCAAGAGTGCTTCCCAGTGTGTCAGCTATATCCAACTGCAATCTCTGAGTGGAGCATCCTGCTCTCCCACCCTATGTCTTGGTTTCCACAGGAACAAAACCTGTGCACACAAGAGGTAGAATCCTGGAGTGCAACTGCTCTGCAGCTTAAACTTGGCCAAAGACACATAGACAGGATTTCTGAAAGCACCAGGTGCCTACTTTCTATTGCTCTCTATGACAAACAGGCCCTGGAATTCCTACTGACTGCTTACTACATTTTTAACAATTCTGCCTCTAAGTGACTGCTCAAGATCACAGAAGTAGCCTGTGACTACCATGCTAACCACTGGGATATTCTTTCTTCTGTGTCAATAAAGATTCGTTAGAATTAGCTAAATTGATTCAAATTTGGAACTTGACTAGGCACTTGACTAGGAGGACTAGTCACTAGGGCAGCAATGAGATGTGAACCCTCTGTCAGATGTAAGGAGGGGCTGAGGCTTCAGGCAAGCCTTAGGTACTAGGAAATGTTCCCACAACATGAAACTTGTTATATTTATAAACCTGGCTCTCTTATACTGTCCTGTTATGTAAGTTCTCACTGCTGCTAAATACATTTCATGTTGGTTTCACCACAACAAAATGCTTTAAATTACTTTGATTATCCACAGTGAAATACTTTCATCAATAAATGCACTATAAATGAAAAGTTATGGAGAAAATGCAAATACTTGATTGAGGTAATATTAAATTGAATGCATGCTCTTTATAGTAAACATCAATATATGTATGTTGGTAAGTCTGCAGTTTATAAGTTTTAAACATATTAAACTGAAACTAGTTGTGAACAACAAATAAAAAGAAGACCTTTTTTATCTGATTCTACTTTTTCTAAATGTAAAAAGTAACTCAGTGGTTCTACACAATGGGAAATTTTTATAAGCTTCCTGCAGGAAAATTTCACCTCAGTGAAAAGAGGATCCTTACAGATTAAAAAGAATGTAATCATCTCTTTTGTCCAGAGAACCACAACATGTTGACAGTTCTTCATTTGCTGGAGATCAGAAGTCTCTACTGGTTTTCTGTTCCAGCCTTTATAATCCACAGTGTCTCCAGGAAGGTTAAGATACTGAATTGATATCTGAAATAGGCTGTACCACCCTATTATATTTATCTACCAGGACTCAGTCAAGAGTGTTTATGTGACAAATAATGATGTAGCACAGAGATCCAAAATAAAGTTAAATTAGCAAGTTTGAATATGGTAATAATTTTGGTCATAGCAATACAGTTCAATTCGCACTGCTCCTTGGCAGGGAAATTTAGCTTTCAGCAGCTTCATGCTGCTGTGTTTGCTTCTGACCTTCGATGTATCTTCTTTAGCAGTGGCTTGATAACGGTGCTTAATTACAAAGTGCAGTTTAGACAATTTGCAGAGCTGGAATCCAAAGGCAGCTGACGCGGCTGCAATTTTCATATCATGCTTTGTAGCCTGTAAAGGTTCCTTTGTTCTGTATAAATTATGTTTTTATGGGCCACTCACATTCATACGTTCCTCTGCTGTGTGGTGTGGCTGACTTGGGTGCTGCTTCACTTAGTCATAGTCTTCAGCTACAAAAATGGCTATGATAGACATTCTCATTACCAAATTGAAAACAAAGTATTCTCGGTAGACTGCACTGGCTCTGGCTTAGCTGCATACAACACACAGAAATATGCAAATATTGCAGAAGGTGCTGCATGAAAAGCAAAATACGGGGGTTTGCGTCTTTACGGTAATACAGCAACTGATTACGTGAAAAGCAGAAGCCTTGTTTCCTACAGATTTGTGCATCATGGTTGGACTTTCTGGTGTCTAAAAAGGAGCCTCTAATTATCCAAGGATAAAGTAAGCCTGTTTCTGTTGGATATGAGGTTTCTTAATAGGGATGTAGCAACAGCTGAACTAACTTTCTATACTTGCAGTTAGCAAGTGCTTTTTATATTTGCCTGTTTTCATGAAAAGGTCTTAATTTCTGTGCCATCACCTTTCTGATGTCTTTGGTTGAAATCAATCAACATAAATGAGAGCAAGAGATGGACACATATACACGCACACGTGGGATCTGGGAACCTCCGTCATCAAGAAAGGCTAAAACCAGTAATGAACTCTCTGCTGCTTAAAGTCCAGTTTGTTCAAGACTGCAAAGGATTGCCATCATTATTTTATACACATCAAAGCCAAGCATTAACTCAATATACAGCATAATCCCTGAGTGTCTAATATGTCAATGCCTGAAGTGTTTAGCCTAGAAATATTTTTACCTATACTGGAAATATTTCATTTTCCTCTAGAAGAATCATTATAATTTTCAGCTGTTGTAATCAGTTTAAATATTAGCTAGAACTCTGTGGCTTTTTAATTATGCCACTACAATTGTGATTGCTTCACATTTAATTATGAGAAGTCTTCCATCCTCATTCTCTTTTCTCTTTTCTTTTCTTTTCTTTTCTTTTCTTTTCTTTTCTTTTCTTTTCTTTTCTTTTCTTTTCTTTTCTTTTCTTTTCTTTTCTTTTCTTTTCTTTTCTTTTCTTTTCTTTTCTTTTCTTTTCTTTTCTTTTCATCTTTCCAATAATAGTAGTCCCAGCTTTTTGTCCCCATAAGGATCATTTTGAGAATCTAAATGGACACATTTCCAGAGTAATAACACTGTCTCAGAACAGACCCAGAGGTAATTGCCTGCCAGAGCCATGATCGTAAGGAACAAATGGCAGCTGTACCACCTTCCCCCTCTGACATCTTTGGGTGCAAGGATTTCCAGCAGGCGAATGATGTGGATATTTGGGACATTGGCTGCCTCTGTGGTGTAGCTACACGCACCAGATCGCCCTCTCCATCAAAGCATGTAGTAAATGGTTGAGGCGTGGTTTTTCGCCTCATGAATTTCCAGCATTCTCTCTTTTCTAGACAAAGTCTGTGTTATCTACGCGCTATCTGAGGTCTGCTTTTTTATCAGCTGCAAGGTCTCATGTTGAAACAGACACTCCTAGGAAAACCAAGTCAAATCAGCTGAAGATATAATAGCAATTCAAAACCTCACATGTTTTCTTCTCTGGAAGAAGCAGAGTAGCCTTCAAATAAAATTCTACAATCAAATGGAATCAATCTAGCAGCTCACTGCTGCTACTCTGCTGCTGTTAAAACACACTCACCACTCCCTTGTGAGAGTCCTGGCACTCACAAGACACGTGCTGAAATGATTCCACTCAGTAACCCAGAAAAAAACTCCAGAGGAGCAGATGATTTTTTTTCTAGGATCGGAGAGCTGAACCCGCAGCACATGAGAGGGAACATGACAGGATGGCTGGGGCATGGGCGTGGGAGGGGAGGGGCAAGGCAGAAATAGCACTCCCCCTTTCCTTAGCAGTGCATCATGAGATTTGCCCGGGTGTATTATTGCGCTATTTGATTAGAGGCACCACAGAAAGGGAAACATTTAGCAGGAAGAGGGAGAGCAAAAGCTGATCAACCAACAGGTAGCTCTGTGAACAGCAGATACAAATGAGATTTACTTTGCATTTGAACCTCAAGATTGATCTTGCATGTGAATCCTGTCTAGTCTACCGAGGTTTGAGCTCACATTTCACCTTTGCTGCTATGGAGGGATTTACAAACTCTCTGTCACAACGATCTGTCTGTTCCACCCGGTCAAATCTCTTTATAAACCTTGTAGCAACTTAAGATCTGTGAAATGCCCACCCCTTGCAAAAAAACCTCGAATGAAATTGGTCAAAAGGGTCTAAATTATTCTAGGACAAGAAGCGCTTGTACAGACTGAGAGAGAAAGTGCAATAGCATAGAGTAAGAAGGGGATAAAAGTGTCATGACATTAATTTTCCTTTTTTTTTTTTAATTTAGAATTTTTAAAAAAAGACTAAAATGTCAACATTGAAAAAAAAATATTACCATTTTATAAATTGTTATTCAACATGTGTTGGGCAGTCTAATAAAACTACGATCCAACATATATTTTACATCTTTATGGATTCTAGAGCATCCCAGAGAACACTAGCATGTACTTTACTCACACATTAAGTGCAAGCAACAGAAATATTTCTTAATATGCATATCTTTCCTGGAAGGCAGTTTAGTAAAGACAACGTGAGATTAGAGAGACAGTTCCACCATGGGCCTGTCACCATATGGGTTGTAATTCTAATTTACAGCAGCAATAGCACACCCTGCATGAGCCTCACTTGATTCAATAACATTCTATTGTTTCTAAAAGCAGCAGAGTGAACTTTTATCAATCTCCCCATACTAAATATATCAGTATGTGACAATCACTCCTTTCCGTATGGATTAAATCACAATTTGAAATAGCATATTTGGATCTACTGAGCAATATGCCTGCTGCCAGTCATTGACAGCAAACCACAGTAGTTAATTTGACCCGGTGGAACATTTGAAAGCAGGCAAACTTGAAGCATGAGCACTAAGCCTGTTTCAGGTTTCACTTACATATTTCAGTGAATTGATCATATATTCCTATTAATTTTTCAGGCATTTTTTTCAGAACTACCTTCACACATGGTAAACCACTACAGAAAGGGATGCTTAGAGAACTTCTTGTTCACATATTGCTCTCAATCGAAATTCCTCTCACAAATATCCTTTCACAGAGGAAATATTTTTCCCCTCATAAACTTCACTCCCATTAGAAAACATTTTATATCTTGACTACAAAATAGGACATTTTCAAAGCCTCACGAGGCTTTTCCTGATTAAGGTAAACAATTTAATTACCTATCTAAACTGTTTGTGTGCTCCAATAATCTAAGTGACAGTTCTCACTCCTAACAGACTGTTTTACCTATCCACCTTACCTAAATCTTGTTCTATGCTTAAAATTTGCGATGAACGAAAGCCTAGTCATTTATGTGCAAATTATCCTTGTCCATAAAAATTAGGATCCTTCTTGCTTGGATGTTTTCATGAGGACCTTGAAGGACAATCATAAAAGGTAACACCAGCTCTGGCCATTTGGTTTACTCAAAGTAGGATACTGCCAGAGATTAATTGCATTTACCAATCAGAGTTAGAAAGAATGTGGGTGACAGCAACAGCCACCTCCTCCACTTGGTGGAAATAGTCAAAGGATGGGAAATACAGGCTGTTTTATACCAGAGAATTGTGTGGGGAAAAAAAATTAAATACAGACAATAGGCATAGATCTTTACAGCAAAAAGGATGCTCATACAGAAGCCGATAGAGACATGACCTCTGCTCGTGCTGGCAAGAGTGTCCTCGGCTTTTGCTGTGTTATAATTGATTTGGCTTTCTCCGGATCCTCCCCTGTACCCAGTGGCCAAGCTGAGGCACAGAAACCTCACATTTCTCTGTTGTAACAATGTGGAAATCGAAGCTGCACCAGGTCTCTCCTGGAGGTTATTACGCACATTACTAAGTCAGCAAAAGGAAACAGATTTTCATGTCTCAGGCAAAACCTAGTGTAGGGATGACAGCTATGAGGAGAGAGCCTGAACAGGGAGCTGGGGGCAGTAATTTCTCAGACTGCAAAAGCAAAAGTAAGATTTGCCAGAGCTTGTCTGACCATGCCCTAATTCCCCCTTTTTGAAGTGCAAAACTAACCTAAGAAGAAGCGCTGGCCATTAAAAAGTCTTTGAAGATACCTTTAAAAACTAAGCCAGGTTGATTATATGATTACACATTTGTGTGAGATTATATCTGATCTCATCTCTAAAATTATAGGGATATCCCAACTGCAGATAGTTTTCTGTATCAGAAGCAAATGCTAATTTGGCAAAGCAATAGTTTGCAAACTGCTGAGGGAGTCAGTAATGGGAATTAGGTCCTTTGCACTGTGGGTCACCAGCTGAGACCCACCATAACTCAGTAACAGGAGCCCTTAGGAACTTCAGCTGAGCTAAAGATGTTCTAGAACCAAAAAGGAAATAAGCTAGTCATTTCAGTTCAGATCCTAGTGAGCAACTGTTATCAGCCCCAAATAAAAAGTGCCAGCTGCTGTTATATCAGAGAAGCAAAAAACTCTGTTTCTCATCTAAACGTTTTCTGCTGTTCCTTGTGAAGGCCTGTTCATAGGATTAGATGAAAAGCTGTCATCAGGACTGCACAGAAAGTTCTTGTTCTGTGGATGAATAATTAAATTTCCGATGTTGCTAATCCAGTGCCTTTCAGAAGCATTTAAATTAAGTTTCAATTAAGTATGTCTGAAGTAATTTGACTGTTTATCTTTTTGTTCTCTATTCTATTAAACCACTCAATCTATAAGAAATGCCCAGAAAGAAAAATTCAGTGTGTGAAGGCAAAGAGGGAAGTCTATTTTGCATTGCTGCAGAACCCTTCTGCAACAGTGTAAACATGTATTTTCTTACACCTTTTGTTGTCTGGTTTGGGTTTGGTTTGTTGGGGTGTTTTTTAATAGAAGCTATTTTTTCCAGTTTCCTCACACTATAAATAGGCATCCTTTTTCAAAATCTCATACAAGTAGTAGTGTTCTCTGCGTAAATGTTAATCAGCTTACACAGTGTATCATCCTCATGTCCCTTTAATGAGATTAAGCTCCTCTTGCAGAGCGCAAGATTTCCTGAAGTGCTCTATTTTTCTTGCCATTTCTATCAGAGGAAGACCCCACCCTTCCTGTGTCAGGTATTTTACAAACACATTAAGAAGATAATCCTTGTCCTGGCAGAAAAATTGCTTTTACCGACTCTTTAACACTGAGGGGTGAGTTTCACAGTACATCTTGAACTAGTACAGTGACTACCACTGCCAAAATGAGGATTCCTCCTTCCTGGCTATTCATTCATCTTCTTTTGGGCCCATCATTGACTTGTAAATGCTTGTAAACTAAGATGCCAAAGTCAAATAACTTGAGTGTATTTATCAGCACAGCAGCGTGTTTCTTTGGGCCATTAGAGCCCTCCTGAGCAGTCCTTGTTGGCTTCTCAGCTGTGCCACTCTAACTGTTCCTGCAGCTACAATGTGATTTGCAAGGTAGACTTGACGTTTATTCCAATTTAAAACAGCTTTCTTACTTCTGCAATGGTTTTGTTTGTTTGCTTTTGCCAAGTGGCAACATGTTACTCTGTCAAAAGTGGTGTTAACACAAGTGAATGTGCAGTGCAAGGCAGCAGGCAGAAATGTGGGATGCTTAGGCTATTGCTGTGGCTGAAGAAAAGTCAAGTCCCCCGATATTATCCCCCAAAACCATTTTTCTGATGATTAAAGCAGAACATCTAGTCCCCAGACCTCAACCACCATGTCTTTATTTAAAGCTGGCAATTAAAGGTGATAATTTTTTACAAGTATAAGAGAAATAAAGAAAAAAGCTGTGATGAAGCAATCTGGAAGTAACGCCACAGTGAGTGCATGTGTGCAGGCCTACTCGCAAACATACACACACATGAAGAAATAGTTCTCTCCTTGGAACAGGCCGTAGACTGATTCTTAGCTGTGAGCTGTTCTCTACTGATTACTTTGAAGGTCTTCAAATACCAGGAAACTTCACAGCCAGTTCTACAGTTTCCAGTGACCTTGGATACCTTATACTAGGAACGAGAAAAAAGAACATGCTGCTCCCACTGGCATCTCTCAGCAGGATTTCTTCCTCATACTCCAGCCTGCCTCCCCTGATCCCCTCCTCAGCTAGCTGTAGCAGAGCTGAATGTTCTTCACCTCTAAAGTACTCCTTTCTAAGCTAATTCCCTTCTTCTATAGTCCAGGAAAGAAAGTGATGATAGATCATTGGACCATTAATCTGAATAACAGCATTTTGGGAACAAGACTTGAAGGCTGATGACACCCAAACATCTCTTCCTATGGAAAAACTCCAACATTTATGGGATATCTTACCCTCGTATCTTCTTTAATACACAGTTTGACATACTACACACTTTCCTCCTTTTCCTCAGATGCTGAGGAATCTTGCACCAGAATGGGGGCAACATCAAAGCCTGAATGAAAGCTATAAAGCACTTTGCCATGTCATTTGTCTTCATTGTCCCTTCTGGGAGCCACAGAAACAAGGGAGATACCCAGTTTGGGAACCAAAGCCACCTAGCAACCATAGCCTGAACGAGGGCTTGGAATGCTCTTCCATTTTGCTCATCTTCTCTGACGCTCCTGGCAACAAGAGAAACAGCAGCTGAAGACACAGCCCATTCCGAAACCAGAGACTCCCAGCAGTAGACCCTGAGTAAAAGTTTGAAAGAGCTCCTTCCCATTTGTGTCCTGGTTCTCACGTGCCACACTCTATCTGACACCAGAAACAGTGAGGTAAACCATTCACATCACATCCTCTGCAGGTCTGAAAAATGGCACAAACTCTCCCTGCTGATGACAAACAGTCTGTCTCCATGCACGCCCCATACAGCACTGGCCAAGCCTGGTAGCTACAACCTTGGCTCAATACAAGCACCTGTCTGTACAAATGCACACCATTTGTGGTGGGTCAAACGTCGAGGTTGTATGAAACTCTGACACTGGTAACTGAACATGAGGCAAGAGGCATTCCATTAGGCAGTTTGGGTGGAAGAGAAGAAACTTGTTCCCTCCCAACTCCCTATTAAAAATACCTGAGTTTACTCAAGTGTATCGTCAAGTACGAGGTCTGATCATCCAGCACTTTATTTATTCTCGAAATGTGCACACTGCGAGGATGGATCTTCTAGAAATTCTCACAGAGGAAATATAAGGCGAAGACCTTTTTTTTCAGGTAATAAAAGCAAAGTCTTGGGCTCATCTACAGACTCTACTAAAGTACAGATTAAAGATGCAACTGTACTTTTCCAGACAATTAATTTAAGTCAGTGGGTTTGATGCTTAGGGTTCCTCACTTCATCAGGACTAGTATTATAAAGAGAAAATAAATTACTTTATGTGTATAGGAATACATTTCAATTGCATGATTAAGGATAACTAGTGTCTTAGCCTACAATTCTATTCATTTCATGGACACTAGTTCTGGGTTTCTTTTATTTTAGAAGCTATTTATTTTTATTTAGTTTACTGATTAATAAACTCCTCTGTTCTTATTTCAGGAAATTTATTTTGGCTTTATTTTCAAAGTTACTTTCCATTTTTCTTTGCTATTTTTGTATATGCATCTTTAACCTAATGTTAGACTATGAAAATAAGTGCCTGCATATTTTTCTCCATACTTGTCAGATCCTTTTATCCTTTGGCTGACAATTTTTTCATGCAAAAACGAAGCAAGAGGGTGTCAAATCAGTCTGACAGCATGACTACTTTCCAGTTTTTTAAATAGGACTAGCAAACCATCTTCAGTTCCAGAGGTCTGCAAGCACTACGACCGAGAATTAATTTGGTGACAGCGGAAGCACAATTCATTTTATCATGTACTGAAAAGATCTACCAGTCTACATTGTGTAACTTGCCGATAGGGATCAGAGGTTGTCCATCACACCATCTGCCTTTCATTCAGCAGGCTTCTAATTTCCTACAGACAGTAGAACAGCTGGGAGCGAGCCAGCCTTGAGGCGCAGAGCTGGGTGCTGTCAGCGTATTGCTCGCATTGTAGCTCAGGGCATTGCACATTCTTTCCCAGAAGTTTTGCTGGAGTGCTCTTGAATAGGAATGGTGAAAGGTCATGAGTCAAAGGAGTAGCTGACGTTCTGCCAGGAATGATCAAAACCATCCCTAAGTATAACCCTTCATCCCGGTGAGGTTTTGCAGATGACTGCCAGGTCTGCAAAACCTCCTCCGTCATCAATGGCATTGAAAGCAGCAAAGGTCTTGGGTATTGCTTGTTGACAATTCTGATGGAATTAATGCCAAGAGTAGGAAATTCCTTGTGTGGTTTCCATTACATCAAGTGCTCATTAGAGCCTTTAATGGAATAATGGAAAGTTTTGTAAAAAATTTTGCCTTTGCAAACGTTGCGTATCAGTACTGGTAAACAGATAATTTTTGCACAAAGACATCTTTAAATTTAGTTCCCAAACCATTTTGGAAACATTAATTCATTTGAGTTTAAAAAACTTGAAAACTTCGGATAAGTCTTTCCATGATTTTTAATTAAAAATGCTTAGAAAACTGCAAAATAACTCCATTTCAAGTATTTCTAAATCAAAACCAGAAATGTTTTGATATTTTTGATAAAAATGGATTCTCAGCTTCTCATAAATCCAAATATTGATGTAAAGTTTGGTCTCCCAGAAGGGCCTTGGTCTGTAACTGGGAATTTTGTTGACATTTTATCTTTGGGTCAGTGCTTCCATTGTTACTGCAGCTAAGACAACTGGAAATTGGAAACCCATTTGTCATGTTAAGTTGCTTTCTAAAACAAAAATACAAGCAAGCTACTATGACCAGTCTTTCCCTGGTGAAAGTGAGCTCATTGATCTCTCCATGGAAGTGAATGCCAAAGGCCAACATTATCCAGTGGTTAGGGTACAAGACAGGAAGTAAAGCTACATTTTATCCTCATGGGCCTGTCTAGAGCTAAGCTCTATTTGGCAAGAAACTTAATGTGTCCATTCCTCGATGTGCTCACCTGCAAAACATCACGATACCCATACGTATACAAAAATGATTGGAACACCTCAACATATATGTGAAACTTGTGCAAAGTGTTCCTTTGCCTATGGCTGAGATGTCTTTCATTTCACAATTATTTTTTTAGTCCATCAGCAGCTTTAAACTAAATTAGAAGGAGCCTAAGAACACTTGTAGTTTTCAAGTTACCAGAATTTCCTGAAAATTGTTAAATAAGCAGAAAGAGGGTCAAATGGGCACTCCCACTCTCTCCGCCCTGCCCCTTCAGGGATATGGTACAGTGTGATCCCAACAGTTACAAGTTCTGCTTGTCCTCCTGATCCTGCAGCTGCTGTGTACATCATATCTGACCTACCTACACATACAGAGCTGCATCTCAGCCATTGCATATGCTGCTTCTTCTCATATAGGAGGAAGCTCGGGATACTGTGGGATGTAGGGGGAGAGCCTAGGAGAGTCAAAACCCAGTAAGGAAGCTGAGATTTCTGTCCTTAATTATTAAAGGGCACATAGAACACAATTGCATAAGAAAGCCGTCTTTGTTAGTTCCTCTGCTTATGGAATAGCTTATTATCAGTAATTGCCCATGAGCTATCAATAGCTTCAAACTGAAAATCAATTTCTTCTTCTTTCCCTTCCTCTTTCCCTCGCTCTCGTATAGTAGGACTAGATGGAAGCCTTAAAGTAGAAGCCATGTCCCCATCAGTGATGTGTTTTCATTTAATCTTCTCTATGTCATGTTTGTGGTAGGGTTTTCACTCCAATTATCACGTTTCAACTAGACAGGCAGTAGCCTCCACTTGAAGGGTGGCAGTTCATTACATTACATAGTTCTATTACTCAATATAGTCAGGCTTACCCTGAGAAAAAAAGCAGTGTTTTAGGGAGAACCTGCCAAGAAAGTGACTCCAATTTAAATTAAGGTAATGCAACATTGGTGTAAATGCTAGCTTAGTCTCCTGTCCTTTCAGCTTATTTTAAACCACTTGGAACTGGCATATACCTGACTGAAATAAAGTGTCCCTGTAGTAGTTTACACTCAAATTGGTTTTAAAGTGACTTGGTCCAAGCAGTGAAACTTGTTAATGCACACAGATACTGAGTATTTTCTAGCATTTAAACTAGAAGGACAAAGTACCTTGTCTAAATTTGTCCTCCTTAAAAATGGAAAGCTAATGAACTGCAAAAGAGGTATTTTATAGCTTTTAAACAAGAGATGGGGTATAGAAGATCTCTGATACTAAAGAAAAAAATAGTTGTATCTCTGGAGAGACATTATTTTAGTAGCAATACCACTGATTTTCCTTATTGGCTTTATTTTGTTGTTTTACAAGTACTCTCTGGCTGTTGGAGATTGTTTTTGGGGGTGTTGGTTGACGAGAAGCTCCACATGGCTCAGCAACATGCACGTGCAGCCCAGAAAGCCAACTCTATCCTAGACTGCATCCAAAGAACTGTGGCCATTAGGGCAGGAGAGGTGATTTTCCGCCCCTCTGCTCTGGTGAGACCCCACCTGAAGTGCTGCATCCAGCTCTGGGGCCACAGCACAGGAAAGACATGTGGATCTGTTGGAGCAAGTCCAAAGCAGGGCCACCAAGATGGTCAGGAGGCTGAAGCACCTCTCCTGTGAAGATGGACTGAGAGAATTGAGGTTGTTCAGCCTGGAGAAGAGAAGGCTTCAGGGTTAGAGGAAAGAATCCAGCAATGTCAAGACAGGAGCCCAGTTCTTTATATTTCAGCAGGAATAGAAGCAAAATATTTTAACCTGGTTAGACACTTCAAGTACGTCTTTATCTGATGGCAGTGAAATAATCACTCAATACCTTATCTGACAGAGGGCTTCCAAGCTGAGACACAATGTAATAGTAACTGAATTTAGAAATTCTCGTAAAACTACTGCATTATTTCTTATAAATTTGCTTTTGTGAGCTAGTGTATATTCAGCACCAGGACAGCAATAAATTAAGCTGTTTAGAGAATTATGTGGTTTCATGTTAATCAGCCATCTTTTCCATTGGAATTTGCATTGCGTGTTTTATTGGTTTCTCTCATCACCTCACAACATGGATGAAGCAGTTATTTTCATAATAGCCTCATTAGGTTGCATTAGGAATGAAGATCTAGAGAAATTATGTTGAATCTCATTGTTATGTTCCATCAGTAATGAAGACATAGAGAAATTGAACACTTTAAGTAACCCATAGGCTGTGAGAGAACAGGGTGAATGGTTGAAACCAGTGAATGAATGTTGAAGAGTTGAATCCAGATCATTCTCATTGTAGGCTACTTCCTTGCCTCAGAAACTCTTCTTCTTTTCTTGTCTTCAGTCATATTCTGATGTCAAGGATGAATCAACCAAACCACTTTTGTCTTGCCCTGAACCTGTTTCTTTATGAACAAAATGAGACGATACTGCTTTATGGTAGTTCAGTTGCCACCTTCCCAAGGTAAGTAACATCAAAACACTTAAAAACACTGAGAAAATGGCTCTTCAAAACAGAAGCTCTCAATCTTTTCAGATCAGGACTGTCTTTTGTTGTAGTCAAATCTTGGAAGATTTCACTACGCTACCCGCCCCGTTTTAAAAAATTGTTTGCACCTCAGCCTCTAGTAAAACAAATACCCCAGTGCAAACCTTTTCTTCAAATCCTACGCCTAAGCTTCCAGCAAAATATTCTATCATTCCCCTACTCTTAGACAGTTTTCTACACTCTTAGTTGAGCCCACTGAAAAGTCATGTATTTCCTGATATGTCCCATCAGGATTGCTGCCATTGGTCCTCTAACTCAATAGGGAAACTCTGAGAAAGACAATTTTTTCTCACAACTCTTAAGAGTCAATTCCTTTAGCTGCCTCTAGCCAGTTAGTCTCTGCTCCTGCAGGAAACACACCTCTGCTCCTGGAGGCTGGTTCTGTCACCATGGTGAATCCACATTACCATCATATCAAGGGACTGGCAAGTATGGAGTGAAACAGCCACGCATCCACCAGCAATACACTGGAGCTAAAGCCACAGCATTTGGCTGCCTCCCACTGACTTGGAGAAAATGTTACACACCTCACATGGTGAGAGGGAAGGAGGAGAGGAGAGGAGAGGAGAGGAGAGGAGAGATGATGCATCATCATCCTGCACGGAAGCACAGATTCAGATGCAAAGAATCATCTCCTGATAGTTTGGGACCATTCTGTTCCTGCAGATGCAGTGAAGCTCTTGCTTAGTGCCAATAATAACAATACCTAAAGCTGGCTGAGGGAATAATTTAAAAAAATAAAAATATATTCTTTGAAATGCTAATTTTGTTTTAAAGTTAATTTTTGTTTAACAGTGTTTTATAAGATTTAGTATTTGGATAAAATTATCTAATATTGGTTTTTTCTAACTTCTTTTCAATTGCAGTGTGGATAGCACTGCTTCTGGGGAGTTCCTCTTTTCCAGCTTATTTTAGTTATTCTGATTAATTGTATTGCTAGAAATCACTACTTTTAATACCATTACTTGATTACCTTTAAAAGCATGACAGCAGCCCAGAAATATCACTGATGTCCTCACCAACAGAGATGTGAAAATACAATTTTTATTTCTAAAGCCTTATCTAGTCATCCCTTATCCTCTTAAGAGCTGAGAGTTAAACAGCAGCAGATTAACCTGCAGTGCAAGTTCTCCGTTTATGATAATGTTTAACATCTTACCATTTACCTTGATGTCTCTGCCTGTTGGAGCTTCCCTCGGCTCTCTCCTGCAGCTTTCATTGAATGGCTTATATTTCATTCCCCATGCCTTGTATTTAGCCTTGTTTTCTAAGATTTTCTAACTGTATGCAACTACACCTTCTATCAATCCTCAATTTCTTCCTCCTGTTCTCCCTCCAGTTACTTTAGAACTTGTCTAAAGTCAATAATTTTTGACAGTCTGCATGTGCACAGCTTAGAGCTCACCACAGTGTGTTCATCCCCTTGCCAAGCTGATGGGTTGGTTCTCCTTGAATTGTTACATGTAGGGAATTGTGCAAGACAAAGGGACATTGTTGTTACTGCTGGCTGTTGTGGAGGTAGTGGTTTTGCAGTGAGAGTGTAAAGAAAGATGCAGGAGAATTTTCTTGTAGGTTATTGGATTATTCAGATACATGTTTTATAATAAAGATGTTAATATAGACATATATACTTATATACGCACAAATATCTCACAATTGGGAAAAAAAGTGTGTCTATAATACATATGCATCACAATGGAAATGCATTTTCTGAAAAATGACAGTAATTTCTTAGTGCAGGCAGGTGACAAAGCCAGCTGGTAAATCTTTGCAATAGACAATAAGGTAAGGTAGACTTTTTGATCTCAGGATGAAACAGGTTTTTAGCAGTAGCAGCTGCTGGAAAAAAAAGGCAGCCTCTTTGGCAGCCTTTGATGATATGGACTAGCATGCATTATAAAAAATTTCTTTAGCATTCTTGATTCATTAAAAACCAAGGCAGAACATAAGTATACAAAGGAATACCAAGTCAAATTTGTGCCGGAATTCTGAAATGAAGTTGGTCTGCACTGTCCCATTCTGTTTCTGCTTGCACAGGCGTAGTAACATTAAGGAGAAAGATGGGAGTAGACAAATAAAAACTATAACTGTTCAAACTCTGCTGGAAGATTTGACAAAGCCTACCTGCAAGAACTTTGCCATACTATCTGACCTGGAAGTACTTGCCCTTCAGTAGCCAGACCAGGGGTGTGGAGTTGTAACTACGTGTCCAGGGCATAATACAGGGCCACAGAAGCATGTCCAGGTGCAGTCACACGGTGACAATGCGCTTTAATGGTAGCAGTGCACAGGCAATTCAGGGTAACGATGTAAATATAACCCCACCAGCAGAGAGAACATTCTGAAGGCAGCTAAAATATCTCTTATGCTGTATTACAGATATGCAATTATTTCTAGAATGTGAAGTGGTGAAGCGAAAGAGCCGAGAATCTCTTCGACTGATTTTAAATTAGTTAGCTGAGATTCTGGTAAGAGCGTAGCTGTGGCAACCCAAGATACTCTTGGCTAAAGATGCCAGGAGCTGGGCATACTAGGGAATTTCAGCTCCATCCTGCCAAGATAACATCATGTAAGGCACCTACCAGATTGCCGTGGTCCTTATCTGAAGGAGTCTGCACAGCTACATGACTGCAACAGTGTTACATGACACAAGGGAGAGCGGGACGGGCTGATCCAATCCACCAGTAGTTTCAGTCTGGATGATCTCCTTGGTGAAGAATAACGAGCAGGGGGCTGGACAGATTTCTTCAGATCCACAGCTGATAGTAGAGACAAGGAGTAGGTCTATGTTTCAGTCAAGAAGATTGTCAAAGAGATTCCTACTCTTGTTTTACAAATGTGGTATTTATTATGGGAGGAAGATGGAGCAGATTTTGATTTCCAACATTAGTATGGAACCGTCCAAGACCAGAACTGCTAACACACTGCTTATAGCATGTTAAGGCCTGAATCTGAGCTCTTATGGGATAGCTGGAAACTTAGTAAGCAAATACTGGTAGACAGGATTATTTTGGAGACCTTTATGAATTCACTCCCATCAAAATGACAGATTGAAGAAAGTAACTGAAGAGCTTTCTGGTTTTAGAACTGATCTCTTAAGCAACCACTATGAATTATAAAGTAATTTCACTAAGTGAGAACTTACTATGATTTAATTGCATTGAAAATGTGACATTACAAGAGTTTTGAAAATCTGCCTTTATCAGTGTCAGAAGATAAAAAAGACAGCAGGGGACCCATGCCATGAACTGTTCTATCCTTGTGTTCAGACATGGCTGCTACACCTTCTCTTATTTAACATTTCCTCTTTCCAGTGTCTGTTTTTTCAGATTTTCCTCAGATTTCCTGATTCCGGTGGCTACCTTTCTTTTTGTACTAAAAATGTTATATTTTCCCCAAATCATGTGAGGTGTATCAGTAACAGAGGTACTACAACATTAGGCAGTATGACTTTTGCAAAACCACATCAAGTATCTTATTTTCTTCAGGGCTTAATACATGCTGAAATATATAATATTATTGCCAAGGTTTTATGTTTTAGTTAAAAGATGAAATAATTCCAAACACTGCTTTTGTCTTTGCGCTTATGTTCTTCTCTATTTTGATTTTTCAGTAGGCCTTTGCCTTTTACTTTACTATATACATTTAATTCTCCTTGTATTTCTCACTTACAGGTGGACTTCAATAAACTGCCATTAATACTAAAGTACATACATTGTAGGGCTTTACCAAAAATCAGGAAGCCAGTCAAAAGAGCTTATGTTCTTCTCTATTTTGATTTTTTTTAATCTCTAACAGTTCTTCTCTATTTTGATTTTTCAGTAGGCCTTTGCCTTTTACTTTACTATATACATTTAATTCTCCTTGTATTTCTCACTTACAGGTGGACTTCAATAAACTGCCATTAATACTAAAGTACATACATTGTAGGGCTTTACCAAAAATCAGGAAGCCAGTCAAAAGAGATTTACTTACCTTTTTGCAACATGTGTATGTTTCATAACAGTCCGACAGGGTTTTGGAAACTTGAGAACCTCTTTTGGGGTGAATAATGTAATTGAGAAGTCTCTCTGCTTACTCTCAGCAAAGGACTAATGAATGGCAAGGACTTCTCATTTTTATTCTTTCAAATCAAACTTGGAATTCTAAATTTAAAACATAAACAGATTTCACTGGTGTAGTTTTTGGCTTTGCAGAAAGACCAGAGCCAGAAGCAAAGCTGAAATAGGTGCACAGTAAGTATTTAGTTCGAAGTGGTAAAAAAACCACACACACGCAGCTTTCCAGTTCTGATTCTCCAGCCCAGATGAGCACAGAGGAATGTGGGTGGAACTTGCCCTTCTGCCAAGGGTATTACCTAAGCCCTATTTTGATGAGGATTTAAGTGGTGCATAGGCCTTGTGCTGCATGGGGGTGAAATGGAAAATCACAGAAGCCTCTGTAGACCTCCCTTCAAAGCAAGGCAGCGGAGCAACACATGTTGATTTCCAGGGCTGAAAGCAGAAAATAACCTGCATCCCTATCCCAGAAGGAAAGCAGTTGAGTGGTCACAGGACTACTTTGTGCTCCTCTAGTTGCCGTGTTGATGGGACTGGGGCAAGTGCATCTTGCCCATTCCCATCTAACTGGCTCATAGAGGGTCTCCAAGTAAAGGAAATCCCAGTTTTGCTCTTTCTCAGCAGTTGTAGCCTAAAAAGGTGTGTCTGTATTTTAATATACTTCTTAATGAATCCCAGAAACTGTTTTAATGCTACTTTGCAAAAGATTAAAAGAGAATGTCTGAAGGGGATAATGTGAGCATGGGAGGATTATATTTTAATAAAATTAATCCTACCTATAAAGGAGGCCCGTAACAGTGTCCATCTGGACAAATCCAATTTAACTCTCTGAGAAGCAGTGTTAAAGTTGTTCTATGCACTTGGCTAAGAGAGAGAGCAGAAAACCAGGAAAATCCTTCTCACACTAGGAGAAAAGTCTTGGAGGATTGAGGATTTGTTAGGATACATGTTACAAAACGCCTCTCATTTGCTGAAGAAAAAAAAAAGGATCTTAAATCCTGAAATTTTAAACAAAAGCTGTCACTGATCATCCTAGATAGGCAAAGACAGCGGGGGAGTTGCTGGCACTGCTGATTCAAGTGTTTCCCAGAGACCAAAGATGAGCTGGGAGGAGCAGGGAGGAAGAAGTAGACTGGGCATTCTTTCTATGCATTTCCTCCAGAAAAGGTGAAACCCCACTGCTTAAATGCCTGATCAAAACGCTCAAGCTCTTTGTTTCCACCACAAAAGAAAATACTCTCATCCTAACAGGCAAATGCAGACGAGTTTTAGAGCCTTCTACAGGCTTCAGAATAGATGCTGAGGAGGAAAATAGTTTGCTCTCTCATGCACTCTCTCTCTCTCTCACTCTCATTAAAAAAAAAATACAAGGAATTGTTGTCTCTTGCCAAGGAAAGAGGTTAGTCAGCTGAAAATGAAGCTCTCCAGGCTGCACCCTCACATGTTTCTGCTTGTGCAGCCCAAGCACCTGCGGTCCCAGCTGCCAGAGGCTTCATGAGGGAAGTGGTCCTTGGCCACCCCCTCCAGGGCTGTGCCCCACAGTCCCACTCTCACGCACCCTGCAGGCACCCTGTGTGCCTCCCCTGCCTTGGCAGGCTGGGGTCACAAGTGTCTGGGCAAGCAGACAGTTCTCCTCATGGCTGGGAGGTGAAGGATCCGTCTGACCCAAGGCTTTCAGCCTTGCATGCTTCAGCTGCAAGTGTCTTACCTCATGTTCGACTGCCCGGGACAGTCAACACACCTAAGCAACGGGGCACCTGGATCTGTCCTGTAGGGCCCAGCTCTCTGCCAAAGAGGCTGAGATCTGGTCCCTGAAGGATCTGGAGGTGCAGAGCTCACAAGACAGTAGCCTGATTCAGCTCTGCAGGAGGAGATCTAACTGTTGCCTCTCACTCTGGGCAAGCCAGAGGATATCCAAAGTGCCAATTGTGTCCAAGCAGCTGGAAGCAGTGCTTGATGTAGGTATGATTAATTGCTTGTTCTTGTGTTAAAGCCCTAGAAGACCTTTATCTAGTCGATGAGTAGGTGGTAGCCAGTATGTGTGTTACCTGTAGAAAATAGACACACATTACATCTGCCAAAGCCTCTGACAGACCATTTGTGCTATTGAAAGAAAACTCTGTCCCAAGAGTGTGTCAATATAGTACCTCTCTGTGACACAGGAAAAATTAGCTCCGTGCAGTGAGGGAAATGAATTTCATGAGAAGGAAATTTCTCTGACACAAGTGAGTGACCATTGTTTGGCAGACACATGCCTACAGTCACACTGCTCATCAGAACTGAGATCAAATTTGATATCGTAAAAAAAAAAATTGTTGTGCAGGAAAAAAATATTTTAAGCTAGAGTCACATCTTCCAAAGAGATAATAAAGCTAAGAATGATTCAGAGCTGACATAAACAAACCAGTCTGGAGTAAGCACAGACTTTCTGCAACCTGTTCTTTCTATCATTTACTATATAGATAGACTGATATCATTGACTATATGGAGTTTCTCTTTAGAGATAGTGACTGTTTATCTGGGTATATTAAATGAAGAAAAAGTAAACTTACTATAGTGCTGGCTACCAAAATGATCCTCTTATAATCAGAAATACCTATTTCTGTACCCCACGCATCTAATTTTTGATAATCTAAAAATTAGCAGAAACATGTAAAGTAAACACACATCCTTCAGAGATTAGCTATGGTGGTAGACAGCTTGCACTAAAATGGGTTAAGAGCTGAAGGATTATGTCCAGAGTTATGGGCCTCCATCACTGATTTCAGCTTCTGATGCTCTTTTACATGCAGGTGAATACAGTGTTGCTGGGTTAATGATGCCACTCGGTGATCTTAGAGGTCTGCTCTAATCTTAACAACTCTATGATTCTCTGTAGTGTGTTTATTCTTCTAAGAGAATTAGACAGCTTTGTGTCTCCTCATTCTTGCTGTTTGGGATGTGTACCTTGGCTAACACAAAATTCTGCTGTCTCAGCTTTTTCTTCAGCTTCTCTGTCCAGGCCTTTAGCTAAATTTTAGCGTATGAGTAGGAGAACAGCCTCCAAATCATGTTGATTTGGTGATAAGATTGATGACATACTTTGAGACCAATTAGTGGAAAAAACTGATAATATATGCATTCATGAAGGACTGTTACTTGAACCTAACCTTACATGTTAAAGGAGGGCTCTTGTTCTAGCAAGCAAAATTGAGTTGGTTATTAATAATGCAAGGATGGTTACAGAGGGAAATACTAAGCTCATATGAGTGATCCTTATTAGGAGTGACTGGGAAAGAAAAATTCAAATGGGATAAGTGCAGCTTAGTGCTTCTGCTTAAAGCATTACTGTTGCAAAGAGAAACCTCCCAGATTTATATTTGTCTTTTCTTTCATTTGCCTGTGGCCACACCAGTTAGGTATGAGATCTCGTCAGATCTTACAAAGGGAGCAGAGTCCAGCAAAGGGAACCAGAGTACAGGATAGGACTTAAGGGTAACAAGAAATGATGCTTCTGCTTTTTTTCCAGTGGCAACATTTATATTATGGCACCACTGGGTCTATGGACTGCTTTGAGAGCAATAGCATTGATTTGCAAGTGATGCCAAATAAGAAAGAGTTCCTAATTATGTATTATTGCTATTATTAATTTTGTTGTTGCTATTATTATTACTATTGAAAGTCCCAAAACTCTTTTTGAGGTGGTTGCTAGCCTTCAATAGCCAGATAAGACTCTGCTAGTATAGCTGATTTTGCAGAAAGGAGGAGATTGTCCTCAGGTGGCACAGAGCAGAAGATGCAGCCCTTCAAGAGAAGCTGTGCATTTTCGCATTTGGGGTTATAGGGAAAAAACTAAGCAAGGGCCTCAAGATAAAGCTTTGAATGAAGACTAACAAAACAAGTGGGTAAATGTTTGAGATAGGAATCAAAGTAAACAGCACAATGGTCAGTCATACCTGGGGTCTGATTTTCTTTGCCAGCATTGCAAATACTTTCTAATTTCACAGTCATAAGATATAGGACTGTGCCTGAATTTCTTATGTAAATTCAAAGATACAGATATGTCTGTGTATGTATTCTAGTCAACACTATGTTGTCCTTTAAAAGAATTGATGATCCACAGATGATGTTCAGTGCATTTTTAAATACTCAGGTTACTTAAACCAATGCCAGTTATTTTACATGCCTTTGATTTCGGTAAGTCTCAAATTCAAACCACACCTGTCTAAAAGTTTTATCCTATGCTTAGAGAATTTTCTGAGTTTTAGCATTGATTTAATTTGAACTGGAGTAAGCCCTAAACTCAACTGTGCTCACTGTAGCACAGTTAGACATGAAGGGCACTTCAGATCAAAGTGGGCAACCTGTACAAAACTGCAAGCTAAAAAATCCAAACCCACAGTGTTCTGCCCCCAATTATTTTCTCTTGCCAGAGTACAGGGAAGAGATATTTTACCACAGTTCCGTGACAGTATAAGGTATTTGGTAAGGTATTTTGAATGCAGGATGTGACACACAATTCAGAGGAAAATTGTAAATTTGTGTTGGTAGAATGAGCTAGAATCTCTTAGAACAGATGTTCATAATCCTTACATAGAAAGACACAGTAAGTAGGTCAAGTTCCACAAAATTATTTAGCATCTCTTCTGTCTTTCCTGCCTCTAAAAAGAGATAAACTGACATAATACCTTACTGTTTGAAAACTATTTGTTTGTAGTTCAATAGTACTGGAGTAAAATGTGCAGCATTAAATTCAGTTTTTAAAAATAAGGACAACGTGTTGGTTGAAATGTACCTGAGGTTCAGAAATATTTTTAAGCATACCTGGCTGCAGTTTGTTTGGATCATTTTAATGACCAGTACATTTTATTATCATGTTTGTGATGCCTTAAAACAGTTTCCATTTTCAAACAGCCAACGCCTCCTGCTTTCTGAAAACATGGCTCCCTCAAGCCGGCAGAACATAGAAACTTCAAAAACTGAATGAGAATTCAGTTTATAGTTCCCATATGTCTCCCTTACATGCAGATTCTCAGGATTAATATTCTAAAAACCTTTTAACCAGAAAGGAGCTACCCCATGAGGTTTATCAATCTCAAAGCCAGACCATATGCTTCTCTGTAAAATAAATATTTCCAGCTAGCTTGTGGAGGAATAGACAACTCAGACTGAAAAGAAAAAGACACTCTAATGTCAGCTGTAAAGACAGGTATCCCATTAAGACTTTAACATACAGGTTTTATCCAGAAAGGGGGTTTAGGTAATTTTTAGTGGCACAGAGATGGGCTGTCATAAAATTTCATCTCACTTTTTCTAGTGTAATACAGGAATAATACCACTGAAATTCGGTGGATCCGTCTGCCTGTATATATATAAAAAAAATACCCAGTCATGAAAATGTTTATTTCTGGTTCCTCTCTGTACAGTCTGACAGGTGGTGATGGTGGTAATGGTATCAAGATCCTTGCCTTTCCAGGTGACAGGATTAAAAAAGTAAGGAAAAAACCACCCATATAATCATTAAAATTAGCAACAGTTAAGGATTTGGGTTGCCTTCACCTTTCTGACAATGAAAAGCACAGAATGAAGTGCTTTGAGGGTAACTGGCAACAAGACTAGAACCTCACAAAATTTTAGAGGAGAAACACTAATATCCCATTTTAGTAGCATCTCAATAATTGTAACCCAAATTCCAATAGTTTACTTCAGTGTTTTTCAGAGTTTTGTTACAATGATAAGTTACCACAAGGTAAGCAAGGGTGATAACTTACTTCCAGACAGTGAAAATGGCAGATTCGTGTATCATTATTGCATTTATCCATTGTGCAGCATAAAGCAATGTAATTTACGTCTTTCACTGAAGCACAGACTACCTCGCATTTACTAAATAATGCAAGTGCTCACCCTGGCAGTTAACACCCAGTAATAGAAAGGCTTTAAGTTTGTATCATTGTTTCTTCTCTCCTGTAACTTTCTCACAGGACTGCAATTTGCAATCTCTTTACTAATTTACTGTCCCTTCTTCACTAAAGTGTCCTCTCATATAACCACATGAAGGAATACATGTTCCTGATTCCTTTCCTCTTCCTTACTTCTTCTCTCATGGTTAATTTGTAATATTTATTTGCCCTTTCCTATATTTAGATCATCTTCCACATCATCATTTTCACTTTAGCACCACATATTTTTTCTTCAAAGCAGCACTGTAGATGTTACATGACCTAAGAGAGACAATAGTCCTTGGCTTTATTTTTGTAAATATAGATTTCATATGTCTTGGCTTTCTGGGGCTTGTGTTACTCAAGTTCTAATCCGTTTGAATTCCTGCATGTTGCTGCTTTTGACCTCCTTAAGGATGTTCAACTCCTCGTATATCCACTCTGCATTTTTCAGATGCACATGCCTCATATGCCAGCCCTATTGCTAGAGATACTATGTAGCATTTATACAGCAAAGCCCGCATTGCTATATCCTGATGTTTCTCAGAGCATTTTACACCAAGCACAGAACTGCAGCAACCACAGCTGCTCAATATGCAGCCTCTGGTTAACTCAGCTGGTTAACTCGGGCTGTAAGCAACACTTGTGCAGACTCATCTGAACAGGATTAAGAGGAACCTCTTCATTTACCTTCAGTATCAATTACTTTTTTCATCTTTTCATTACATTTTACTTTTGATTCAGTTCTCTAACCCAAATGTAGCTCAATTTACATTCACATTATTGAATCTAAGCTTGACTGTCCCCTATATCACACCTTCCCCCCCCCAAACCTGCCAACCTGTAAAGCTCAGTTCTTTGAGACAAGTTAGGGTTCAGGCTTCTACGTGGTAAGTATGTGTCTTCTGGGAATGAATGGAAGTAAAAGGTCATTGCAACCAAAAGAACATCTCTTGTGTCCATACCAGCTTCTTCTACCAGCTGAGAGGCAAAATTGTCTGCTGATTACAGGCTCCTGCCTCCCCAGACAAGGTGGGGAGAAACAACTCTTGAGACCCAAACCAATTCTCCCTATCACCATGCTTCTTCTCAGTGTCATCCTGATAATAGGAACTGAATGAAGGAAAACGTCATTTAACTCTAGAGTCCTCCATCTCCCTCTGTTGTGGAAGACATTTCTCAACGCTAGTTGGGTAGAAACATGTAGTTGTTGTTACAGTCCTGCTGGCTTCCCAGAAAGAAGAAAAAGAACTCCCCAAGCAAGCTCCCATGGAAATTAGTCCCCACTCACCGCACTCTTCCTTGGCTTCTCTCCTGTGACCAAAGCCAGATTAGACAGAGCAGTGACTGTCCAGAGGGCTGGCTGTATCTGAGTTTAAACCCTGGCTTAAAATACAGTACAGAAATCACTGGCCAGGAGTCACACAGAATACTATAATCACCTTCACACCCATCATCCACAATCATTTTCTGGGTATCTAATTAAAAATCCACTTCCTAGACTCTGAGGAATACCAATGATGCTCAGAGATGACAATATTAAAAGTTAAATAAATAGTAGATAAATAATCAGGTTGTGATACCTTATACAATATTCCCCCTGTCACAGAAAATGTATGCAATTTAAATTTGTCAAGAGCCTGGAAACTGTGGAAAAAGAACTGAAGCTGAAATACCTCCCCTCAGACATTGTTCCTGTTGCACAAACAGTCTGCAGCAAAGGAAGACACACCAGAGGAGGCTCAACCTGCTATTGAGATGCAAAATTATTAAGTCAAGGTATTCCTCACCTACTTTGTGCACAAAATACCCACTGGCTCTATGAGCATTTTTTTTAGGTCATTTGTGTTGATTTATGTATCTTCCAAAAACAAGTGACATCTGAATTTTCATGATGGTACCGTGAACTGTCTCTATTAATTAAAACTATTTTGGATTCATATTTTTCTATCTTTTAATGCCTTGCTTTTTTCTCCCTACCCCAAATGTATCCTGTTCATGTAAGACTCAGATGTTTTTAACTGTCTTTAAATCATTCTAAACACAGAGCCTGAGTTTTAAGACAGTGTCAGATCAAGTGAAGATGAGAGAAGATCTGTTCAAGTACAGTGTATGTTTTCTGTGTACAGAGTACAGAAGATTTGATGGAGCTGCCAGTTTAAAGAGGTGGGAGATGAGAAAGGTACCTGTAAAAGGGGAACTACTGATGCTGTGTCTGCATGAGCAAGTAGTGTGGACATGCAGACTGGAAGAGTTGGAGCTGAAAAGCCAGTAACCACGTCATACAGGTTTCAGGGCTCATAGATCATGGGGTAAGCAGGGCAAACACAG
The DNA here is from genome assembly GCA_013398015.1 of Oreocharis arfaki. Lineage (NCBI taxonomy): Eukaryota > Metazoa > Chordata > Aves > Passeriformes > Paramythiidae > Oreocharis > Oreocharis arfaki. The sequence continues at coordinate 790,896 of VZRR01013700.1, read as the reverse complement.
CTCTGGTATTTCTGTGCCCATTTCTGCACTCTACTTCATTCCACTCATTGTTTATGAAGTACACCTCTGAGAAAGGCCTGCCCAGGCATGCTGTACAAGAGGTGCTGAGGGCAGCTTCTCCATTATCAGATGAGTTGCTTCCACCACCCTTTCTGTAGAGCTCTTAGAACAAGTTCAACAGTGTGAAATATAGGAAAAAAAGACCCTTTGTTTTGAAGTTTTGAGCAGAAGTTTTGGGAAGATCAAAAACTGATGAACTGGATGGGTTTGAAGTCCAGTTTGCATGCTCAAAATAATGCAAGAAAGAGTAATGTCTAGTGAGACAGACCTGAGGACATCTTCTATTAATAATGCTGACATTTGGACTGTCTCCAAAAGTCATTACTTTGACAACCAGAGTCCATAAATTTTAAACTGTAAGTGTATTTAAAAATACATTTGATAATGTCTGTTATTTTTTACTAGCCCTAGTAAACATTTACAAGTCTGTGCTTTATGATATATTGTTAGCACTTTCATCACGTAATTTCTTCATCAACACTTCTTTGGAGAGGTTCTGACACTTGCTTTTGGATTGCCCCATCAATCTTATTTTGTTTGCAGAACAATAAGCAATCAAAATAATACAAAAAAAACCCCAAACCTATGCCTTTGCAGCATTTAATGCGTATTATGTATATAACAGGTGTCCAACAATATCATCCTGAATGGAAGAAACAAAGCAAAAGGATGCTCAGTCAAGGCTTGATTCAGAAAGCCATGTGTTAACCAGACTTTTTCGGTCTAAAAGCAGTCATGAAGTTGAGCATGGAGATTGAAAAAAAAATCCTCTGTAGGCAAAAAACCCCCATTATAGGTTCAGCCTAAGGTAGAATCAAGGTGAGCACATGTTAATAGGTTTAACATAGACTCTGCCAAATAGGAAACTGTTGTTTCACATTTTCTGTTGGTTTTGTCATTCATTCATTATGAAAAAAAAGACAGGATTTACTGCAACACATACATTGTGTAGCTCAACAACAGTGCATTAGGAGACTTGGATTTTGCTGGCAACATAGTTTTTCTTGAGGACAGCTCAATTAACATGCAAGCAAAGATCAGAGGACTACTCAGCATCAGAAAGATGGAGTTATAAAACAATTATGAAAAACACCTAGCAATAATTTTAGCAGTTCCAAATCAAGTATTATCTTAAAAGGCAAAGGAACAAAAGAAGTAATTCAGTTTTCATATCTGCTCTGGGCACCAACCCAAGAGTATGTGCATAGTAGTACTGGGTCTGTGCGGCCCAAGATCCACTTTTGGATGGGTGCCAAGAGCGGGTGGAGGTCTGAGGCTCAAAGATAGTTTTTCTGCAGGATATTTTCTGGCTTTCTTGTGGAGACTTGGGTTCATGTCCTACTCCTGACATCCAAATTTAACAGACGTGATCCCTCCTACTGGTGGCAGTTCTTTAGGTACACACCAAGGTCAGTGATCAAAAGCAGATGTCTGGGGAAGAGTACAAAAATGGAACAAGCATGTGATGATACTTTTCCAAATACTCTCCCAGCAGCCAGCAATTTGAGGAAGCACATGGGAGACAACACGAGTGGGGAGGCTATCACACTCCCTCTGGGAAAGCAGCATGACTAGGGGCCCGTCTCAGTGCCTGTACATAAATGTACCCAGCCTGGGAGCAAACAAGAAGAGTTAGCAGTTCATGCAGTTGCAGACCTGTGACCTCATTGGGATTACAGAGACATGGTGGCATAGCTCACGGGTTGGGAATGCTGCAGTAAATGGATACAGGCTTTTCAAGAAAGACAGGCTGAGACAGCAAGGAGGAGGGTTTATACTCTATGCAAAGAAGTGGCCGAAGTGCAAGGAGCTTTGCCTTGGACTGGGTGAAGAACCAGCTGAGACCTTATGACTAAGAACAAGAAAACAGACCAACACAGGTGATGCTGTGGTAAACATTCTAGAGACTGCCTGATCAAGAAGAGGAAATAAATTAAGCTTTCTTTAGACATCCAGAAACCTCATGATTGCACATCTAGGTACTCAGCCACCCAATGCCTGATAGAAGGACAAAAACGCTGCGGCAAGCAACACAGGAGGTCTCTGGAACACATCAATGACAATTTTTTGACACAGGTTATATTGAAGCTGCTTAGAGAAGGTGTTCTCCTGGACTTCACACTCAAGGGCAAGTCACTTAGGTAAAGATGACATGACTTTGTTGCCATGACTATTAGATCATGGAGATAAAAATCCAGAGAGGAGATAGATGATAGATAGATAGATAGATAGATAGATAGATAGATAGATAGATAGATAGAAGTTTCGCAATCCTGGACTTCAGAGGAGCAATTTTGGGTTAGTCAGGGATCTGCTCAGTAGAATCCCATAGGAGACTACCTTAGAGGGCAAAAGGACCCAGGTCAACTGTTCGTCTTTTCGCAGAACTTCCTCAAATGCAAGAAAGGTCAGCTCCAATGAGCAGAAAGTTGAATAATTATGACAGAAGGTAACTTGGGTGATTGGAGAACTCCCAACTGAGCTCAAATGCAAACAAGACAGGACAAAGAATGAAGGCTACCCAGAAAGATTAGAGACATTTCTGGTGTAGAAAGAAAAGAATTCAGAAAACCAAAGCTCAACTGGAGTTGAAAGTAGTGAGGGATATGAAAGGGAAGGAATAAGAACTCCCACAACCATGCTGGCATAAAAAGCAAGGCCAAAGAAAATGGAAGCCTGGTGCTTAATGAGGGAGGAGATTTGGTGAAAAAGGATATGGGACAGGCTGAGTTATTCAATTTTCTTTCACTGTTTTTTTCACTGGTTAGGTCATCCCTCTGACAGCCCAGTTCCTACTGCCTAATAACTGAGAGAGTGGGAGTGTAGAAGGAGGTACAATTAGGGAGCTCTTAAGCTAATTGGACACATACAAGTCTGTGGGACCAGACCAGCCACATGTAAGTATATTGAGAAAAGCCAACATCATACCCATCTTTAAGAAGGGCAGAAAGTACAGGAAAGTACAGACTGGTCAGCCTCACCTCAGTCTCTGGGAGGGTAAAGGAGCAAATCCTCTTGAGAACTATTTCCAGCCACAAGAAGGAGAATGTGGTAACTGCACCAGCCAAGATGAATTTATGGAGGGTAATTTGTATCTGACCAACTCGTTTGCTACAGTGAGATGGCAGGCTGTGTGCATAATGGTACAGTAGGAAATATCCTACATATATTGACTTTAGCAGATCTTTGTCATGGTGTCAAAGATCTGTAGTGAGGTAATATTTACATTACCTTGACTTTAGCAGATCTTTGACATGGTGTCAAAGATCTATGGCAACCTTTAGACAAATGAGTAAAATACAGACTGGCTAAGGTGGGTAAAAATTTAGCTGGACCATGGGACTTGAAGCCCAGTGATCAGCAGTAAGAAACCTCAACAGACTGCCAGTTACTGGTGATTGCCCCTCAAAGGCAAATGCCAGTAGCAAGAACATTCAACACCTTTATTGACAAGCTGGATGATGGTCTAGAGTGTACTCTCAGCAATTTTGCAGATGGTAGAAAACTAGGAATAGTGAATAAGATGCCTGGCTCCTGTGTAATTTTATAGGTATGCAAGCTAGAAAATGGGCTGAGAGGAACCTCACGAAGTTCAGCGAAGGCAAAGGCAAAGTCCTGCACCAAGAATGGAACAACCCCCATGGAGCACTACAGGGGGCCAACTGATACACAGCTGGAGATGAGCTCACTTTCGAGATAGCTCAGGCAGGGACTTTCTTCTTGAAGGTGCACAGGAAGGTACATCATGAAACCTGAGAAATTCTCACTCGGGTTGCTATGAGGATGGTCTGACACCGGAGCAGGTGCCCAGAGCAGCTGTGGAATCTCCAGCTTAGAGACATGTGAGACCTATCTGGACACAGTCCTGAACAACCTCCTCTATCTGGGCCTGCAGGGTGTTGGGCTACAAGGGGTCGCTCCCAACCTGTGTGATACTTCTGTGTTTCCAATTCGCAGCTTAGGGACTTCCTGAGCCTGAGGCAGTTTCAGTGTTAAGGGTAGGTCTCACTGTTTCACAACTTTGCAGATTAACAACATGCTTAGTGAAGAATCACTTCTTCCTTAGACTGAATCTGCCACCTTTTTTTGTTTCCTGCTAATTCTTATATCTGAAGAGATACTGAATAATTAATAATTTCCTATCTTGTCCATAACACTCAGGATTTTATCAGTCTCTGACATTTCCACCTCAAACATCTTTTCCCGGTTGAAGAGCACTATTTGCTGCTTCTGTAAAAGCAATTCCCATGTTCTTTTAGCCTTTCTCTAAGCCTTTTCCAATTTTACTCTCCACTTTTTGGGGAGAAGGGTTTTGGCCAAAGGAGTCAGCAGGTCTTCATACAGTATCCTAGAAACAAGTGCATCATGGAGGCATACAAACTTTTCTGTTGTATTCTCTGGTGTTTTCCTAACAATTCGTAGTATTAGATTTGCTTTCCTTACTCTTATTAAGCACTGAGTTAACATATCCATGCAAGAAAAGAGAACATCCAAAAGGATATCTTGAAATGTTATCATCTATATTTACAAGCCTAAACAAGATCTGGTTATCAAGAAGCTAGAGTTTAAGGAGCTACCTAACAGTTTCCAGTTGAAAATTTATTCCAGCACAATACATGTGCATTAAAGCTAGAAAGCCAAAAGGGGTAAAAACAAACATCTAAGCCTCCTTGAAATCAAATGCTTGAATAGAGTGCTGGGTATAACATGCCCACATTCATCAGAAAGCTTGGCAGACCCTCTTTCCAAAGTTATCCAGAAAGGAAAACAGAAATATTTAGAACACAGCTTAAGAATGAGGCCAAAGCATCCGCCATAGCCTTGTCACTGACAAGACGGAGGAACAAACACAAGAGTCTAAACTAAAAGTCCTGCAAATATTACTCAGTGATGGAAAATTCATGAGACTTGACAACACTGAGTACATACAAAGATGAACAATGAACACTTCATGGACATTTTGTGAACCTTTACTGATTTCTAATTTTGCAGGAAGGTTTCATCAGCTGTGGCTGATGACACAGCATCATGTAGTACTGTGATAAGAAGGTAAAATTAATAGCAGCCAGTGAAACTACCCTTGTTTACATTTTGTCATGACCAGACCTTACGCCAATCTCACGGCCATTTGGAAACAGTAGTCTGCTGTAGTTGCATATGTTAAGTTCCAGCTACATCAAGGAAATACAGAAAGTGGAACATAGAGGATGCAGTTCAAGATTTATAACAATAATGCCAGTGGTTACTCTGTTCAAGCATTTAGAGAACTTGATAACTCAATTAACAGCTGTGGGTTCTTAAAAAAATATATTGACTCAATTCCTGTGGTTTTCATGGAAGAGGCAAATCTTAAAATAGGGTTTTGAATGAGCAGAATCAGACACTGTGGTTTCTCCAGCCGTAAAAAAATGTTCACAGTTGTCAATTAACATGTTAGATGTCCTCCCTTGACTTGCTATTGGCTAACAATCAGCACTTAAAGTTGAAGGAGTGTTGTAAACACGATTGGCTGCTTATGTATATAAAAATGGAAAAGAGAGCTAACAGGAGTAAATTGTTATCTGTCTCCTTCATCACTGCACCTGTAATTAAGACACAGTCTACCTGCTGTCCTGGAAAAAATTATCGATCTGATTATTAATTGGATCTGATTACTTATTTTAATATATATGTAAACTATTGGTTTTGCCTTCAGAGCGGCTAGGTAGTGCCCAGTTTCCCAGCAGAATGGCAGGCACATTCCACATAATGTTTCCTCCTACTGTGCCGCTCTGTTCCTAACGTAGGAGGTAACAGTGGACTAACAAAGAGGCAGGAAAAACCCCCCATATTAGAAACCTAGCCTCTTCACATTCCAACAAAGCCAGAGGGAGTATCACATACAGGTATCTGCAGTTTCACACCCACACTCCAAAGGCAATCAAGTGTTTGACCTATCATCTTCAGAAAGTACTTCAAAATCTTGTGGTCAATAGGCAAACCAGTGGAAACAAGACTGTCAGAAGAGTCTGTTCTAACAATTTTTAGAAGTCACTACATTTATTAATACAAAGTGAACATGACTCGTAGAATGTACATCTTGTTTAAAGAAGTAACTTTTTTTAGGGATTACAGACTTTGCTGACAATGGTACAGTGATAATAGCTTATGTTGAGATTTCTGCAGGGAATTTAAATTAGTCATGCATAGCACTCTCATTGAAGCAATTTGTGCTCAAAACAGAAAAATCAAAGAATCTTACAAAAAGTAAGATTAAAAACATGGATGATTTTAAAGGTCCCTTACAACCTGTGCTAAGAGTAAATGGCAATCTGTCACCCTATCGTGGGGATAACTTGTATATTCATCAAGGACATACACTGGGTACCATAATATCCATAATTTTTCATAAAGACCTGAAGAAAATATGAAATCTTTCTGAAAGTGTCACAGAAGACACGAGCTGCCACAACATGCCAGCTCCTTGGCCAGGCTCTCTCTGCTTCCTCTGTTCATGCTGTATGGTATCTTCAGTGGAAAGGCCTGTGAACAGTTCAACTTCCTGTAGTACAAATGTGATTTCCCCTTTTCAGTTATGGTGTCTTCAACTGGAACAACCCTACTTGTCCAGTTCAACAGACTTCCACTCCCATATTCTAGATGTCTTTTTACCTATAGCTTGCTTTGTAAGCCTTTCTTTAGATGTTTTTCCTTGTTTCTCTGAGATGGAAGTCACTGGTTTAATCCAAGAGAAAATTGACGAATGATGGGATACTCTCTCCCTCATTTTGGCTAGTCTATTCTTCCTCTGCTTCAGTTATATCTCCTTCATAATCAGATTTCTCATCTGATGACCTCCTCCGACCCTATTAGTGACTCCTTGCGGATCAGGATGCATTCTTATCCATTTATATTATCTCCCTGCTTTTCTCATCACTTTTCCTTCTTCATCCTTCCTTTCACAATAAAGATCGTGTATTATTTTCTCCCATTAAAAGAAAAAATCCAGTCTTTTCCCCGAATTTCCACTCTCAAAGATCACACTGCAATTGCTGTCAGGTGTCTCATGCCCTGATTCCACACTCTTTTCAGTTCACCTGAGATTTCAGAACCTTTCTGTTCACCTTTTTATTCAACGAACCTACAGTATTACTATATTGATCCGCATCTGCTTGAGGCTCAAAATCAGTCCCCTCTCCTCACCATCCTCATTTGTCTCTTGCCCGTATCACAATAGTGAAACTCCTCTTTTAAATTATTTTCTTTCCCTAGCTTCAGTGACTTCAGCAGCTTTGTCCTTTCCGATTTCTCTTGCCAATCACTCTGTTAGTCTGTACTTTCAAGGATCCTGTGTGTTCATACATGATTGTATGGAGTTCTGATTTTGGCTCCTTTCCCTCCTATTTTTCTGCCTCTGTGTCTCAGTAGTCTCACCCACTAAGACAACTGCCATTTCTGCAGAGAGACACAAATTTGTACCTCTGCATCATCCATAATATCTTGGCTTGTCTCTCAACATCTTCTGATAGCTATCAGTTCAAATGCAGTATGACTAAAGCATGTCACACACTCCTCTCTTCCTTAGTCACTCCTTACGACTTCCATTATTTACAACTGCTATGAATAGTGTGATCAACCAAGCTGTCAGACAGGCAGATGATGCAACTTTTTAGGTCCAAAAATCAGACCAAGAGTCCATTTTGCATCTTGTTTCTGGAGCTAAAAAGTTCTACATTTTTGCCAAATTTTTATAATTTTTGCCTTCAAACCCAACAAACTTTTTCTGCTGTTCTTAATAGAAATGATATTCACACTATTGCTGTAAAGACCATTTTTCTAGGCTTCCCTTTTTGACTCTCTCCTTTAGCTCCTTTTTTCGCTATCACATAAAGAATTAGGTGAGGTTTTGGGGGTTGTTTTAAAGAATGCCTTCCAGGCATATTCCCACTTTTCAAGCTGTTTCATTCATTCTTGGCATGTCAGTTTCTGTCTGCAACTGATTACCTGTAGGAGTTTTTTGAGTTTTCTTTTACTGCTTCATAGGTTTGAAAGGATAGCCCTTGCAAATGGCCACCTCTCCTGCCTTAGTGGATGTGCTAAGCATAGGAGTCCTTGGTGCCCCCACAGTGGAAATAGTGATGATTAGTGTGTACAACATGAATTTTTAACCTGCTAAATCAAGATAAGATGTGTAAGTGTCACTGAATCAGCACATCATATAGTCTGCAACAGACCACCAATAATCTCTAGTCCAGCCCCATGTTCAAAGCAGGCGGAGTAGGATTCCCAGGACTGTGTCCAAATGGGTCTTGCATCCCTCCAAGGTGGAAGGATGGACGACCTTGTCCCCTCCGGACATCTGCTCCGGTGTCTAATAATTTTCATAGTATCTTGCTCTTTTACAGTGTCTCTCCAGGAGTGTAGCTTCCTCTTTTGTGCAACCCCCAGCCAGGTACCTGTAAATAGCAATAAGGCATTCAAACTTCTCTGTTTACAACTAAAACTCTAGGCTGAATGAGTAAACAGAAATCTAGAGTTTGAAGCCAATAAGAGACACATTCAGGCAGGAAAGGGTATGTTCTTTTTTAACTGATTGGAAATTTACAAGTTAGAAGGATATGATTGATCTTTGTCACTTGTGAGCTAAGTTAAAGGTCGATGTCTTTCTCTGTGAGTCTCAAAGAAACATATTCTTCTTCATATTAACTTCTTGTGGTAGGTTAACCTTAGCCAGATGCCAGGTGGCCATCAAGCTGCTCTATCACTTCTCCTCTTCAACTAGACAAAATGAATCAAATCCATCCTCTTTGCAAATTCTTCGGCCCATTAAGTTTAAGACAAAATGACACAGAGTAAAATAATGTTGAATCTGTCTCTATCGACCAATGCTTCCATGTCTGTGTGTAAACACAAAAAAATCTGTTCACTCACACTCTATCCTGTGTTTCATGACTCACTATTATCATCCAGTCTGTGACAGGCTCCTCCTTTGTCCATAGCCAGCAGCTCTTTTGAGGTGTATGGAGAGGTCTATAGATATTACGAAAGCCATAAAATACAAATGTCTGCTCAGAAGCTGAACAGAGAAAACAACTTGGTAGGTGTTTTACTGTTCGGAAATTTTTCCTTTCTACGTGTCAGCACCTCACCAAAAGCTTCTGACATTAGTTGTCTGCTCCAGAGAGCTGCCACTTCAGTGCTAAGTGATTGATTTTGTTTGTCAGGGACTAACAAGACTGAATGTTTCTCCATTGCCTCAACGCAGATCAACTTCTCTCAAAATCCCACCTTTAATAATGAAACCGTAATGCTTCAACAAGGCTTTTGATCAATCTCACCTAATTCTACCTTATATGTCTTCCTACTTGAGCTGCTCATACTGGGCTCACTCAAGTCGAAAAAGAAAGAGAATTTGTAGGGAATGATTCATTTCACTTATTTTAGGTATCTACCTTATGCTTAAGCAAATCATGTCTAGGAGTGTCATTTTTTCTTTCATTGATTATAAAAGAAGCCTAGATAAAAGTTCAAAGATAGACACTGTTGACATCTGCTTCTGGTCAGACAAACCCTGCTACTTTTTCCATTTATATTTTTACAGAGACATCAGTGATAAAAGTAAAATGTTTCACTCTTAACACATTAGATCCAAGCACAATTTATTGGTATGGTGGACCTTTTATATATTCTTATTCTACAATGTTTTTTGTATATAAATATATTGAATAATAATGCCTCTCTTCCAGCCCCATGTTCAAAGCAGGCTTCACATCTTCATAAACCAAAGTTTAGGCATCTCTGTGTCACCATTTTTGGAGATGAGTGGATCAGCAGTGTTTGATAGTTTTCAGATGTACAGAATGGTGAAGAAAATTAGATACTTCAGTAAACATTCAGGGAGATTTGAAGTGGTCTGCTCCATGTATTGTTCACATGTACAGTTAATATTCTTCCAACGTGACTCTTGAAGGCAAAAATGGAATCATCTCTGTCATTTGATATCCTTTCAAGAGCTCTTTTTAAGAACTTCAAAATCAACTGGAGATGATGAGAATACTGAGGACTAAACCAAATAGGCTAAGAATTTTGGTGATTTGTCTGACAAAACACATCTTTATAAGCAGAAAGGTTTCTGGTTATGTATGTTTTTATGCTATTTTTCTTTTTAAAGTTACACACTTGGAATGCATAAGAAGGGCGTGGAATTGTTGGAGCAAGTCCTGAGGAGGGACACAAAATTGATAAGAGGACTGGAGTGCCTCCGCTACGAAGACAGGCTGAGAATGTTGGGGCTGTTCAGTCTGAAGAAGAGAAGGCTACATGGAGACCTCACAGCAGCCTTCCAGGATCTGAAGAGGACCTACCAGAAAGCCAGAGAGAGACCCCTCATCAGGAACTGTAGGGATAGGACAAGGAGTAATGGATACAAACAGAAGGAGGGGAATTTTAGGTTGGATATTAGGAAGAATTTCTTTACTATGAGGGTGATGAGATACTGCAGCAGGTTTCTCAGGGCGGCTATGGATGCCCCCAACCCTGGCAGTGCTCAAAGCTCTGAGCAACCTGGCCTAGTGGAAGGTGACACTGCCTGTGGCAGGGAGGTTGGAACTAAATGATCCTTAAGGTCCCTTCCAACCCTTAACATTCTGTGATTCTATGGTTATAATACACTCATGTGACTTTCATCAAAGGATTAGAAGAGAAAGCATTAAAAAGTATCAGGCTTCTTTTTTTCTGATCTCACTAAGGGTGGGATTCAGCTCACTAATATTAACCATATAGAACCTAGAATCTTACTATCTAAATGAGTTGTCAAGGCTCCCTCTATAGTCAACATAGAGAGAGACTGGCACTTCCCCATGATGATTAACCAGTTCCTTACTCTATTCATTGATTAAAGATCTATCTGACTAGTTCAGAGTGAATAAATAACTTTGAGATGACTAGAGTGACAAGAAATTAAGCTGCATCACATTTTGTCTTACTCATGTAGTAGCTGTTAACTTGTAATGGCTACCAGCCTTTGACCAAAGATAAATAGGATGAAAATATTATAGTAGTATGTGGTAGTATTTTAAAAAGTCAAATTACAACAGCCATCTGGATATTAGGGAAATCTCCACAGACTTATCATTTCACCATGCTTATTGTAGACAGTGTTCAAAAAATTTCACAACCTATAGAATATCTTGAGTTCATTTGTTTGAGGCAGAAAACAGAGTATAATCATCATGCATGAATCTTAAATCCTATTTTCAGAAGAAAAAAACTTTATGAAATATAACCTGCTATCTTTAGCTAGAGATACTTTATCTAAGATGTTAGGGAATTACAACAGAAGCCCTTGTGAACCATTTAGTGCATTTTTAATAAGCCACTTTCCCTTGGCTTGTTTAGAGCTTTCTCAAAGGAGTCTTACTCTAGGAGCATGCCAATTTAGTTGCAACATAAAATTAAAGGTGTGATAAGGGAGGGTCCTCGAAACACACCTACCTTTGAACCAGTGCACTGTTGGAACAGTGATCTAATAGTCAGGACAGGGGAATGGAAGAACTATTTGCAGCTCTGACATTGGCTGTCTGTGACATTGCATAAGTCACAATTCTGCAAAGTCAGAGAAAATGATTAAGCCAGGGGGAGGGGAGGAGGCTCCTATCCACTTTCAAAAGCACAGTCTCCATCTGGAAAGTGGAAAGACTGAGAATAGAATTCAAATCCTCACAATGAATCTGGCTCTCAGGAAAGTCATATTCCCCCTAATTAAAGACTGAAATAGTGCAAACACATTTTATCTCCCAGCACTACTGAAATGGCACACCCATGACCCATTAGCTTTTTTTACAACTTTATTTCAGTTCATCTCTATAATTGTTTGTGATGTCAGCGGTTTAGCTTTTATAACTGGCATTAGGAATCAACATGTTCCAGTGGATGGATTGGAATTCTCCAAAAGATGCAGAAATTGTTATTACGTGTAGGAAAATTACATATTTGGTTGCTAAAAAATAATTTTTTTCAACAATGAATACTGGACAGATTCTCTTGAGATGATTCTTACACCTGCACAAAATCCCATTGATGTTAATGGGGCTTCATGTGTTGTCAAGAATCGACCCACCAGACGAGCTTTCAAAATTAGAGCTTTAAAGCAGTCATTTTTAAAGCTCTGTGACCTCGAGCAGGCTGCCGAAGAAGTAGATCATAAGAAACAAGCTCTGTTTGATCAATGAAGTCTACTTACCGCCAAGTTCACACCTCGCTCCTTTCCTTTGCCCCCTGCAGTGAATATAATATTGACCACTACCATGAATACCCTACTAATTAATTTTTGAGACTCAGTCCCTACTGTACAGGTTGGGAACTGCCTAAACTCTATCCAAGAGCCCTGTGGACCAATGAAGTAGGTAGGATCTCCCCCAGAGTCAGCACTTCACTTTTGCGCAGTTCATTATCCTCTCTTTCCACTTCTGATTTTTTTTCTGAAGAAGGGAAAGAAGGAAAAATAAATGTTTTTGCCTAGGTGAACTAGGTGCCAAAGGAGCTACATAATTGGGTCACTTATATTGACAAGTCAGAGGACTTCTACCACCATTTTAAATTTCATATGTCATTGCTAAATAAAATCAGGAAATTGCTATTGCAGTCAAAAGGTGTTTAGTGCCATTTCCTCATTCACTTTCAGAAAAAGGGGTTTTTTTGACCACAAACTCCACTAAGACTTTAAAGTAACTCACGGGTAGGAAAAAACATCTATATACATACAAGTTAGTCACTAGGTTAACTTGCCAAGGAAAAGTGACTGTGCTAATTAAACAATTATTCTTCTAAGATTAGAGTATTAGAAAAGTGTGGATAGCAAACAAGTGGGGCAGAGGAAGTAAAGTAGTTAGGATTGGTTGGGGAGGAGGGTATTTGTTGGTAGCAAAGAAAGTGAAGAGACTGGAGAGGAAGAAGACAAACAGATTCTGTTTGTGATTCAAAAGGTGAGAAAGACAGAAGAGATTACAAAATAGGAGGAGACAGGAAGAAAAGGTAGTTAGAGAATATAACCCAAAGGTTACACGTGTAGTTCTGTAGTAGATTTTTAAGTGTGTCAGAGCAAATTTGCACAGGACTCAAGGCCATTAGTCCTGGCTTGACTTCAACCCTTTACTTCTTCTTCTTCTTTTCTTTTTTTTTTTTTGTAATGACATCATGACCACGACATAAAGAACCCACACTTCCTTAGTGCCTCTAGAGTTATGACTGCACCTAGAACAGCCAGTACACTTCAGCTTGTTATGTTATCTACTTGTTTCCAAGGCCTCCCTCTGACAATTTTATCAATGTTCCAATCTTAATGTTTTTACTATAAGAATAAGGAAGTTTCCCATTAAGTTGCATGCTACCCATAGCCCTGGAATCTGTGGATGACTTACCTGAGAGATGTAGGAACCAACATCAAAGGGTATAGAAGCTGAGTCAGTGAATATGGAAACTATCTATGATACATACCTGATACTCATGCGTATGTTGGCGACTATCCCAACAGGCCTTAACTTCTGCTTTGTCCTCCCAGATGTGTCATCATTGTGAAATGTGCAGAGCTCTGCTTACTAAAATGGATTATATATTATTTCAAAATAATCCTGTTTTACTGCAAACACTGATCATTCCATGTCAGGCTCTTTTCTAAGTTTTGAGCAATAGAGGTGGAGAAGTAAACATGGGTTAGAAGTTGTGGCACTGAAGAAACACCAAGAAAGAAACATGATATGGGTCAGAAACAGATGACTGCTTTGCCAAAACTGTATGTGGTGTAGAGAATGTAGCTATCTTTGTGCTTGGCATATTATTCAGTAGAGAATGTAAATCTAATCATCCCAAACAAGCCATATGGCTGGTCTGGAGGCTGCATGTGTTATGATGCTACTCTGGGAAAATTGCTAGACAAGGGCAAAAGGCAAATCATTATCACTGGTGTTTGTGCTCATCTAATCAGAGACATAAACAGGCAGCAACAGCCATCCATACCACTCAGTTGGATACAACTCACACTTGAAGAGTCATATGCAGGATCTAGCCAGTTTGTGTGCTAGTAGGCATGTTCCCTTTCCAGATGCACACTTCTTCATAGTCTGCTGGGCAACTCAAGCCTCTAAAGTATTCTTTTCTCCCTGGCTCCTCATCTATCTTATCCACAATTGTTCTGGGTCCAAGGACAAAGGTCTGCAGAATCTGCTATCTGTATATTTAGAAACAGAAGCATTTACTCCTGCAATGGAAGCCAATGGGCAGGGAGGTGTGAGACACTGCAAAGGTGCTGCTGATATCCGGGGATATTCTCCAGACATAAGACAGCATCATGAAATAGGCTCAGAAAGTGAAGGAAGGTGATTCTGCCAAAGGCTGCTAAGACCCAGAATACATCCAAAGTTAGATAATTTTCTTCTTAACTGAAAGATATTTAGTATTAAAGGAGTATTGGAATAAAACAGCACTGCACTGACAGACCTGAGCTTGCACCTCATTATTGTAGCACAAACAGTGTAGACCACTACATTATTCCCCAGGAAGGGTGTGAAGGAACATGTCAGTGGAATATGTCCTATCACACAACAGCTAATAAGGTTCTCCCTACCCTTATTCTCATGTCACATCAAGCTTTATGTTACATATATAATGTAACATCACAAATTACATGAGTACCTAATGTGGCTGGATCCAATGCGCATAACAAAGCTGGATGTTGGTGATTACATGTCTGTCATTTTATGTGTTGCTGTACCTCAGTTCTAACCTACAAAGGATCCAGCTAAAGTTTATGATAAAAACCTGAGACTGAACAAGACTCTCTAAAAACACAGTTCCTCTAAAACACTCATGTAGCATCAAACTGCCACAGAGATTTTAACATTCTCAGACATTTTGGCCCAAATTTTAATGCTGATCCTTCTCAGAATAATTATGTTTCAAATCTGGTCAAATTCCACAGGGAAAGCAGCATGTTAAAAGATCCTCAGCAGAGAAAAGAAGGGAGTCAAGTCTAGGTAATGACACAAATAAAATAATTCGTACAACAGAAGCAGGAGTCCAGTTACAAGCCTGTTTGCAAGACAGGCTAGTACAGAATAAATAGGTGACTTATGGTAACATGCTGAAGCCATCAAACCCAAATAGCACTCGGATAGCATGAATCCAAGTCTTGCCGTTGTTAAGAATTTTTATATGTGTAGTTCGCGTTCTGAAGGAGCTCAGAAACATTCAGAACCGTTCAGAAACATTTGTCCTGAAACCAATAATTCAGATTTAGGAGCCAATATTTCAAAATGCTTTCTAATCAATGTGCATATCCAGATAATTCTGAAAATTTACGTGCTTAGGGAAGAACTAAAGTGCAAGTTTAAGGTAATTTGCTTCAGTTGCCTTTCTGCTCAAAGGGACTCATTTTCATGAAACAAGATGCTTGATTTACACACATAAGAGCACTGTCTTGAAAATTGCATTAGTAGCGGCTGAAGCAGAACTACTGGTAGAAACTTAGGATTGTTTGACTAAGGCACTTCCAATATGCAACGTCCACAGTACAACACCTTTCAACTTCCATTGTGTTCTGAAGTCTCTATAAATAACTGAATGCTGATGTGTCCAGACAATGAATCATTTTCTTCTGCAGGAAAATCTTGAGACATTTAGTCCAGACATTCCTCAGATGTAGCTCTCCTCAGGAAATAGCTGATTTTATTATCAAGAGTGCTTTAAATTCCATGTTGACAGTGCAGTTGTTTGGAAAACTGTCAGACTTTGAATAAAGGTAGGTGAACACATTAGGTAGACAGGCTGTCTTAGCCCTCAAGAATTCATGTGAAAATCTCTGTTCATTTCTACTGACTCTTCTCAGTGCATCTCCTACTGGTATGAATGAGCTATTTCATACTTACTGCAGAGGGGCTAAGATCCCTTTCTTAAATACTATCCATTCAAAACCAAGTAAAGGATCTAGGTCTCCCCCACACAGTCATAATTCTTACTGTAATGATCAGGAGATGTTTGCCTCATGGCCTGTCAGTTTGCTACGTACAGTCTTTGCTGTAGTCCATCTCAGACTTCAGTACACAAACCTTTCTCATGGTGGCAAAAGCAGCTGGAAGACTTTTTATCCTCCCCTACCCTGGGCCATTTGTTTCTGCATTTTTCATAGGAGTTCACTGCCCAGTTTTGTTCTCCTAATAAGACTGTAAGGCTGTGTTATAACATCGACCAGCAACATAATCTGAGGTTAAAAATTAATGTGGTTTTTTACCCTAAACCAAATTTCTGGCAAAAAGCAGAACTGAATTTTGATTGGAGATCTGAGTAGCAGAACCTGAATTTATGTTCTGAAGTAATGTTGTGCTGGCACATACACCTTCTGAACCTCGAGAATGATACATTTAACCTTTCCTCAAGGAGATGCATGTCTGTAGGATTCTTCTTCACCCCTCATCCCCACGCTTACTACGCTTTGTTTGGAAACTGGGATAAAATAGGTATACATTTTAAACTGTAGGAAAGCTGCATGTCGGTAACAGCAGTATAGCAGCATAAACAGCAGCATAAATAACAGTATAAATAACAGCAGTTGTTTGACATCCAGGTTGCACTGGAGCAATTGTCATCGGGCCAACTTTCTAGGAATTGCCCAGATGGAAAAGTTATCACACACAAAAATTTCACTCAGTCAGTTACTCAGCTAACCATCCACTGCCTATCATGCAGTTTTCATGTGGCATCCTACATGTAAGTCCCAGCTGCGCATCTGCATTGGCAACATTTTACTGAAAAGAAGGAAAACTGATTGCCACAAAACTTACCTACTAAAGTTCAGCCTAAACAGTGGCTCTTTACATAATTCCCAAATGTGAGCTGTACTTATAATCGCTGAAAAGGATACAGCAAAGGAATGATGGTTTTCCTGCTATCAGTGTTTCTGTGTGTAGACGTATATAATACACACACAGCAAGGAGCAGGAGCTTCATTTAGTATCTAGATTTTCCTAAAACTTTGAGCAGAAATGTGCCAAGATGTTTTGGAGAGGAAGTCGTACAAAACAGAAGCATGTGAAACAGGAGAGTGTTATCGTACTTAGCTAGCAATTCTCTCTAGGCTTTTCCAAAGAAAGCCATTTGGCCTAATAATTACTGAGCGAATTTTTCAAGAAAGAGTCATAACCTTGCCAAATTCAATTCTTTGTCCAAAATTACTGGAATGTAACATCTAGTTAGTTAGTTTTATTCTGACACAGAGGGAGAAAAATCCACAAAGGTTTTATATTTTGTTTCAGAAGGAACTTCCCCCAGAATCTCAAACTGAAACAAATCTTCTGGGAAAGGATAAGTCCAAATTTGAGTCCAGACGGCTTTAAAGTTTTTTAAAAAATAACAGCAAAGTGAAAATAAACACATAACTGAGCATGTCAAGAGACTACTGAGGCTGCCTGTAACAAAAAATTACTTCTTAATTTGCATAGCTTGAGATGGGGGTTAAGCTATGTAGAAATAAATTCTTGATTGAGTGGGGGGAGTACTCAGGAAGCCTGCTTTTCTATTGGCTTCAGTCCTTTGTCCCTAAACATCCACACCACAGTCTTTCCCTCAGAGGCAATATGATGGGATTAGCTACCTTGCTCCTGATTTTCACTACATTTTAGGGAACTCTGAGATCTTTAGCCTTCTATTAATTTCATTTGAAGTTATTTAACAGATTTATAAGTCATCAGAGAGACTCTAATAAAATATATCACATAAACTTTAATTTATCAAGCTACCAAATATAAACACTCTTTCATTTCCAAAACAAGGAATTTCCTTATAAGAGAGTGACTTATAACACACAGCTTTATAATTCATAAAAGAGCAATTTTCTTCCATGTAGACAAACAGTTTGTCTGTCAAACAGTTTGTCCTAACAATTTGTTAGGATTCAATCAGGTAGCAAGACTCCAGTGGAAAAAACCTGGACAAAGACAGGATGCCTCTTAAGAAACCAGCTCTCAGATAAAATGCAGTGGCTGATAGCCTGTGTATTCTCTGCTATGCAAATGATAATAAAATAAGTTAGCATGTAACTCTTTTAAAATAGAAATAAAACTGTTGTGACAAAAACTCATACAATATTTCCACTGTAAAATAACTATTCATTAGTGACTAATAGAATGTCTCCCTCTCACCATTATAGTGAAAAATGTTAGATGATTACTAAGCAGCTTTTTTCTAAACCTCACTGGAAAATAATATATTATGTATTCTTTTCTTAACTTTCCTCTGAGAAATAAATAGATTACCAGTTGATAAGTGATGCCTTCTTTTCAATGCATTTATTTCAAATTGTTGTGACCTGCTTAAAATACTAAAATTATTTATATGAGATGCTCATATGTATTTCTTATGTGGGTAAGGGACTCAAAATTTGGCAGCAAAATAGCTTCTGTGTCAGGGATGAGCCTTTTGTAATCTCCCTGATGAACTGCTACAAATGATAAGCCTTTTATGAGAACCACTCTCAGCTCATGCCCAGCAATGCCTCACCACAATTTGACAGCTACAGTCTCCTAAGAGTCTTTCTGCACTGAGGTGCTGAGCTGGACAATCTCTGTCGCTGCTGCTCCAGGCTGCTGTAGAGCACTGCAGGAGCTGGCATCAGAGCTGGAAACAGGAAGACTCTTCGCTGTGGTCTTGATATCCTTGTACTGATGAGTCAGTACCAAAGAAAGAACCTGAATGAAATACATTAAAAAAAAAAATGGAAAGTCAATCTGCCTGAAATGCCAAAATGTAGCAAAAGCTTGGACTGGGGGAGTTTGGATGGACTTTGGGGACAAGACAACTGATTGTCGTTATTGGTGAATTAAGAAAAGGGTATCAGCTTCACAAAAGTTAATTTGGGACTAAGCTAGTGGATGAGAAGGCTGAAGCAGAATGGGAAGCTGAAGGGAATCCCGAGACTACATANGGCGGAGAGAAGAGGGTGTGATCGTGTGTGTGTGTGTGTGTGTGTGTGTGTGTGTGTGTGTGTGTGTGTTTGTGTGTGTTTAAAGTGAATTATACAGAATAGGGAGCAAGGAGCCAGGGCTCCTAGTCCTGCAAATGGCTAAGCACTCTGACCATAGCAGGAAACTAGTGGTAAGCCACAGCCAAAAACACAGAATGGGGGTTGGGGGTCTGGAGCTGCAAGAAGAATCCTGCAACTGCCATCATACCACTTTGGCAGGAAGTGAATGACAGAGAGACTATACTCAGATTCTAAAGAAAAAAATAAAATAGGGACCAGCAAGACAGATTTGAATGGATAGTAACAGTAAAAATCCAACTGTGGTGGACAAAGTCCTCTGCCTGCTAGATCACACCCTGGCAGCACTTAGACCTGAACCCAGGTTTCTTGACTGTTCACATTCTTCTGCTGTCTGCAAACACTTGTGAACGTCACTAAGATTTGAGTAACTCAGTATGTGGTCTTCAATGGATTTGAGATCACATTCCCACAGAAAAGAATGAACATGCATTCTGTCTTGCCTCTGGCTGCCCCTTCCTTGCTTCAGTATTAAGGAGTATGGACCCACACAGGAAGAGGTGATGCAACTCACAGACCTAATCAGACCCTGGATGCTGTTTTGCAGAGGTAGCTTTCAGTAAGATCAGCAAGCTGACCCGATTTTCTGCATTGCCACTCAAGTGCTCATGTTGACAAAAGCTGAAGTGGCAGAAGCTGCAGCAGAGACAGATGTGAATGGAGGGAGTATCTCCACTCTCAATTTTTTTGGACTCTCTCGTCCTGCGTTCACTTATTCCAACCCTGAAATGACACCCTCTTTCCTGGCCATTGATGGACTTTATGGAGGGTATAACTTACTGATACTATTACTCACTAATTGACTTGTAGGAACCACATTTCTGTAACTAAAAATTTTAACCCTGCTAGTGAATGGTAATACTGCAACCTGCATAGTGCCACACGAGAAGACCTTGGAGTTTTGTTTGCTTCTTTAATTGTCTAGCAAAAAAAAAAAAATTAAAAAATTTCTGTGCTAGCAGGTTACGAAACCTGTAAAATAAAGATTCTGAGATAAGGAATTAATGTTGCACTGTGGAAAACCACAATGTAATTGTATAACTGAAGTCAGTATCATAACAGCTAAAAAATAGAGCTCCCTTCAAGCGGCTCCAGAGTTTCTGATTCTGCAACTCTCTTAATGTTCGTGAAAGTTTCCAGTGCATGTGTAGTAGAATACAAGCTCGCTTGAATCTCTGATAAAGTATTTCAGAAAGGCTGACAAAAAAGGATAATGTATGTTTTATAAGTATAAGCAAATAATGAAAGGCACCATAGCTGAGAGAAAGTGAAATGAAAGGCACTTACATCATACAGATTTCCTGCAATAAAATTCTAAACACACCAAGGATTCTTGAACATTCCCTGGAGGTTGCTTATTGGCACCTGCAAACCAAAAAGAACTCTTTGTATTGTATTAATTATAATGTCTCTGTATCACTACAAGTAATGCAAAAGTACTTGCTTTTTCACTCTGAGGAAGAAGGGGAGTAGTCTGTACCAGTCAGCTTTCAAAAATAACTATTATATTAATTACTTGAAATTCTATTTACAGAATTCATGTTGCTGTGCTCAGAATTTGATTGAATTGTATAAATTTTAATAGAATTTTTATAGTTGATTAGGGAAAATGTGTGAAGTTTGCAAAAGATGGCCCTAAGTCAACAGAATCACTCTGCCTTTATAGGAAGTGGACTTTGGTTTGGTAACTCAATTCATTATCAACAAACTAATGGAGGAAACATTTCCTTTGTACGGGCGTATCTACTTGGAGATTGTGTACCTGTGTAAAGGGAGTTTGACTGGAGCAGGCTGGAGCTGCATTTGCAGAGTGGACTTCTGAGAATTACCAGGCCTGTCCCCAAGGGGATGGCAGATGATGGCCATACTGCCCTGTTGGTCACAGCCTGGCTCAGAGCAGAACACTGAACTAGCTAGTTGCACAAATAAGTTGGTCTCTACAGAAGTGATTTTCTTCAGGCTGGACCAGAAAATGAGAGGCTCTCCCTTTGCTACTCTTGATATCACCAAAGCCAAGCAGATCGATGAGTAGAATGGCTTCTACTTGCACTTGTGAGGTTGAACACATGCACGATGGAAAGTTTTTGTGGTGTTTGTACAATTTATTAGTCCCACTTTTCTCCAAATAAAGGACAGTTGTATTCACGCTCTCAAAGGATATTTTAGATGGAAAAAAGTAATTTACAGTGATAACTAACAAGGTTTAGTTTCACTTTTCAGAGCCAAAAATTAACTGCATGGATGAAACGGAAGTGGAAGGCTCTAGGCTTTAGTTATTTTGTTTTTAAAAGAGAGGAATAGGGTTAATTCACTTCAGTCTTTGTTGCTAGCTCTGGAACGTAGCAGAAGAGACGTATTGTAGGCCTTAGCAAGACTGTGAGTTAGCAGCTCTTTTCAGCAGAGACTTGTGCTAGTGATTTAATTGTGGAACATGCTCATTTTTCTGTGTTTTGAAACTGTTATACCTTACATACATGATTTATGGGATACACACTTAATACGCTTATCTTGCAGCAGACGACACATTGGAGGATAACTGCAACTGAATGTGTATTGATCAAAACAACCTCCTCTAAATCATTATTACAGAAGCTTACAGCAAAACACAAACAAAATGATTTTGTGGAAGTTGTAAATTGGTTGAGCAAAAGGTAGACTAACCTGTGGATGAGGAGCAAAATATTTACACCAATTTTCATGGTGACAGCAATACTGGGTTGTCAGCAATACTGCAGGCTCTCTGAAATTCCTGTGAATATTAATAAGTTTTAGAAAACGTTTCCACCACTAAAGTAGTTGCTCCAAGTGAGTAAATGCCCACTTACTTAGAAGTAAAAAACTCAACATTGACACATTTGAAAGGTTTGTTGAGCTGTAACTTGAAAGCACATTCTGTGGACACTACTGTATCACAGAATGAGTTATAAAAGGCTTTAGGGAAAGTGTCAGAACAAACTGTACAGGCTTTTTTGCCATGTGTCATTATTTTCTATGAATGCATTGCATTACCTGGTAAAATAGCTTGAATGTGTCACCAGGTATGTCATGCCCACCTGCACTTGGAGATTATGCCTGAAAAGATCAACAGAAAATCTCTAAAGAGCAAATTTCACATTATTCACACATGGAAAACCAGAAATGTCAAAGCTATTTGCCACAAGTGTATAGCAGCTTGGTAGTATGGACAGTGATGGAAATCTCTATTACATATTTCTCGATTCACTCTATACATAGCAAAAGTATAAAAAAGCCAGTGTGAAAAGAGTCTTATTAAAAAATTATCTATATCAGACTGAATTTGAAAGGGATTTATTTTTACAATCAATTATTTGGTTAGGGTTGCAAAAAGAACAAAAACTTATGTACTCTAACTCAAGTGCATATATAAATTAAACTAAATTAAAATGTGCTTTCTCAGCAAAATCACATAAAGTGGTGGCAATGTGGGCTTCCACAATATTGTTAGTGAATACTGAAGTGCAACTGTACTGCTCTAGAATTTAATGGACTAAGTTCCTGGTCAGAAGATCTATCACCCAATCTTTAAGGTGCCACAGTCTGAACGGAATAGGAAAAAAGTATATGATACCTTATTCCTCAAATCACATATTGAAAAAAAACCACCTTTTTTTTCTGTGTATAACAACAATGATAATCACTATTATAAATTATAATGTCTTTTCAGATTGAAAGGATCTTGAAAACATCTTCAAAAGATCTTGAAGAATGACTTTTGTGCCATTTAAAGGAGAATAACAGCCTCTTGCAAAAGCCAGGAAACAAAAATGGAGTCTTAAAGAGTCAATGAGGAACTCAAAACTTAGAAGTGCCTGAAAACTCTATTCACAATGAAATCTGACTGAGAATGCTCACCTCTGAATGAAAGTCAAAGCTGACTAATCTTAGACTTTCTGACCAAGGCTCCTCCTAGGGCTCCATTTTAGGTCTAGTGCTCTTCAATATCTTCATAAAGTACTTGAGTACAGCACTCGAAGGAATACTAAGTTTGCCAACAACACCAAATTGGGAGGAGCTGCTGACTCCCTCGAAGGCAGTGAGGCCCTGCAGAGAGAACCCAACAAATTAAGGAGCTGGGCAATCCCCAACTGTATGAAGTTCAACAAGGGAAAGTGCCGGATTTTGTACCTGGGATGGAGCAAACCTGAACATACGGACAGACTTGGGAATGAGAGGTTGGAGAGCAATCCCATGGAAAAGGACCTGGAGGTCCTGGTCAATGGCAAGTTGAACATGGGCCAGCAGTGCCCTGGCAGCCAGGAGGGCCAAGCGTGTCCTGGGGGGCATCAGGCACAGCATCGCCAGCTGGGCAAGGGAGGGGATTGTCCCGCTCTGCTCTGCACTGGGGTGGCCTCACCTCGAGTGCTGGGGGCAGTTTTGGGTGGTACAAAATGAGAATTATATGGAGCTATTAGAGAGCATCCGAAGGAGGGTAACAAAGATGGTGAAGGGCCTTGAGGGGAAGCCGTGTGAGGAGTGGCTGAGGTCACTTGGTCTGTTCAGCCTGGAGAAGAGGAGACTGAGGGGAGAGCTCATTGCAGTCTGCAACTTCCTTGTGAGGGGAAGCAGAGGGGCAGACGCAGATCTCTGTGGTGACCAGTGACAGGTCCCAAGGGAACGGCCTGGAGTTGTCAGGAGGTTTAAGTTCGATATCAGGGAAAGGTTTTTCACCCAGAGGGTGGTTGGGCATTGGAACAGGCTCCCCAGGGAAGTGGTCACAGCACCAAGCCTGACAGAGGTCAAGAAGTGTTTGGACAATGCTCTCGGGAACATGGTGTGACTCTTTGGGATGGTCCGGTGCAGGGCCGGGAGTTGGTCTCAATGATCCTTCTGGGTGCCTTCCAACTCAGGATACCCTATCATTCTATGATTCCGTATCTCTAGTTACTACTGTCACTAATAGAAAAACTCTAGGGATTCATTCACTTGATTTAGTTGCATGCAGGAGAGAAGAGATGAGAACAAATTTAAGCAAAGCTGGCATGGGTCTACATTACAGGATTTATTTAAGGACTATGACCACAAAAGACAAGGTGATTAAAAAAACCCAAAACACCCCAAGAAATTACAACCTGATCCTCCAGATTTTGTGTGTTGAAGACTCAGAAATAAATTATGTTGATACTTGATTACCATTTGTCAATAATCCAAAAACTCAAGTTTCTCATTAACTTTTACCTTAGTGGACTCCTAACAGCCAGAGCTTGAAATCCCACAAAGAAATAGAATTGTTTTCCCTCTTTCCAGGCATATGATTGCTTTCTGAAGTGATATCCATGTGGAGACTTTTAATTTTTGCCAATTACTTCCCAAAAAAGTATTTATAATTCCCTAACAAGATTTAAATAGAAATCGCATTTCTTCAGCCAGCTTGAATCAGCAGGACATTAGTGTACATGCTGAAGACTATTTATAGTGAAGGGGGAAATCTGTGTATGTGCATAGGTGTCTTGCTTTAAGGTTTATATTCTGCTGAAAACAAAAATTCTTTTCTTTATATCCTAGAATGCAAACCAAATTTTTACCTTGGGCTGCTCTTCAAAACCCAAGGATCCTAACAGCCATGCAAACACTGTTTTAAATATTTTTCAGCATGTCAAGAACTGCATAGAGTATGGCTATTAATCTTCAGCTTCATAAATTCCCCCCACACCCTGAGATTTCAATTTAGCTGACAGGGTCAAAAATTCTCCTCAACCAGTTGGACAGAAAATGAGCCTACTTACCTTGTTCACTGCTACATTTTCATCAGCAGCAAAGTAATTGTGTTTCATGTTACTGAGAAGGTACCCGTGTTGGAAGACGGTGAGGACTTCTGTGGCCAGAACAAATAAGAAAGTGGAAAGTGGACTATAAAAATACGTATCTATTTACTTCAATAATTATTGTGTTGTTTAATCTCTGTTGAGAACACACCTACAGCTGTTCTTCTCTTCAGCTTTCTGTAAAAAAGCTAGTATTATGTTTCTTTATGTGACATTTCCATGATAACACCAAACACACATTTTAACTGACCTTAGATTATCAGATAAACATGAAAGTACCGTAGTCAGTTCTTTCATACGCATGTCTGTGTTTATTTTATTTCTGTCAGATACTGTTTTCTTCTTACACAATGTAATAGGAATGTGACAGTGACAAGTGCGGGTGTGTCTTTGAATAATTTTTCATGCTGAATTTGGATCTATCTTTCATATGAGGTTTCTGTACTGTACATAAGGCACTGGACACGTGACTTTCAGATCTTGACGTGAATTTTCAATTCCAGCCAGGTGACAGACACAGACATGTGAATGCCTGGGTTAGCCTTCTGTGGATGAGAGTACGCCTGCAATGGAGCAGTACTATCATTAATATCCCCACTGGTTTTTAAACTCACTCCGGTAAATCAGGTTATTTGAGCCAAGATACCTTTTCAGAGCTGATTGTGTCAGTTGCTAGAGGTTGCCTGCCCTTGGTGGTGGAGGAATTGTGAGAAGCCATTTGATGACTATCAGCATGACTGTGTTATTTCTGCATATCCCTATGCAGTGGATTGGTTCCAGCTGGACCTTAACCAAAATTGAACTAAATATGTGCTTAGGCTCTTCGGTGTTTCTAAAATCTCATTTTCTCTCATGCTTTATTCCAACTGCTAAATAAAGATGCCTTCTTTCAAGGAGCTGTTTGTCAACATCAAAAGAGCAACAGGTGCTTGAAACCAGTCAGATCTGCCGCATGATAGACATTAGTATATACAGGATAGCGCTGTATACACAGGATAGTGCTTGCCTCCTGACTGAAAATAAAAGAAAAGCAAGATTGCACACAAACACAAACTCAAGGTCAGACAAGTCAGAGAGAAGCCAGAGGTGAAGTCACTCCTGTAACATTGGAAATGACATGTTAGGATTCTGGGAAAGGCTGACACCAACTCCACTGTTTACTCTTACAGTCACAAGTCTCTGCAAAAAAAAAGCAAACCCACAACCCTTTTGAGTTTATTACCCCTTGAATACATATACATTCTCTGCCTATGAATGAATACTTATCTTCAGCAAAATTATATTTGTTGACTCTAGATGTTGCTGTATAAAACTTTGACCTTTGCAGTCGATGAGAGTATTATCACCTGACTAATGGTGTATGTCCACAAAGCATAAAAATCTGTTTTGTCTAACTATATGCCACTTGATGATGATTTTCTTTGGCATGTTTCAAGTATGCTCAACAACAACCAACGTAAGGAATTGAATTTGAAGTAGGCCCTGAGCCCTTGGCTTCTCCTGTTTCCTGCAGAAGCAGGGAAATATCTTCTGTGACGCCATCTCCAGTTTCCTTGACATGTTCCAAATGACAGAGTGTCTGAATAGAGCCAGGAAGATGAACAGTTACTGCTCTCTGCTCCGGACTCAGATCATTTTTAAAGAAATATAAATGATTTGTGATACATTTTTGATGGTTGAAAGGGTTTTTTTCTCTTGCCATTCTGCAGAGCTTTTAGTAAATAGTCTATTCCTTTGGGAAATCCCAGTGTTCCAGACTTTGTAGGTGTAGAAAATCCTTTATTGCACTTTAGAATCACTTCCATCCATATACAGGAACAATTTCAAGTAGCTGAGATCTTTTGCAGACATTCCTTTCAAGCCTTCATCTTGTCTGAACCTTGAACTACTGCAGTGAAGTTAATTAGAGCAACCTTTACAGGTTCAGAAGATCCAGACAATTGCAATGCTGTGTTAACGAATTTTCAAAAACTTTTCAAATAGTTCCTCTCTGATATACGTATTATATGGAAAAAATGTAACACTATGATGTTATATATAAAGATACTATCTTCTGCACTCATTTGGGCTGACCTGCATAACTAATTCATAACTATGCTATTTGTGAGTAATGGCATCACCTCATATTTATTTTCAAGAACTGTATAATATGTAGTGCTTATGCATGCCTGTGATGATCTAAGATTGTATTTCTGGGGACTGTTACACTGTTTTATTATAGCCAATACATATAGCAATGCCTACAGTTAATGCTGCTTGACACTTCCTAATATAAGACATTTTACATTGCTACCTTTGCTGAGTTTAAACCACTTGGATTGCAACTTTTCAATACATGACTCTTGACAAATTCTCTGAAAGAATGCCTCACCTGAAAAGATTCAGTTTGTGGTTGAGTTTGGAGTTTTTTTGTTTCTTTCTTTCTTTCTCCCCTCCCAGAACAATGCTAAAAAAAAAAATGGTTGTTTGAATAGCTTTTGCAGTTTCTCGTAACTGGGATGCACCAACAATACAACTTGACAGTGGATTGACTCCTTGAGAAAGTACTCACTGGAGTGTCTTCATATGTCTTTTGCTCACTTCTTTTCCTCACTGCTGCCTAGCGATCTTAGGGTAAGATTACAAAAGGTAGATGTAGGGAACTTTTAATGGCAGGTGTTCCTTACAAACTATGTTTTTGTGACTTCAGTGAGCCAAGATGACATAAATACAGTAACATGATTAGCATTTAGTTAATTTCTCTGTTTGATTAGGCATGAGTTGAGATAATTTTGATTAATTTTGTTGTTTTTAAGAATAATGAATTTTATGCTGCAACACAAAATAATTAATACAAAAATAAAAGATACTCATTGTGCCTTCGTTAATGTTTGACTTTCTAGGGGAAAACATTCCCTATTGCATTCCTGTAGAAAGACTGACAGAAACATATCCATGTCCTTCTAAAACACGATCTCCTTGTGTGAGGACAATGAACACAGTCCAAGATGACATAGAGGCCTGATGGCAAAACCTAGTAAAGTGTTTACTAGTGAATTTATCCTTGTCTATTGAAAGCAAAACTTGTATTACCATACCAAATGATCACCAGTGAGCAACTGCTAAAATATAACAGAGCAAATCCAGTATAATTCAGCCTATCCTAATACAGGCAAACTTCTGGAACAAGGCCTTTTGTTCCAGTGCCGCCAGTCTAAACAACAAGGCTATTGACTGCATGTGCCAGCCTTTGTTACTGGGGGCTACCTGAAAAGATTAAAATTGCATGAATCTGCAATTTCAGATCCATCAATTCTCAGCTGCAAAACGTCCATCTGTAAACTGACCCAAGAGGAATAGACTGTTGACTTAAGCTTCTATGTTAAAGGGTCATACTGTCACAGTCTATCCCTAGGAAATAAATTAATTTCCAGTGCCAGTGCTAAATAAGTCTCAAGAAGCTGTAGCACAGTTTTGATCTTTCATATTGCCACAATTATTGCAAAAGGCCATTAATTCATCTGTGGACCATCAGGCAAAAGTAAGTCCTTTAGACAACTTCACAGAGAGGAAACAAAATGAAAGGCATTCAGACCACTTCCTCTTCCACTTTGTCACAATTTTACTAAGCTATATACTGACATGAATACACTTCCCCAAAAAGGAATAGTTTGTGAATCTTCTCCAAGAAGAGCCACAAAAGATTCCTCACCTTTTGCACCCCTTCCTTTACAGAATATAATATTATTTTGTTCAGGCTATATTGAATGCACAGTGAAATCTGCAGGCTAATGATGAACCAAGCAGACATTTTATTTTCCCTTCTCTATGCTGAAAGGCAGCTTGCACTGTTTTGTGAAAAGTTTTTCAAGCACTAAGCCTAACATTAGCATAATATTATATGAGTCAAACTTCTGGTAAGAAGTACTGGTAGAACTAGGCTGCACTGCAGTGTACTGAATAAATCTACGTTATGACAATTACAGGAAGACTGAATTGTCCTGGTTCTGGCCAGGACAGGGGTAATTTTTGCAGAAGCCCCGAGGGGCATGGCGAGGACCCAGTGGTTATTCTGTACCACCTCACATCATTTTCCAAGGATGGGGAAGGGCTCCCTTCCGAGCTGGCATAGCGTGGCAGAGGGAGCAGTCTGCTATCTGAGGGTATTGTCTGTTGTCAGGGGGTGTCCGTGTGAACTGTTCGGTTTTTGTAACCCCTGTCATTAGTATTGTCGATTATATTGTTCGTTTTCCTATCTCATGGCTGTTTCCAGTAAATCAGTGTTGAATCCTCAAACTGAAAAAAACCCATAAATCTTAAGTTCATATTATTTATTCATAAAAATGCATTTCTATTTCTTTAGAAGATAACTTTCCTCTACATTGTTCAGTTTTCCCTTTTTCAGTTATTTAAGAAGAAAAGATAGTTAAGCTTTTTCATTTTTCTCATCTGAATGGAAAAAAAAATGATGTTTTTTAGTCTTTCTCCAATTATCAGAAGAAACATCCTGTTCTTTCTCAATGTTCACAAATGTCTTTATTTTCCTAAAGGAAAACACCTAACAATTTACCACCCAAACTAACATTCTCTTCACTGGACAACACTGGTTACAGGATTCGGAAAAGACTTGACAGGCCATGTTGAGAAAAAAAAATGCTGGAGATATTTACACTCTTGAAAAGTCAACCCGTAAATACTACACTCATAACTGGAGAAAAAACACAAAGTTCTCTATGAAAATATATCCTGCATGAGCTGTAATAGAATATTTACTGCATTAAAAATCTGTAAGGCTCTCTGCATTCTCTATAAAACCACAGAATTTCAGATGTCCCTATTCTCCACATACTTACTCATTCTAAAAGTGTACTTAGTCATGAGAACACAAATTACAAATTCAAAGAGAAAAGCAAAAGAATGTCTGTCTTTCAGATACAGTAACTACATTTGCATCAGTCCTCAACCTACTGCTTTCTTAGATTATGACACCACCTTTCAAAAACTGAAGAGGACGTTCCCTAATTTAATTTTCAGGTAATGCATTCTTCATAATGATCATTACATTGACTATGAGAATGAGCAAATTGTTATGGCTGATCAGACACTTAAAGTGTTCTGTAAGGATAAAATTGTCCTTCAGCTTCACTCCATGCTCCCATACCAACCCAACTATTAAGCTAGGATTTTCTTAGTCATTTTATAAACCTGTTCTCATCCTCACCAAGGCAAGGGAAGCTACATTCCAGTGGTAAGACAGTACTACTTCGAATAGAGCCAAGGAGTTCGAGGAGGGAGCTAAAACTTTTTATCTCTGATGTGGATGTAAACATCTAAACTCTGCTGGTGACCAATAGGGTGAGCTGAAAGGGAGAGCAATGCGATTGCACAAGATTATTTTTATTTTAGATTTCCAGTTTGAGGCTTTTAAACATAAACTCATTTTAAGTTAGGTAATACTGGTACATCTTCACTTTCTATGTGTATTCTCCAATCAGCTGTTCGAATTGCCTTTTCCGTGGGAGCTTTTGCCTCATTCAAGGCACAAATCCTCTGCTAGGAATAAATCAGAAATGTGTAGAACATATGTAGACTAACCAGGGACGTAAAGATATTGATCTCATCTCTGTTCACATTGGCTTCACAGCGCCCATTGTCAGGGCTAGCTATGTCTGATACTGACAGAAGCTGTTGCATGTAAGATTCCAGTTTCAAGTGTTGCAGAACTAGAAAGGTGGGTGGTGAAAAGTGTCAGGAGAACGCATAAAGAGAAAAGGAGGTCCTGTAGATAAAACGTGCATTCTGTCCCATGTAATTTAGTCCTAATTCTGTTGTAAAACTTCTGTTTGATACTAAGCAAGCCATTAAAACATAGTCAAGCGTGGTTCTAAATATAATTTTGGAAACCCAGTTCAAGATATTGGGTATCCAGCTAGAGGTACAAAGCATCTAGTATTTACACCTGTAACGAATATCAATAAAAATGCTACTTTAAAAATAGAAGGTACTATGTTCCCTTAGGTTTTTAAATCTAGGCCTCTTTAATTGAATGGCAGAAATCAGTGGACAGCTCTGATGATATTAGCTGTAATTTCATGTCTTAGTTCTACACAGATAGAGAATGGTTAACAAAGCCCCCCTTATTTAATGGGCATATTGCAAAGAAAAATTATTGGTTCTAAAAAAACCTGCTACATTGAGTCTATCATTGAAGTCCTCAAGGAAACAGCAATGTATCGATCGCATTCTTTGAAAGCAAAAATTTGGGGAAAGAAAGTGTCCTTATCAATAAAGAACTAAATATCATAATGTCAGTCCAAAAAATTGCCAAGAATCTATTACTCTAAACATTGCCATTTCTTTCTTCAGTTATTTAAACTTGATTGTGTTACTGTCTTAATCTAATCTAGAATCAATGTTTTACAGATCAATGGAAGTAATGGCTCAGTAGTTAAGAGAAATAAGAGGTCCTCTCTCCTAGACTTTCATGTAAAGAATCTTGCTCAACAGTTGTTCCTTCAAGTGATCCCACTTTCCTCCATGTGTTGAAGAACTAACCCCTTTTATCTGCCTGAAATGGCTTCTCTTGGAACTGTACCCACTACAAAATGGGAAACATAACTCTCAGCTCTGTGTTGGAAGTACAGATTGCAAAAAATACTTTTTTCTAGCATTTCTGTTTCTCCATTTTAAGTTAAACATCTCAGACCACTTAGAAGACAACAGGCTGAGATGGAGATCAGGAAGAGGTGAGGAAACTAAGAGGGACAGAATTTACAGAGAGTAACAGATTACAAGGATGAGTCACATCCCAGAAGTTGAGGACAAATAAGCATAGGATCAAAATAGGAGAGAAAAAATATTAGGTGCAAAGGGATATTATGTGTTTCAGACCTAAGCTGTCAACATAATTTGGCCATTACGGAGTTTTAAACCATCCAGTTGTCTCAGATCAGGAGAGCCTGGGTTATGGAAACATGAGTAGGATTAATCTCAGCTTCCTCTTGCAGTTGCAGAATAGGTGACGTAATTCAGATCAGTAAAAAAAAGTCAGCAAAACAAATCAAATTTAGACTTTGAGTCATCTGACCAGACATAGGCATCTGCTTTAGGATGAGATGAAGCATGCTGGGAATTCCACCAATGATGCTGACTATCTTTCCTTTTTCCTTTTGTGAAAAAGTAGCAGAGGATGATTGGATCAGACGTTAATGCCTACAGCACAGACCACCCCATTTAGCCATATCAATCCCGCCTTTTGAAATCCTTTAGCTAATCACTGGCTGTATCTCAATGACTAAATGCTTCATTTCTAAGCCTTACTTCCAAATACTAAGAGGCAGATGATCATCTTAATATAACCAAACATAAGTTACTGATAGCCACTCTATTATGAAGAGCTACGATCTTCTGGATAAGTCTCCACATGTCAAACATGTCTGTGATCCCTCGGTTAGAGCAAATCCTAGAAATGTAGACCCATTCCCATCCAATACAGACCTCCATGATGTTTTCAATCCTGCAAACTTTCAGCTAGCTGTGACCTACCACCATAACTGTTTCAAATTCAGCCATTCCACCATCTATGAAGACTTTTATAGACATTACAGTGGCACACAACAAGGTCAAAATGGAGTTGACCTTTCAAATGCACTTGATTCCATGATGTGTACTTTGCCCATAAATTAGAACATTCTTTATTCTGCTAAACAGAAGAACAATTGTACTCCTGACTTTACCAGGAGTGCCACTAAAGCAATTGTCCACTTCAAACTGGAAGCTCTGTATGCACATTGTAAAACTTCCTGCCTGGCTGACACTGTCTGGTTCTTTCCCAAGCTGGATTAACTGAGGCTGTTCAACCACCCCTGAAAACATTCGCTACCACTGTCAGAACTCAAACTGGCCTGGCTCTCCAGTCTTCCTAGACTGCTCTATTACTGCATTCCATATAACTTCTCTACTGGAAATATTTATATGGAATGTTAGGAAAGCCATTTAGGAAGCTGGCAGTAAGGTTGGTTTCAACAAACAAAATATTGTTGAAATTTGATGCATCCTGCCTCCAGTGAGGAATGTATGAAATACCTTAAGAAATAAGAAAGAAGGAGTGACTTAGACAACTCACCATGCAGCCTTTGGACAACTTGATTTTTCTTCTAGAGAAAGCAAGATAAGAGCAAGCTAATATGGAACCTCATGTAGCAAAATACAACCACAAAAACCGGTCACAAAAACCTGGTACCTCTCAAATGCTTGAACCATAGCACTACCACATGGTGTTATTGAATAGTGTGATTGATTCTCCTGAAAAGTCTTATCAAGCAACAAGAACGAAAGGTTAGAACGGAAGGCAAAAAAGAATTAATGGCAATGCAAGCAATGAGTATGTGTAAAAGAAGAAATTCTTTCACTGAAGATGAATTGTAGAGCATGGTCAGAACACTAAAAACTAGTGTTAACTCTGAACTTCGGCTCTTTCCTTGAAATACTAAAAATGGAGAAGTGCTGATGAAGGGTATTTCTTTATAATCATCCAAAAAATCAAAATGCCTAAGACATGGTTTACTGCAGTGGTGAGACCCTTAGTACAGATCGAAATGTTCCATTTTTACGCCTTTGCAAAGCAAAGTAACATCTTCAGCAACCACTGCTGCCGTCTCTTTGCTAACGTGTGAACACCGATTACCTTCAAAGACTGTCCTTCAAAGGGTGGCTACAACAGTGACATTGCACTGTGTGCAGCTCAGAAAGGATTCGGCCCACCTCTTAAGAATGATGATTAAACACTCATCTCCAGAAGGCAGTCACAGGTCTTAACCATCTTAATTTCGTATGTAGGCCCATCCTTCCACCAATGATCCTGCTACTGTCACTGAATGACCCCCGCTTTCACCACCTTGGATTAAGCCTAGCCCTTGGAGACACCAACAAGCGGATTAAAAACTTTTTTGTAGACTAGTTAGAAGATTAGGAAAGTAGGAAAAGTATGAAAGTTCTTAGATGTTTTATCTGCACAAATGATATCCATCTTGAAGTCCAGTACAGAATTTCAGTTATCCAGATGAATAGGAGATATTGACGTATTTGTCGTAAAGAATGGGCAGATAAATCAAGTCTGAGAAAAGAATCTCTAGCTCTTTCTGCATAAATCATCCAAAGCCAACAAATGGATCATTTTCTGAATGAGTATCTGCTGGACAATGGTCCAAAACCTGTCTATCAAAGTAGAACACTGAGGAATTTCTCGGTTTTTTAGAAACACCTTTGAAAGACTTTGAAAAAAAAAACCAACTTTGATCAAAAATGAGTTGGCTCAATGGGTTAGTTGATTACACAAATGTGATGAACTCTGCTTCAACCTGCGCTGTTCTGTGGCAGAGTATGGCTCCCTGGTGTCACGTGGAATAGGAAACACTGTCTGGAACAAATGCAGTGGTATGACAGAACACATTGTCCAGCATTCCTGTCCTGACACTGGTTTTGTCCCACCCATCAGCCCTCTTGAGATCAGAAACTACACCTTGAAGAATTTTCTCTTGAAGAAGTAACTCATTACATCTACCTTTGCATAACGAAGCCTTCCATTCATCAAGTTAATGGCTTGCTACACAGCACCTCATGTGAGGCACCCCCACATGACACACAAGGCGACAAGAACAGGTTGCAAGGTGTAACTAACGCTGGACTCATAAGCAAGTCAACAGCTCAGCTACTTTCTGTTGGCCCATCATACCAGGGAGGCCCTGGCGGGGCCTTCCCGGCTTGGCAAACACGGCCAGCCGGGAGATGGAAGGCACATATCCGGTGCTGGCAGCCACCATCGAGGGCTGCTTAGTTTCTTTTACGGCAAAGGCATCCAACCAAGGAAGTTTGGACGGGGAAGAAGCGCGTGCAGACGCGTTATATATGGCACTACCGTAGGGCGACAGACAGGGCCATGGTGGAGCCCGCGGGGGAGCGGAGCTCGGAGGGTCGCGGAGGGGCGAGCACGGGGGGCTGCGGGCGGGGGCGG
>VZRR01013700.1:650202-754789 GCA_013398015.1 Oreocharis arfaki | reverse complement strand
GGAGGGGGGAGAAGGGGGAGGGCAGAGGGTCTTTCCTCTTGGATTTGTGTCCATGCCGAAGTCCTGTGCCACCATCGTGTGCCTTGGCCGTGCAGCAAGCTGCGGCGATGCAAAATATTAAAATTTAAACTCCTCGGCTCTTCGTGCTCCAACGACAGGGTTGAGGTTGCGAGGGAAGCTCAAAAGATTGAAAGTTAATGTTCTGACACGCCATCCTTCACTCGACTCGGGAGGTGGTCAAACCGTGTGCTGACGGGAGAGGGACATCTTGGGGTGAAGAGGGAACAAGGTGACAGCCGAACTTGTTTGGCAATTTCACATCCTTGCCCTTTACTGAAAAGCATCATGGTTCTCTTGGATTGAACTTCCTTGTTTTTATTTTTACGAGAAGTCATCCCTGGGAGTGAAATGCCGTTGTTGTTTTGGAGCTGTTCTTGCCTTTTGGGTAGAGAAGTGGCCTCCCAAAACCAAAAATGCTCTTTATCTCATAGTTAATATGCATCCAGGCAGTGATCTATAAAAAAATATATCCAGAGGC
The DNA here is from genome assembly GCA_013398015.1 of Oreocharis arfaki. Lineage (NCBI taxonomy): Eukaryota > Metazoa > Chordata > Aves > Passeriformes > Paramythiidae > Oreocharis > Oreocharis arfaki. Next base: position 754,251 of record VZRR01013700.1, on the reverse strand, counting down.
TGGAACTCTTGAGGTTAAAGGGAGGCAGGTAGCCTTCAGGAGACTTGACAGAAGATGTCTTACTGTACAGCTGGTGCACATGTGTCTCTCATTAATGGAGTTCGTTTGTGATACCATGGGTGAACAGACCCTGTAGAAGTCAGTGGAAGGTGCCCCAGTTGGGCTTGTATTTTAAGCAAGCTGGCTGTCGAGCAGAGGTGCTGAACTGATAGACTAGAAAGAACACCGAAGGCCTGTACTCCCAAGAGAGATAAATCATGGCTTATTGCTTTGGCAAGTTTCCCCATCCTCATAATGTGGCTTAAGCCAGTCTTGAAGGGATCATCCCTGGAAGTAGGAGAGAAATTTAGGAACCACTCTGCATCTCAAGAGATTGCCAAAAACTTACTTTGACTTTGGAAAAAGTTCTGTTGGGTTTGTGGAGTTGGGCCTGTAGGCTGTTCTGTGGTCTGTACTTGCTCTTCGTGTGTTGCTGTGTTTGATCAAAGATGGACAATGAGGTACTGGTTTCGATGGGCGCAAAGAAATGGCCAGAAAAATTCTGTTTGCTGGGCATCGGTCTGAGGCGAAGAATGACCACTGTGCATGACTCTTCTTGGCTGTCTTAAGTTGTGTTCAAAATGTTGACTTGTTGGCTCAGTAGTCTGTTGGGCACAGTCGTCCTTTGGGCAGGTGGTGTGTGATGGCCATTGCGCAAAAGCCGCTTTTGAAGAACACCTGAAGAGATACTTTTAAGTTTTAAAAATCAGACACATTCTTTAATTGTGCAAGTGCAAAGTTTAGTTAAGATACCAACTCGGTTGATGCTCTTACTCATATGTGGTCAAGCTGTTTCTTTTTTCTAAATTGCTGTTCATTTTTGACACGTTTTGTCTTATAATGAATTTTCTAGCCATGTCTGGAAAATCATAAAATCATAAATAATTTAAATATAGTGAGCACTAGTTTGGGAAGGATATCGCTGCAAGTTGACCTGAAATGTGAAGTATTCAGTAATTTAAACTGTTATGTGACTTGACTGTGGGTTTACTTCTGTTTCATGGTTGTCTTCTTTATAACTCATGCAGTACAGTATTCTTTGAATCTGGTGTTTGAAATCCATTTGTTATACTTCCATTTTTCTTTCTGGATCTTAATCTGGTGTCTTGATCAAAAAAAAAAGTTGTGTAATCTATTTGCAATTGTTTGCTTAAGTATGAATGCCAACTATTTCTGCTGATATGTGTCATGGTTCTTCCAAAATACAAATGAAAAATCATCGTATAAAAAAATGAAGGTAAGTTTGTTTTTCTTAAAAAAAAAAAAAAAAAAAAGTCGTAATGGATTCACTTGTTTGTGGGATTATTTTTATTCTGGATGTCATCCCTGAAGAGAGGGATCCGATCTCTATGTAGGCCAGTGATTTGGCATTCGAAGATCAAGACCTTGAAGTATACTAATGGACTGGCAGTGTGACTGTTGGGCTGGCTGTGTATCCTCAATGTCATTTGTTCTCATGCATTTTAGAGGTTGTGGTGATGACTACCTGCTCCTTTTTTGCCTTTTTTTTTTTTTTAACTGGGGTAGAAACTTCTGTTGAAAAAAGTTGCAGAGACTCTTTTTTTCTAGATGGAACACAATCAGTAATGTTGCCAGCCTCTGTGCATGAGGCGAATAATGTAGTTTTTCTGTTTGCAAGTTTGATTCTTCAAGGGACAATGTGTTTGTTACTGAGGTGGGCAGACATGGAGAAACTGGTGAACAAGACAGGTAAAGGAAAACATAAGAAAAGGTGCTGTCGGGTTTTTATTTCTCAGAGTTTGTTTCAATAGGCGTTGACATCTCGTGGCACCTCTCTTTGTATTTGCCTGCTGCGAATTGTTAGTGTGATTTTTGAAAAATCCTTTGTACAGCCCTTGGGTGAATGGTGACGTTACCTTCCTTGTCAGTGTGGCAAGTTTCCTTTGGTTTACCGACCTGTTTCCCGCCAATTGAAACATTGTTACTTCTTCTCATCATCTTCATGGGAGTAATTAGAAGTAGGGTATCCACCTTATTTCCAAGGTTCTTTCAGAAGCAAACTGTGTTTGCTCTGTCTGCAGTCAAACCCTTGACCTCCTTTGGCAAAGTCTTGCAGTGATGTTTGGTATTGAAGTCATCCTGGGTTGTGGTTGGCGTGACAAGTTTGTTTGATGAAATGGGGAAATGATTCCATCCAAATGCTCCCTGGGACAGCTGTGTGCTAGCCAGCAGGTCAGATGTACCAAGCAGCGGTTGGTAGACAGCTACTAATCTGTGCTGAGCATGGAAGAGTCTCTTTCCCATAAAATTTAATAACTTGCTTTTTTATTAGATGAAGTGGAAACGTATATTGAAGTTCTCTGCTCTTGGACATTGTATCTATTCAAACTACTGAGTGTTTCTGTCTTTCCTCAGGGAGCTACTGGTACCGCTGATAGTTTGCATGGCCCACTGGATCCATTTGTCTAACTCTGGCTAGGCTTGACTCATATCAAAACATTTTTACTAATAAGTTAGCAAAACAGTTTGTGTGAACTTTGCTAGTGCACCTATGCCTTGATGCCTTTTCTTCTGTATTTTGACTTGACGTTGCTCATAAACCTAGTGCTTTAAGGTGTCTTAACCAATTGCCATTAAAATATTATAGATTAATGTATTGAAAGTCCTGTACTTCGAAATTATACACTTTTGTATGTTTTATATAATGCCTATTTTCTTTCTTTTTTTTTTTTTTTTTTTTTATCAGTTCTTCCAGTGCCTTGCAGAAAACCATGCATTTTTTCATACTGGTGTCTAGTACTCTCAAGGTGATACTTCACTTCCAATGATGATTCAGTACTTTTGGTTTTATTTTTAGAACTAAAGCCTTTGACGTTAAATTATACAGATACAGTGAAATTACAATCTGAAACAAATTTCAGGAGCGACTGGCTGAAGTTCTATGGCCTTGCATTAAGCTCTGTGTCAGGTTTAATCACCTAATAAGTAAGCCCAAAGACACGTATTCCAAGAAAATTTGAACTTTATATATACAGTAGTGGCCACAAGTCAGAAAAAGTGATGCTGTCGGCTGTTCTTCATCTACTATGCTAGTATTTAAATGATAGAGTGTAGAAAACTGATGAAGAAATGCTGTCATTTTGTCGAAAATTTGATACTGCATAGGAATTACCCACTTAAACCCAAAGTTTCTCTCACAGCCTTAGTAACACTGCAGTGATCGAATCTTCATCATGTTTTCTGTGCATTTACTGGAAAGTTTAAACATTTGTTTTGCTTAAGCAAAAGGGTAAATCCGTTATCTACAGTGTGCAGCTTGGAGTTTGTTGTGATTTCTTGTCGCTATTTGATGAAAAATTACTATTAACAACAAATTAGAATTGGCTGTTCAGGCAATAGCCAGTTTTTTCCTCATTGGAGTGGGTTGTTTTCATTCAACCTGTCTTGCAAGAAGTCCATATTGTCTTGGGATCTGTCTTCTGCAGCTTGTTTCTGATGTGCTGATTCCCAAAACCTTGGTTAAAGATCTTGTTCATAAGGAGGGTCTTGCAGTCATTGAGGTGTAATGCCTGACTTTTTTTGGTTTTATGTTGACAACTGGTGGAAATGTTACTGCTTGTTTCAGGAGAGGTAGAAGACTTAGATTTACTTGACTGACCCTACCCAACTAAGACTAGGAATTTGCATCAGATGTGTTTGTGTTGCTTCCACCCCTTAGGAACTACACATCTGACTTAAAATAGAGTTGAGGATTAGCTGTTCATCCTCCGTGGGTGACTTTCGCTTCTTTAAACCAGAGCGTGAATACAAGAGCACTGCAGGAATGGAGCCATCACATTTAGTGGAAGAAGCTTGACTTTTCCATGTCCCGTGCCAAGCTGCTGTTCGCCAGCTTGAGTTAGCCCCAGAACTCCGGGCAAAATTGAGGACCAGTGCCTCGTCTTCTGGTGCTGCTGCAGGGGAAGTGCCTGAGCTGGCCCTGTGGTTTACTCCAGTGTGCCCTGCCCTCCGCAGTGCCGCTGGCTTGGCGAGGCTCATGGCTGCTCCCGGGGTGAGCTCAAACACACGCAAGCAAAGGAATGAGCCTTTGTCTGTGTCCCGTGTAGAACGCAAATGGTTTACAGATAAGGAGATGTCTTAGCATGTTTTATGCACAAAACTCTTTTGTACAAAATCAGTATAGTAAAAAAAAAGTTTTTATCTTTTCAGTATAACTTATTTTGAATTGTTTATGTCCATCACAGCAAAAAAAGATGGAATGGAGAGAAAGTGGGAAAGGGGGAGAGATCTCTCATCCATAAAAAGCGTGTGAGGCTCTGGTAATTCTTAACCTTCACAGTCTGTGTTTTACTGTGATTTTATTTCTTGAGATTTTTGGTCAATCAGAGGTTTACTGCTGTGGTGCCAGTCACGTTTAGAGTTACAGAACAATTACTTCCAACGTGCAAGACTGTACTATCACAGAAGGTTGCTTCCACTATGCTGATGTTCAGTACCTCTTGAATGAGGATAAATTATCAGACACAAAGAACTTAATGAGACATGCCACAGCCCCTTGTTCTTCAGGAAGGTTGGCGTAGCTGGAACAGCATCACTGATGCTATGTCTCTTTTAGACCTCTCAGTAGGTGCAGCTTCATTTCTTCCTGACTGCCGCAGCATTTCTGATCTGTGCCAAAGCAGTAGAAAAAAACAAGTTACTAACACTTATGCTTTCATCTTATTCAATCAGAATATGTGATAACTGGATGTGCAGATCTGTTGGATATAACAGATAAGTAGCCCTATAATGCCACTCTTATTCTTCTGTAATAAATTCCAAATCTGCTGTTACTGGGAAGTGTATTATTTTTGTGTATCTGTTGGAAGCACAAGCTCCGCAAACTGTAGGGTAAAAAGGGAAGCACAAGTCTCTCCTGGTTCTCATCTGTGCCTTTGAGGTTTTGAATGGCTGGATGCCATGCGATAGATATTATGGGTCAATAAATACAGGGTTGATTTTTTTTTTTTATCTTAGAATAAAATACTTATAATTCACATATTAAACAGACCATGTGGTTTCTCTGACAGTATGTTGTTAGTCCAGGAAATATCTTAAAAGTTTGGTATTTTATATTATCAATTGTAATTTCCAGAACTGTAATATCTCTCTAAGAAGAGCTTTTATTTTTCTAATTTCTGATGAGCTTTTAATATTTACACACAAGAATTTTGTGCTCTTTGAAATTATTGCTTTGAACTTCTCTCCATATTACTTAGAGGAAAAGAAAACTGGCATGTTACTGGCTCAGTACACTATAAAGGCAAAAATATTTACTGTTTTCATAAACATCCTCAGAAGATTTACATGTGTCCCTTAATGGTGACCTGTGGCAGATATTTTTCAAGGCATCTATTAATATGTATGAAGACATAGAATGGATATAGATTAAAAAACATTTTTTTAATCATAGCATTACATTTTTAAATTACTTTAAAGCCACTTTGGTAACATTAATTGCAAAATAAAGGAACTATGTTCTCAGTATCTTTTAACTGTAAAAGTTGTACTGAATAACGAAACTACTGTAACTCAGTTTTGTTGTGATTCTTCAGTGAGGTTTCACGTTTTATAGTTACGGTACATACAATAAATTAGTAAAGCTCTGATCAAATCTTTCTTCTTGGCCATGTTAAGGCTGAGGGTTTGTTTCATTTCTGTTGTGGGGAAGGATAGGGTATGTATTTCAAGTGGCCTAACCACATTTGTAGTTTTGCCTCTCTAACTCTTCTGCCCCCACAGTTTCTGAAAGTTTATGCCGTTTAAGGAAATTAAGTGTTAATGCTTATTCTTTGCTGATTGTCATAGTAGCACATGAAAAATCAAAACTCAGTTGCTTTTTTAATATCCTCCATTGAAAGGGGAGGAAGGAGATACACATTTTTTAAATTTTCTTTTCTTCCTTCCTTCCTTTCTTCCTTTCTTTCTTTCTTTCTTTCATTTTGGGTTTGGTTTTTTTTGGGGGGTTGGGTTTTTTTATTTGTTGGGTTTTGGTTTTTTGGGGGTTTTTTGTTTGTTTTGTCTTTTTTTGTTTGTTTTTTTTGTTTAAGTGACTTCGCGATTTTCATTTTGCAAAGACATTTAAATACTTCTCTAAGCATCTCCACTTCCTGTAAAATACCAGATGATGGAAATTTGCTTGGTTTAGGGAATAAGGAAAAAATATGGCTTTGCTTTGGAGATACCACAGTTTAAAGCAAGTTGTGGGAAGTATATTGTGATGTATTTATCACAGAAAAATGTTAGATGTACATTTTGTAAATAGGTATGTAGAGGAGCCATTGAGGTACATTCTTAAGTGTGTTGAAATGGATATATATCAACTCCAAAATACCTTCAAGACTATGATGTGTTGAATGTTGTATTCAATGGATATTCAGAAGTCTGTAATTTATGGAGTTCCTTCCTTTAAATGCAGTTCTTCAATGAAGCACCATCAGGAAGGATATTGATAGCATTTTTGTTACCCATGACTAGACATATGAAGGGTACAAAGCCATTCGAAGTAAGTGTGTGAGAGTTAGCTGGAGTGTAGTTTGGCTGGTAGCTAAATCGTGCTCATTTGTGTTTTACTTTCAGCACCTGGGTTCTATGTACGTATAAAACACAGCGCATGCTAGCACAGTGTGACAATTCCATTTTACTTTAGTGGTGAGGTCAGTTACAAGGTTAAAACCAACAGACCTGGGATTGTGTCTGTAAGAAGTAATGGGAATGTAAGAGTCTTGTGTACTGACACAGAAGATCCATCCAGTTCAGCACCCCGATTCCTGTCGCAGGTCCATAATGTGCTACTGTAGAGCAAAAAAAATGGGAAATGTGGCACAGCAATAGTCATTGGAAGCTTTCATGCTGGCTTTGTTGGGACAAGGCAGATTTCAGCCTTGGTTATAAAATACCAGCAGCATGACCTGAGCTGCCCAGATGTTCAAGAGCCCCTGTTCATTACCTGTGCACATCTGCCAGGGGGTTGTGGCTACAAGCCACAAATACATTGCTGCTGCTGAATTCTGTATTACCTTGAACTCAAAGTTTTCAAGAAGAGGTTGTTAGTGTATGTGAGCAAACAAAACAAACACTAACTCTGTGTAAAACCTCGAGCCATCAGCAGCGTATGCTCTAGATGCCTACGGAGTCTTCAGTGCAGGCTTGATGTGCTTAAGGGCTCTATCCCAAAATAAGGTCTCGCTGGCAGCTTTGCGTGAGTACACTCTGCCTAGAAAATTTGGAGAGAGGAATGTGCCCACAAAATAAAACAAATTGTAATAGCACTTGTAATAGTAACTCTAGGAATTAATCTCATTATTTCATAATACTACTATTTTGTAGGTATGAACCATAGTAGATTGTACTAAAGTATATTATATAAAATTAGGAAGATTGATGAAAACTTTTCTGAAAATGGGAAAAACCTATTTTTCTCCTCTCTAGGCTTTTTGCCATATAGTTACTTTATACCATAACTCTTCGGTGGCCACTCATGTTTTCAAGACTAGCACATTTTTTCTCACTTGTTTAGGTCACAGATAAGGACCAAACTTGATCTTGGATTAGCAGTGCTTTTTAAGAACAAAGCAATGATGTTTACATGAGACTGTGAATCTTGAGCTTTTGTTCTTACTGTATTTTTCTGTGGAATTAGTTTGTAAATATAGTTATTCTGAATAGATATATTCAAAGCAGCTTGTCAGTTGAGTGAGCATTTCCAGCAAAACAATTTCTAATGTTTCCTAAAAATGATGCTTTGACCCCTGCTTGCCACCCTCCTTTGCAGCTGAAGGAGTAGCTAACTAGATGTCCAAGCATTCCCAAGTGTAACAGATGATTTAATGGAATGCAGTTTTAGAGCAGTTCATCAGTTTTCACTTGTGATACAGCAAAGTCAGAAGTTTCAAAGATAAAACTTAAACTGTCAGTGCACATCAGGTTTTTTGTAATACATGTATGTAGAGAAGGTTAAAGCACAGCTTTGAAATTTGTTCTTTTCTTTGTCTGGTTCATATGCTTTAGTGTTATGTACTTCAGGTTTTGATTTGGTTGTACAAGAGGGTATGTGTTGAGAGGGAGAAAAAAAGGACACTTGATCTCTATATGGTTTTAATCTGAAAAAAACTTCCATGAGACACTATAATACAGAAGTCTAGGACCAGTTTATCATCATGACTTTCGAAGGCACTGGCTTCCAGAGAATTAGCATTGGAATGAGCTGTATTTTTACCCAGGTCATCAAGGAATGATGATCAATAACAACAAAGAAGTTTTTTCCGGATGCCGAGGGCGAATAAGTTAGCTTTCTGTTTCAAAAGATCTATCAGTGTTTCGGATTCTGTTTCACTCATGTTAGAGGCATCTCTCTTCTATCAGGGCAGCTCCTTAATTGATTTGTTTTTCCTCTCTCCCACATTGTACTCGTCTGCTCTCCTGAGGTTTGTGCTTATTTATTTAAACCACCCAAGAATAAAATACTAATTTCTGAATGAGAAGATGGAAATCACTGTATTTAAGGATGCTTCCTTGAGATGTAACGTTGTAGGACTGTTAAAACATGGAACATGGTGCATCAAGCAGTTGTTAATTTGACAGCTTATGTCTGTGACTACAGAAACCGAATGGATATAAAGGATTACTGCTTGACAAAACTTTAAAACCATACAAAGATGGGATCTTGTTCATTTTTCCATCAGCAGGATACACGTCACAGTTGTATGCAAACTGTACCATGTTTCTCTATTGATACTTTCATATCAGTAAAGATTCAATAACACAGTTACTTGTCTTTTATTGGATTTTTATTTTAAATGCTTATTGAGGAAAATCATTAAAACACCTTATCTTTAAAACCGATTCTTTACGATCGATTTAGATTTAAAGTTCAGTTTTGCCTTGAAACTGGTGTGATGCAGAAGTGTATGGAATAAGATGGTGTTTTGGGGGTTATCCACGCATGCCACGAAACATGGATTTAGTGAGGAGATAGAATGAGCACTGGGATGTGATATGGTTTCTGTCCCCATGAACATTAGGTTTTGAGCCACTCATAGTGGCAGATGACACTTTACTGTTATTCATTTATATCTATACCCATATTATTTTCCTACATTTATCCTGATAAAATCACTTGCTATGCTCTGTTCTTCATACCTTTGGATACTTATGATAAGAAAGGAATGATGGACAGATGTCAGTTCAGTTATACTTAGAGAATGTGAGATGTATTTTTTCGGTACAAGTGAAGATCTTACTTAAATATAATGCTGGTATTGGTCTGTAAAATGTGAAGTTCTTTATTGGTGTTATTTTAATATATTCAGTATTAATTGAATTATCCAACACTTAGGTCTTTACTCAAGTAATTACCGTCTAGTTTTAAAGCTATTTTCTAAAAAATTCAATCCTTCACACCTGAATATATACATATATATATATATGTATCTAATCAAAGCTAAGAAATGTAACAAAACTGATTCCTTGCATGCACACAAAGTTGTTTCTTTATTACGGCATTTTTACTGTCAAGCAAAAATAATGGGAATTAATGAAAGTCATCGTTCTAGCCTACATATCTCAATATATGGGTTTATTATTTCTATTAGTAAAATAATGCTTTATTTGGCTCTTTATTTTTTCTTATGTACTTTTGTTTATATTTATGAAGCTTGAACTAGAAGTGTGTGACTTAAAGTGATTAATTTGGAGGAAGGGATTTTACATCTCTCTATGCTAAATAAAGACTTACAGTATACTGAGGCGGTAAATTATGAGAAGAGGAAGAAGAAATTAGTGCTTGACTGTAGAACCAATGGAATTTTATCTTGTGCTTTTCACTAAATGAATGCTCCCTTTCTATTCATTTGTCCCTTTTGTCCAATATTTGAGCTGTACCTTCCCAATGTCTTCTCAATACCTGCCTCTCTCATTTTCAGTCAAACCATCAGAAAATTCTTTTTCCATCCACCTTGTTCAAAAAAGGGCACTTTCAGTGTGGAATTAGTTGTCTATTGGTTGTAAAATAAGGATGTTTTCTGTTTTTCTGCCAGAATCTGGAACTTGGTTATGTTGTGGAAGAAAGGCCTATGCGTTAAAACTGCTTTATCTTTTGTAGAAAGATGGGTAGGCAGGGGTTGTTGGGTAAAAATAGAGGCTCTCATCGTTAGGCCACTTGAGTGCTGTCTCAAAAAATGTAGTTCTCTCTTTCCTCTGTCACAGTCTAGCACCGAGCGTATCACTCAGACTCAGTATTTTAGAGATGATCGCTAATCATTTGCTCATCTCCCTGACAAAGTTTGAATCCCTGAGCCAAAGCACAAGCAGAATAAAGCCTTTTTCTTTTTTGTTTTTCTTTTTTCCCCTCAAGTAAATATTGTCAGAACATCTTAGAACGAAGTAGAGCAAGCTAATTGGGTCTGATGAAGAGAAGCTATGTCACAAGTACAAGCTACAGACAGACCTGTCCCCTTTTATGTTGGTGTTTGGTTTGGTTTGGTTTGTGTGGGGCTATCTGCAGAGAGGTATTCAACTTGCATGCAGTGCTATCTTTGATGTCCCCTGCAGTCAGCAAGGACTTTAGGCCAGAAGACCCTTCAGACCATTTAAGTGAAATTTCTCTAAAACATCGTAGACTTCATCCCCTTCCTCTGCAAATAAAAAAAAAAAAAAAAAAGAAAGGCTAATTGGGTTAATTTAGTCAGTTAAGTTAAATATACTTAGATGTGGCCTCCTAAGCAGTAAGGTTTTGTTTCCTTTTTCTACAGTCTTCTGATCCTAATGCAGGATAATACCCAACTTTTCATTCATTATAGGCCTTCCCTAGGGGCTGTAAACTGTGTTAGTAGGTGAATGTTGCTGAGGGATTTTACTGTTGAAGCATAAAGGGTTTAGGCACAGCACTGAGCTACTATGGAGTAAGCTGAGGTTTGTTATCCGAGTGGCAATTACTGATCAAATTATGTTTTTAAATAATTGTTGTATTTTATTTCCTTTTACATTAAATCTCAGCTGATGTTTGGGTGACTATGCTTTATGATTGACTTCGGTAGTCGCTCAGCTGTTCCTTCTGTTTGAGCCACAACAGTAGCTTGGCCATGTTTTAAGAGGATTGGAAAATCGATCTGACATAATTAAAAACAACCAAACAAAAAACTCTGGCTCAGAAATGTTTGGTTGAAGCAGTTCCTCAGCCTGTTTCTGTGCGTGGCCATACATGTATTTGCCAGGATGACAAAGCAGGTGTGGAAGGTTATTGGAGCTGTTGAGCCTCTGAGTGATGACCACAAAAAAAACCAGCCTCAGTAAGCAAGGCCTGAGACCAGGATAAAAACTTTGTGTATCCTGACAGTGTTTGTGTTGGTTTTTCCCTGAATGTTTGTTGGAATGGCATGATATTTAACATGTAGGACACTGTCTATTCCTTGTCCACTTTCAACTGCGAGTACTAGGGCTCTCCTCTCTACAGCTTAAACAAATTTTAAGTGCCACAAGCCTTGCTTGCCACCACTGTCTTCTCCAGGAAACCACTCATTCTTCCTCCTTCCTTTGCCCCCACAGCGATTTCTGTCGCTAGGTGAGGTGAACGCTCATTAAGGAAGCTTGCCTAGCTGAAGGTTGCTCAGTGCTTTTTTAGAAATAGTTTTCTGGCAATTTATTGGCTAGTCAAGGTTGAAATCCGAGAGGTGCCACTTCAAGGGAAGAAACAGGAATATATGGCATGTTTGAACAGAGACAGAAGAAAATGGGTTCAATGTGGGGGGATGGTTGCAGCAATGACTTGGCTCTGTTTAAAAAAAAAACAGAGAGAATCTGTCAAACTGCAAGCTTAATTTCCAGCTGGATCAACTTGCTGGACAGACTTGCAGTGCAACTGCACAGCTTCTTGCCCTTGGCTTGAGCTGACTCAGAGCCCATGTCCCCAGACTCCACCTTGAGGTCACACAGCCCGTGCAGTGCTCCTGGGGGAAAGGGGCTGCAGCAGCTGGTGGGTGAGCACGGTCAGAGCAGAAGACATTGTGCTGGATGTTTTAGTGGCTGGTTACACTTCCATTTCTTGTGAAAGTGGCAAACTCGTGCTTGCAAGAATTTGGGATTCTAGTTTCTTCTCAGTGTTTCAAAGCTTTTACAATTCCCTGAATTTTACTTTCACCATAGCAGTTGTGAAGCTTGCTGAAACTTATTTTAGTGTCCTATGCAAGTGATGAAAATTCTGCAGCGGAGTAGCGTGGTATTTTCCTTCTCCACCTTGACTGTACTGTAACATGCTCTGAGGCTGTTGGGCAAACCCAGTTTGAAGATGCAGGTGACATGCAAGTGTAGTTAAAAAGTATAATTTATTTCTAAGTATTCTGGGTATTCAGTGAGTTGGCAGTGGGCAGGGAGTGGGATGAGACAGGATGTCTCATTGTAGTTGAGCTCGCTTTAAGCTGCATTTCATTTAAAATGTTGATATTCATAAAGATTATTTTTAGCCCCTCCAATGGAATTAAAGTTCACAGTATAAGTGCTATCTATATCTTTTGGGTAGAAAAACTTAGGCTTTATTTACTTTTGGTTTCAGTTTCACGAGCAGGAGCAAATTATTTTCGTTTTGAGTGTGTTTACGTGAAGGTGGGAAAACTGATAAGGAAAGTAAACTACGTTGCTCTGTAAGTCCTTCCAATATATAAATAAAAAACGGTTAGGATAGAAAAATATCTATTGATACTGAACACTGTAAGGCTAGTGCTGTGTTACGGAAGTGTTTGGGAACATAGAGATAGTAATTGAGTGAGGGTTTAGAAAACAGCTGAGTACTTTAAGTGCCCCAAATCCAATGTTCTCAGTTCTTTGTGTGTGTGTAAGGCCCTTATTTTGCTTATATTAAGTAAAAATATTCTGTCAATCATTTAGGTATAGCTAATAATTAAGACATTTATTGTTTCTGTATGGTAAGTATTATTATAAAATACTAGACTATGTATTCAGCATTTTAAAGACAAGTTTATTTAAAAGATATAATTTACTTGTTACAAATTCTGCATTTGTATGCAGTTTGAAAACATAAAATAGCTTAAAATATTGGTTATCCAGGGGTGTAGCACACAAAAATTAAAATTGCCTGAATGTACATTCAGATGACTCATTGTTTTAACAGGTGCATGTAGCAATAAGTTCTAAAGCTAAACTTAGCTTCTAAACCAGTACAATTTAATGGTATTGCCAGCCATTGACATTGGTCCTTCATTTAGTTAAAAAAATCCAAATCAACAAATTATTAAATAAATAATTTAAAAGTAGAAAACAAGATTGCAGTCAGCAAAAAAAAAATCCATGTTGATCGTTGTCTAGAAACTCAGTCCAATACATTCAAATTTATTTACTTGCCTACAAAGTATTTAAAACCCAAAACCAAACAACGAGCACTTTGGACTACTTATGTGAAAATTACTAAGTCAAATAAACATTCACTGTAATAAACATTCAATTTTTATTGAGTGCCACACTTTAGTAAGAGCAGAATCAAATTATAAAATTGTCCATTATTCACTCTTCCTCAATTCCGACATTGTTTTAACAGCCAACCTGGCCTAGACACTGGGTTCTTTACACACAGAAAACGAGGAATAAAACATTCTGGTTTTGATTTTTCACAAGATAAAAGTAAATAAATAAAGTATACACTTAAGGATAGAAAGTTTCCTCGGAAAATTTTGTAAGGTCTACATTTTCTTTTTTTGGAAGTAAGGCACATTTTCCTTAGATTTATGTGACAGAGTAATCTTTCTTTAAATGTCTGGATGCAAAGAAACCATGCCCTGTTATTTCAGAGTGATTACATTAACTGATGGTTATTAACATTTTCTTGGAATTACTAATATGTGTAGGTCATTCATCATATTTTTCTGAGAAAAAGCAATTCTGTTATCTTCGGTTTTACTCTTCTGACAAAAGTGAAATTATGTATAAGATCACTTCCATGAAAACAATCAACACAGATAGTTATCATTGCTTATTTCAATATTCTACCAATACTGGCTTTGCCAATAATACATAATCACTTTTTCTAAAGGGATGATTTCCTAAAAATAATGTAATACAGATTTTACTGAAAATATAAATAATGCAGTTTTGTCTCAAAGTTATATTACTTTCAAATAAAAGTTACTGAGGTGTTTTGTATTTCCTACAATGAAAAGTCATTAGGGATAGGTATGAAACTGTCATAGTGTAATAAGGGAGAGGTGAATATTCAACTATATGAAGATTCAGAGAAAATGCCATGAACAGTAGTGGCTATTAGCTGTCACAACAAAAAGACCATTCATAGTAGATTATATAGGCATTATTCATAAACCTTCTATCCATGGGGTTAAGAACAATATGAAAACTCTCTTCTCTATTGAGAACAAAAAAAACGCCAGTAATGACATGTGTCTACTGGATAGGAACGTTTATAGTTGCGAAGAGACAGAAATACTGAAAAAGTGTTATTCTATGATTCTTTAAAAAACATGCTATGAGTCAGACTCTGGTTGTTCTCTGGCCAAAATCTGGATGTTTTGTTCACAATTTACAGCGACTTACAAATAAATATTTGTTTATTCTGATAGAAGGAAACAAATTCAAGTTTTTATTTAGTCTACAGAGGACAGGATTTAAAACAAACAAAAACCCCAACCAGCTGAAGCTATCTAAGGCATTGTGGTTTGTATTTTGTGTTAATTTTAATTGTTTAGAAGTGTAAATTGGATAGGATAGGCCAGGATGTAACGTAAGTACTAGACTGGACAGGTTGATGTTGATTGCAAAATGAACTAAAAGGTTGAAATGAGAACTGCTTCCCAGAAAATTAAAGCAGAGTCACTGCTTGCCCAAGTGTTCATGACAATTAGAACTGATCTGTACTTATTTCTTTATTCTGAGGCTGAAAGTTCTCATTGACAAAGGTATGGTATCTCACTCATGTAGGTATAGAAAGCTTCTCTAAAGCACCTGATACAGTGCTGCATGGTATTCTGATTTCTGAAATCTGTCTCGTTGCTAAGTTGATATGGTCCGTATCAAATGCATTTCAAACTGGTTGACTGGCAGATCATAAAGCAGTAGTAGATTGAGGACATCCATGTTGGATTTTATGGAAGTTTTTCACAGCCCATTGCTTTGAGGATTTGGATAATGATCTGGAGGAAGAGAGAATGTAATCTCTGGTAAAATGTGTATGTACAAAAATGGGTGGATTCGTAAGTGTGAGGGATGGTCTGTGCTTAGCTCATGGGGGTCATGTGGAGGTACGTTAATGTAGCTGAAGATACCTGCCTCGACAGTAGGATCATGCTTGCAGAGTGGGGAGTGGTGCTTTGGAGAGGAGTACTTTGGTGATACAATGCTGTAGCTAAAATGCACATTGCAGTCTCTCAGTATGGATATTGGGGATCTCAAGTGGAGTTAGGGGTGCTGTTACCTTGCTATGTAGCTTTTAGTGAGGTGTTAGAAAATGGCATCTTATTTGAGCTTAAAGTGAAAAAAAACCCCAAACCTAGATGAACTTACAGAGATTCAGAAAAACGTGTCCAGGACAATTACAAACCTTAAAAACAAATAAGTCAACAAGCCCTGGTGTACAGCAGGAGCCTGGAGAAGCTCGGTCTGTGTAGTATTTAGCGAAGGTGACTGATGGCCTGTAAGTACTTACGTGGGGCAAAGATTTCAGACAAACTAGTTCTTTAGGACCAGTAGGCTTTGGATGATAAAATGCAGGAGCTCAAAGCTGAACTCCGGTGTATTTCTTCTAGAAATACAATAAATTTAAAATTGAAGTCAGTTATCTATCAGAACAGCTTATTTAAGGATGTTCTGAATATATCAGAAAAAAAAAAAAAGCTGTGAATTTTTCCAAGAAGATGCCTTTAGTTCTAGCACAATATGATGACCTGATGCGGGAATTTTGGAGTGAAATTATCTGTTACACAGGAGGGCAGACAAAGTGATCGTTACTTACACAGGTCATCTACAAAATCTGATCTGAAAAGTGTTTTCAGCATCAAAGGCACCACGTGCTATGTTGTAATGTGTGCCTGTGGTTTTGATGGGAAGGCTGAAAACAGGGGGAAAGGGAAGGTTGGGGATGTAATGAGAGGATATAATAAAGACGAGTTTAAATTTTATTTTACTCATACAGAGGAACTAAGTATGAGGTTTATTAAATCAAAATATGTGATCATCCAAGAAACGCATACATCTTCCATATAGCATTTTGAAACATTTTTGCATGCTAATTGTGTGAATTAGCAACCAGCTGGGAACAATACCCTGCTATTTGTTAAAGGAGAGACAATAAAGTTCTTCTAGACAGGAAAGAATCTACATTGTTAACAGATGACCTGAAAGTTCAGCTCATTGAAAAGGCAAATATTTTGACCAGGAGAATAATTCTTCCTGTGGAGCAGTATGACTTGCCGTGCTAAAGCCGTACAGCTATTTTTAACCATGTCACAGCTATTGAGTTTAGTCTTCAATTTAGTTCATAAACAGTGTAAAAAAGACTAAGTAGGTCTTTCTTTTCGATGAATGTAGAGGTGAATATGTCAGAATCCCCTTTTTTTGCAGTTTTTGTTTAGTTTGTGCAATTTCTACATTCATTTTAACAATTCAGATGTAGATTTTTTTTCACTTGTTGTCACTATCTGCCACATTCTGTTTTGTCAAACTCCAGAAACACTATTGCACTGGAGCAACTGTGGGCAAATAATGGAGTTGCTTGTGAAATGAAGGTTGTTATGATCTAGGGGGAAAAAAGCGAAGGCTCTGTATAAAATCTTACTTCCTTCCAAATGACACAGATACAGTTTTTCAAAAGTTTGTTCTTGAACACTTCTTTGGTTTAAAAAGTTTTATTCTAGTTTCATTTTGTAGCAACTGTACAGTAGAATTCAGGTTCAATATGTAACTTTTGAGCTTGCCTGGACTCTTTTGGCTGCTTGACTTGAGCATCTAAAATCTTTATCAGAAAATCTTTAATTTGATTTCCTGAATTCTAGGTTTTTCTGGTTTAAATGCTGGGGTTTTTTTTATATGATAAAGGTCTCTGAATTACTTCAGTGCTTTCCAACAGTAAAGTTGTTGCATAAATTATGTCTGCAAGTTAAGTTAACATAACAAGATATGTTTGTAATATAATTAATATCTTACTGAAAAGTATTTTCTAGGAATGAAATGCTGTTTTCAAGACCTACAGGCGCCATAGATTTAAGATATCTCATTTTAGATTTAATATATCTCGTTTTTCAAAGACATTAGACTGGAAATTCGTACATCAAGGAAAATATATTTTAACTTCAAAAATGAGCATCACTGACAGGCTTATGTATCTATATGGGTAGTTCTTTGTTGCAATCTCTGAATGTTATTTTATGATGTGATTCTTGAGATTGTGTATTGTGTATCTAGATTCTATATGATTTCTTTGAGACATGCTGTAGATTTTTTGCTCACTCTGTGTATGTACGTGAGTCTGTACTGCATCCTTTGGGAAGAAAACAAGCACCTTACCTTTTTAATTATCGTTCTTTGCAATGTGGAAAACGTAGGAAAATGTGACCCAAATAGGAGAAACAACTATGAATTGCACAGAGTGCAAAGCCCTATGAATTTTGTTTCTTTTCACTTTTGCAGTTAGTGAGTTTACTCACTGTATCTATCGAAATGGTGAAATTGGGTCAGGCCTAATCTTTTCCTTCTTTCCACCACTTCCCCACTCCAATGCTAATGTTTGTGGGACAATAGAAGGAAGGTAAGATGTACTAAATTTCGTGATAACTAGACGGTTTGGTGCTAGGCTGAGAATAGACCAGACTACCTTGGAATATTATTCATGGAAGTGAACTAAAAAGCATAACCACACGCACAAACGTTTCTTATGTTGATGCACATTTTGATAGTTCACCATAATTTCTGAATAACTACTTTGACAAAGACCATTTGACTGACCAAAAAAAAGTGATACAGTGTAAGTGAAATTATACTGAGTCTGCTCTGTGATACAGTTAATTGGCTATGCGTAAGTGTTACCACAAAAAACCAACCAACCAAACAAAAAACTTCAAATTCAGCTTCCACCAGATTATGAGATGATTACTCTTGCTTGCCTGATAAAGACAATATAAACAAATCACATTTAAGTTAGCCCCTTGTTCCTATGTACTAGGAGCACCTAAATCTGAAAAACTCAAAGACTATGCCTAAGTAGCTTTTTTTTTCTTTATGGATTTTGTACCGCATTGTAAAAGTACAGTTGTTTATGTCACAAACTGAAACACTTTTGGTTGAGGAAATGCCAGATTAATGGTTGCCTGTGTGTTCTTAATTCTCTTTGTGTCTAATTTATGCACAGACTGGATCATAGGTCTTGTGGTCAGGGAAGAAAACCATCTGCAGTCATAATTGACAGTGAACTAAAAGATGCACATCTAATCTACTCTTTTGGATGAATTTAGTGAGAAGGGGTTCTTCCCCTTTGGTGCTTCCAGGAGAGAAGCCATGAGCAAAAACCTGCCATGTTTAAGTTCTCCTGTTTCCTTATTCTCAAGAACTAGAGATTCCCATGTATTTCCAAGGCAATGTAGGTTGATATCCTGCCCTCTCCTCATCTCCTCAGTTGGGTGTTCCCTCTACCAACATGGATAGTCAGGATTCCATACAGAGACATCTTAGGGAGTTCATCCAGCTGAAAAGTCTCCCTCATAACCTCCAATTATTTTTTTCTTTTTCTCCTTCCTGTTTTGCTTAATAGTTAGTTTGAGGCCGGATTTTCTTCCACAAACAAGTCCAGTTTAAATTTTGGCAACCCCGTGAGTATTGCTTTAAACAGCTGTGAAAAAGCATCCTTGGACTATTAATCTGCTGCGTTTCAGAAGCTGCTGACAACTTTGAAGGTGATATAACTTCTGAATGAGACTGCCATTGTAAAGAAACTTTAAAATTGCCATTATTTCACTACCAACTCCCTTATAATGAAATATCTTTAAAGTGGCATGAAAATTACATTAAAGGTGTAATAACTTTGTAGTAGAAATATCAACATTTTCGTATTGGTTGCAAGCATCTGGAGTGAATTTGTTAATTAAAAACTTGAGTTGTATCTAGTTAAAACAAAACTGCAAAGCCCAAGTTCTCAGTTTTGAAATAAAATAAAGTTTCCTAGAAATTTGTTGGCTTAAGACTACTTGTTGTTTTATCACAAGAGAGCAGAGTCAAAGCTCGCTTTTCTTATAGGATTTGCTCTTTACTCTTTGTTTTTCAATAGTTTTCTTAACTTGGAAAGCATATGAGGATCTGATGATTTTGTTGATTTTTTTTCCTTTGCATAGTGAGAAAAATTATGGAGTAGGGGGACTACTTCTAAGTAGCATCTCTATGTTCCAAACAATAGATGTTGTGATCCAGCTGTATTGGTAAGGAGTTGGCAGGTTTTTTCCATGTTAACAGACCTGTAATTCATAATAATGATTTTATTATTCTTGGTCTATGTGGATTACAGTTAGTATGCTCAACTTTGTACTCATGGCATCAATTTTGAGGGCTCTTACCTGCTTTCTAGAAGCCATTGCTCCTTGCCTTACGCCACTTGAACTTAAGAGTACCTGTTTTTAAGAGACTAATATATTTCCTGTCCATATAGCTTCTCCTGATGTCTTTTCCCAGGCTTACAAAACAGCAGCAACCTGCCTACAATGTATATATTTGCTTGCTTCTTCAGCAGTAGCTTTGTCAATGGAAGAGCAAGTCCACCCCAGAGCATTCATCACTGCCCTCTACCTGGGGTTAGTGCCCTCTCTGGTCTGCTGGCTGAGCTGCTCATGGGAGCTCTCCCTAATCCAATTCAGTCAAATTGAGCCATGTTAGGAAAGATTTGTTATTTAAATTACTTAAGCTGATCTAGCTTATTTTGACTGACATGTTTAGGGAGTTCTTATATATGCAGCTCAGCCAGAAGATTTGAGAAGTGGTAGCTGTCAGCAGGATGTGATCATAAGCTGGGGGCAGTGGGTGGCAAAGAGCAGGTCCTTCCCAGCTATACTCAGACTGATTGATGTATACTCATCTACAGCCTGAAATTTGGGAACCTGGCTTTTCTTCATGGAGCATGCTGAAGTTTTTTGGGCCATTAAAAAGGAGAAGTCTGCCTGTGCCAGTTCCTCTCTGAGTGCTCCCATTAGCCACAATTTCACCCAGAACCACCTAGAGCATATTGGCCAAGAGGCTTTGATTGTCCACTTTTGAATGACTCCTGCCAGCATTATTTCATAGTTGAACTAAAGTGCAGGTCTCCCTCTGGTGCCTACTTTGTAAAAGCACAAGATTTTATAATTGGGCTGAGCAATTGAAAACCAACTGTATGAAAAGAGAAAGGTCTCTTTGTTGTCCTGGTAATAACGGTTCTGAGAGCGCTGACAGTAATGTTAGACAGTAGACTGTTTTTTTTCTTGTGGTAAATAGTGCTAATCTGCACATACATTCAGAACTCTGTAGTCACTGTCAGCTGCAGCAGTGCTCATCCTCTGCACCTCTTCTAACAGCAAAATCTTGGGTTTGGGTGGTGTGCTTGTTAGTATGTGGATATATGGGTAAGGGATATCTGGGTGTAGATGCACATATGGGGATAAAACCAGAAAATTTTCATCACTTTCTAACCTTTCTTACTTTCTTACCAATTCCCATTAGTTGTTCATTTTCAGAAATTAGTTGACCATACAAACATTGATCTTTCTAATACAATCAGAATTTTCTGCTTTGATGGGTTTTAATCTAATTTAAAGCTCTTACCCCACTGTTGGAAAGGCTTAGGCATTGGTACATTGAGAGAAGCACACCACCACACATCCCCAATAAAATACTAAAAACTGACATCATCACTGTCGTTTTTTCAGGACAGGGAGGGATTTTTCATTTACATTGCCTTCCACTTCAGGGCCTCTGCCCCTTTCAGAGAACCACATTTTGCATAATCAGTCCTACCACTCAGGGCTATCTATGTTTAAATTTTCCCATTTGTATTCCCAAGAACACACAGCACAAATGTTTCTCAGAAATACCCTGGTTATGCCATACGCCAGAAGAACTCCATGCCTTTTGGACTTGGTACCTTTTGGTTGTACCTTGCTGCCATAGACGATACTTTGACAAGGCCTGCTATCAGCAGGGGGTTCTCAAACAAACCCAAGTGATGCGTTGATGATGTGAGTCACTGTGTCAAGTGACTCAGTCCAGCAAGTTGCTGTTTCCTGATTTAAGCCTGCTCTAAAAATGCCTCAAACAATTTTTTAGGAATACATTTCTAGAGGAATGCTGCTTGATGTTTCAGATACGTCATTTTTTCATCCTTTGTTGTGAACCAACAGGTGTCTAAACCCTTCCCTGGTAGGAGAAACAAAGCAACATTAAAGAGCTAGTTTGGACTGCCCAGCATGAGCAAGGTCAGGTTGATGCTTAGAAATGATAAGCTGAAGGCAGCCTTCCATCAGGTCACCTGTCTGATACAGTCTTACAGCACAGCCTAATCCTGCATTTGAAGCTTGCCTGGCCGTATCTCTGGGGACAATGTCCAGCACAACAGCCTGCTTGGCTGAGACTTAGCATGCTTATTTCTAAACCAGAGGCACAAGGAGTCGTGTGGAATGGGAGTTCTTTTTGGGGAGTCCAGTCTTCTCAGGATGTTCATTGCTGTCTGTGTGGGGGACAAGGTGGTAGCCCTGGAAAGAAGCTGGGTGATCTTTTGACTCGCTCTTTGGAAATCTGCAGAGGATGGTGATGATCAGGTTCTTTGGGGGTTTGCATGGGGGCCGGGGTGGTGTCAGCCTTGAGTCTCCCTTTATATCTCTACTCCCTTGATGTAAAACTAGTGTTTCTCCTGACTGTTAAGCCATAGTTTTCATATGTATTAAGTCAACACTGCAATGGGAATGGGGGGGGGGGGGAGACAACATTTGTTGCTTCCACTGTGCTGGCTAATCTGTTTTTATGGCTGGATGTGAAGCAGGTCCAGAAATTCAACTAAAATGTAAGTAATGCCCTTCTCAGCAGAATTAGTTCTATGAATGAGTACAATACTCATCTGTTCAACAACTATGCCAGTATCCTTTTTTTTTTCTTTAAAAAGAATAACAAATTCTTAAGAGGAGGGAAGCAAGGAAGAGCAGGTAGGAGGTCACCCAGTGGATAACACTTTTCTTCAAGTTTCCATTAAAGGGCTTCTGTACATTCCCAGTAGAATGAATTCTCAGCTTGAGCATCTGGCTGTAACTGGTCCTTGTGTTGTCCTCTTATCACATATTTTTCAAAGGTTTTTTTTGTAGAAAACAAAACAAAGTGATGAAGAAACTCTTTCACACTTTCCTCATCTGCTTTCAAAAGGAATAAATTGGCCTCAAAATGCTTTGTAATTGTGTTGTTCTCCAAGGCAGGTCAGTAACCTCCTCTAAGAGCAAATCGGAGTACTAGATTACATTCTCACTGCTAGCACTTAGTACCTCCTTAAATTCTGCCCTTGAGTTTAAACATCCTCTCAGAGAAACACTATCTGTGTCCCAGTGGTAGCAGATGTACATGGAGAGGTGGCAAAAGATTGCCTGGAAGGCTCTCAGTTTTCCAGTGGTATAAATAATTGTTTTGTCCTGGCAGCTCAGACAATTTATAGGGCTTTTGAACCTTACTGCTCCATTTCCTTCCCAAGAAAACTTCATTTCTGCAAGTAATTGCTTTGTCTTTAAGAATTTGTTTGTTTATAAGCTTCCAAAGTGTCTTGGAATCAGAGAAACCCTCTCTAGAATACTGTGTTCTCAAAATGCACTCAGTGCTGTGAAGGAATATTGCTCAAAAAAGCTTCATAATAAAATAAAAAAGGTGCAAAAGATTGATGGAAGGTACCCAAATCTCTGTCAGTGCCAAATTACGGGAAAGTTTGATGAAATGTAGTTGTCCATCTACCTGTTTATACCTGCAGTAGATCCTTAAACTGGGGATTGCAGTAAGGATTGCTCTGCAAGACAAATAATGAAAACCATTCTTTTATGCTGAGAATTCCAATTTAGGCCTTAAAATGGCTGCTGGGTGGGAGGAGGTGTTCAGAATATATTGCACAACTGTAAAGATACCACAAAATACCCAAAAGCTTTTCTTGAGAAAAAACAACACCTTTCTGGAAGGCAATACTTAAAGAAGATGGTCATTTCAATGCTGTCCAGTTTCACTGTGTAGAAATAATTCTTGTTTAGCCTGAGAGAAAAACTAAGTGGTGGTGCATTTCTGTTTCTCAAAATGGCTGTTTTCATGATTTATTTTTTTTCGGAATTGCTTAAATTATTTTTACACACATCTTGAGCACTTGAGTTTTATGTAGACTTTTGTGTGTGAGAGAGAAATTTGAGTGTTACTTGTAGTCTGAGCATATCTGCTAGACCACAGTCTTCCTTGGAGCTTAAGTACATAGCTGATCCTTTGTGAGTACTCAGTGGGTGTAGCCAGGAACTCATGTCTCAAACCGCTGTACCGTGGAGCATCAGCCAGGCAACTGCTATGCTCGCGGTGCTGTAGCCCACTTCTTCATTTGTAGTGCTTTTCCAGCTTTTCCATTTGGGCATTTTACTCCCACCTTCTACTCCAAGCCACTTGCAAATGTGTTATTGCATGCAGTGCTGAAAAGTCACCTGTTTGTCTCTTTGATGGCACTACTACTGTACAGTACTTTCTACTTGCAACCTTCATACCCTTTGTTCTATCCTAATCCTCACCTTCTTTTTACTTGGCTTCTTTCACAGACACTGTTCCATTTTCTCTTCTGTTTGAATCCTTATTATCAAACAATATTTCCTTAAGCCCTTATTAAAAAAACATTCTGTCTATTCTTCCACCTTGAGAATTGAACACAGCAAGGGATTTGGAGTTGTCTCTAATGCTCTTTTTCTGAGTGTACACTATTGTTCCTTTCTGTTGACCTTCTCATCCTCTTTACTCTTTTCTCTCTCTTACTGTATTTTCAATCTTTTTGGATCAATGATGTAACTAAGTGCTTACCAGCAGGATTTCAAGTTGTTTGTCAGGTGCCAAGTTGAGTATTTTTTCAGATTCCCGCTGGTGTCACAGTACAATCTGGTTCTTCTGAGTTTGATGCATTGGTGTTGTTGGTAGTCAGCAAATTCTCTCTCAAACCGCATTGGTGTGACTGAACCACAACACTAAGTGTAAAACCAGGTGTTTAAAATTGAAAAAATTCAGAATAAAGTAAATTCTGGTGTCTTGCTAAGTAGTAGGATGTCCGTTTCTGTTTTCTAAAAGGATACGAAGCCAATCCTGCAACTTCTACTTATGAGGAAGATGCATACTCAAGCAAACCAGCCATTGTTTAGACTGAATATTTATTTTTTCCCAAACAGTTTTAAGATATATATTCCAAAAATTGTTTGTTTTCTCATGTCTGACACATGTATGTAATGTTTAGGCCAGAAGAAGTTACAGAGGTGTGCGTGTATTGGATACACTTCATAGCAGTATGTAAAAGAGGCATATGTTGATTCACGGATCTGAAAATGGTTATCTGAACAAATCCTCATGTACTCTGCTTGGGGCTCCTCATGTTCCTTAACATACTTCCCTGTTCGTTTCCTAGGTTTAAATAGCTGTCCCCAGCTGCTGTGCATTAGCAGATCCTCACTGCTAGTCTAAAAATTGGCTGAAACTGTTCTTTAAATTTAGAATTTGGTCTGAGTTTAATTTAGGCAATGTTTACTACTATAATTTTTTCTCTGGAGAGGGAGGCTCAGGCAGTGAAGTAATAACATTTAACAGATATAGTAACTCTTGGGTAGCAGTAAAAAAACTGAATCTAGGGAATTAAAAATAGTTATTCTTGACAGAACATTAAAGTAATGATATTATGCTGAATAAGCAAAAAAAGATGCAGATTAATATAAAAATCTGAATATGTGATGATATGATTAGGTATATTTTAAATAAGTATTTAACTTCATTGAAAAACTTACTTAAAATATGATACTCACATTAAAGTCTGACCTCTCTATAACTTACCAAGGTACAGGAAACTGCAGAAAAGTATAAAATACTGTGTATTTTTCTGCCATAGAACCTACATCACTGAATCAGTCATGGACAGGTAAATTTGAGTTTTAAGTACCTAATCCATTCTTAGCAGTAATGGCAAACCTTTTGTAGATTCACACCTTCTTCATTCCAGCTTATTCAGCTGTCTCAGTCAATGGAGTAACTGACTAAAAGCTAGGAAAATATTTTGGGTTTCAGAAATCAATGTCTTATATATTCCTGTCTAAATAGAATAATAGGTATGAGTTCAGATATTTTACTTCCAAAATCTTGAAGCATAGATGCAAGTTTAGCTCCCTGCTACTGATTATGTTCTTAAAATGATTTATAATAAAATAGTTAGTAAAGAAAAAAAAAATCAAGTATTTAAGTGCATAACCTATTTTGAGTTAAATAATACTAAAATAAACAATCAGAAATGTTAGCTTCATTCATTGTAGCTAAATTTCAGTTTACGTCCTATTAAAAATAAAATATAAATAAAACCCTGAGTTTCTTTAATTCTTTTAGGATTAAGAATGATGCATTTCTTGGCTGAATAAAAAAGCAGTTAAATCTTTTCACACCTTTAACATCGCACTAATAAATGTGAGTGATGTGTTGTCCTATTCAGAAAACCTGCCAACTATGCTTAAAAGATGGTATCTATCATTTTGATTAAACAATACCAAGCAGCAAAAGTCGGCCTTTCCGTAAAATGTAGCATGCAGCTGCTATTAAACTGGAAGATTCAAGCAAGCAGAAAACATTGATTGAAACCAGGATTAGATCTGTGGTGATCTTAGGTTGGTTGGTTGTGTTTGGTTGGTTTTTTTTTTTTAATTCCGGTGAATTCACTGTGCTGCTCCCATGCCTCTGAGTTTATTCATTCTTGTTAAAGCACCTGTCTGGTGCAGCAGGGAAGGGTATACCTGTAAAGGAGAACGGAACAAACTGAATCAGAAAGGGTTTACTCCCAAAATGTAATAAAAGAGAAACAAGACTGGATCTTGAATCTTTGGAAGCTGCAGATATGGTTGAAGAGAGTAAAAAGATTATTGAACTGAACCAGAGAAAGCAGCTCTCACTAAATTGGTTTGATTCATTCCCATTGTGTGTGTGTGTCCAGAGGATTTAAAAGGAGTAGGAAAGAAGGTGGGAACAAAATTGAGTTAAAGTAAATTTGATTAGTGGCTAGATGAAGAGAAGGATAGAATGGGAAAAGTAAATTTAAAAAGCAGGTTGAGCAAGAGCTAGCTGAACTTTGTTCTAGCCCATTTGCAGTGCCTGAATTATACTTTATTTTCTACTTTAAATTTGGCTTTCTATCTGGTGTGGTTTAGTTTATTTCTTAGTCTCTGTCTGCAGTTGTTAGGTTATGGGGTGGTTTTTTTCTGATAACCAACACTAAAAAAACCCCACCAAACTCAATTCAAACTTATTTGAGAAAGCAAATGTGGGGTTAACGACTTACTAAAGTGTAGGATGACTCATGAGTCAGGAGACTCTTGGGTTGAAAATGTCCTCAATTGCAGGGGGCTGGACCCGGGTATCCAAACAATAGAGGATGGAGCTGAGTAGCTTCCAGGTGCATTTCAATTGCAGCTTTTAGTCTGAGCTGAATGAGGATTTTTTGAGGTTTCCCTTTTCACCCATCCCAAGCTCCAGTTTCCTACCCTGGATGAGAGCTGCTGGTGAAGTCATGAGGCACTTCAGAGAGCTGGTGAGTTTTATATCAGCTGCGAGTATGAGGAGATAAAAAATTCCTAAATCCTCCCTCTGAGATCAGATTAACTCCAGTGCAACTCCTAAGGGAAGGGTCTGGGACACCCTCGGTGGGGGGGGAAACAGTGGGACTGTGAAATACTTTAGTTGGCAGGAAACTTCCCTTACAGGAGAGCCAGAGAAATGGTGATGTGAGGTTATGAAATGACCTTCTTTAAGGCTTTGGTTTGATTTGCTGAATCGGTAGGAACATTGCAATACTTATAAATGTATTTTATATTCTATGGGCTCAGTTATTAGGGTGCAGTTGATTGTGGGGATGAAAAGAGGAAAAGAGAAGAGGGAAGATAAAACCAGACTGTAAGACATATTGGGACAGTGGGACGAAATGTTC
Source organism: Oreocharis arfaki (assembly GCA_013398015.1). Taxonomy (NCBI): domain Eukaryota; kingdom Metazoa; phylum Chordata; class Aves; order Passeriformes; family Paramythiidae; genus Oreocharis; species Oreocharis arfaki. The sequence goes on along the minus strand of VZRR01013700.1, from coordinate 727,034 downwards.
CGAAGGTATTTGCACAAGAAGAGTTGTAGTTGATCACTGAGTGGTGCCGTTTCTCCAGAGTCGTAAGAATTGTGAAATTACATCAAGGAGAAGGGAGAAATTGCAGCGCCAGGGAAGAGCTGTTTTCAGTGGGAATTATATCTGATTCCTGCAAAGGTCATCAAACCCAACAACAAGGTCTCTGAGCTGCACCAAACTATCTTTTTTAAAGACCTTTTTCTCTGTTTTGGTTTTATCTTCTAGTTACTGTCAAAGTTGTTCGTTTCAACTGATGCCTGTTAGCTGGCAGAAAACGAAAAATAATTAAAGGAAAATAGCCCAGTTATTCCCCAGAATGACTAGCTTTCCACTGATTAAAGTAATTTAAATGAATTTTCAGGAGCTGTGATATCCTTATAATTGATATAAGTGGTGGGGAAAAGTAATCGTGAAATTATGACGGCCTGTTTTAGTTATTGTTTATATATATATTTTATTTTTTTTAATTATGACGTTCTAAAGCTGGATCTGTTTCCCCAACTAGTTCATGGTGTAGCTAAAAAATCCCGTGCTGATGCTGGGGAGATGGTCTAAAGAGCACCAGCACCCATACCAGAAGGAAAGTTGTGTTAGATACCATTGTCTCAGTTACCCTGGTACTTTTAACATATTCTTATGGAAGTGTTAAGTGTGGGGGTTGTGTTTTAATTTAGAAGGCAAGGCTTTTGCCTTACTGCAGGTCTCTGGCATTGGTATCCCAGGCATGTGATTGCCTGAATATCACCGTGCTTTAGGGTATGATTGAATTCCATTGAGGGTGTTAAGTGCTGAGACTGGGTGGGACACTTCACTTTTGAGGTCTGGGGTGATCTTGGATCTGTGTGGTGGCTTTCTGCTCCTAAAAGTGTTGTGTTTTCACAGCCCTCTGCGTGGTGTGTTAGGAAGCTGATTAACCTTCAAACATCAGGGTCCTCACTGAAAGCATTTCTCTGAAGAGCTAGCTAAAACTTAGAATTTTCAACATGGAATTTCTGATGAACACGATTTGTTTTGGTTTGGAGGGTTTGGGAAGAACCACAGAGGTCAGTGGGAGCATTTTTCTTGGTTGGAAGTCTGTTGAAATTAACTTCTTAACAGAAGAAATTCTCATCTTTTTGGGGGATGTTGACGTTGAGCTGACTTTTGATCCTTCTACCTGCATTTTGCCTCTGTGGCATATCACCTTCAGGGTGCTGTTGTTTAGGAACCTTAGTGTATTATTTACCCGAAAGAACTGAGAGCTTTGGCCAAGTTATTTCTCCCAGAATGTGCAGAGAGTTTTGTCTCTTTTGTGCTTCCTGGATGGGCAGGTGGGAGGCTTGCGTTCATAACGTGAGGAAATGCATCATTTTCTGAGGAAGGACTTGTGATTCTTTGAAGAGTGGGAGCTTTTGGAGCTCCAGAGAGGCCATCATGTCAACTTTTGTAGGAAAAGGGGGTTAAATTGGTTTTGAATTACATTGAGGCAGAGTGCATTAAGTTGCTTTAAGTATCATGTTGAGATGTTACAACTTGTATCAGAGAATAAAAAAGTGTCTTACGATTTTATTGATCTGAGAAAACAACATTTGCAGAAGAATTGAAATTCCCCATGACAACATCAATTTAATGAAAACAGCCTCACTGATAAGAAAATATTTCATTAGAAAAATTCCTGGCAACAGTTAAATTTAATAAGTAGTTGTCTTTATGTTGCCTACACTTTCCAAACTGCCTCTGTAATCCAGACTCTGAAATGTCACTGGTTTGAATGAAACAGAAAATAAGGGCTACTACTCCAGTTCAAGCACTTGATTGATCTGCTGGTGGCCTTAGCTTTTCCATAAAGCTTCTTTACCCTGCTGTCAGTGTAGTGTTAATCCTTATCTTTATACTTCTTAAAAATGCCAAGTAGCTTTTGATATAAGGGATGCTCTAGTGGACTAGCCCAAAAATCCACCTAGGTAGTAATGAACAGATAAAGAATAATAAGATAGCACAGAGTGAATCCTCCTTTGGCATACCCTTCTTGTCACTGGGAAACAGTAATTTAAGAGCTTCCTGAGCTATGGTTTGCACTTAGTATTTACTAATCTACAGTGGATCTTTAGATCCTGTGTTTGTCTAGGTGCTCCACTATGCAATGAGGCAATAAATTCTGCAACTTTTCTGCAACAAAATTATTTGGTTTTAATACTTTTTGTTTTCCCACTAAGTATCTCCTGCTTTTCATTGTTATGGGAAGTATAGGAAATATTTCCTATTCCCTTTCTTATTCATCATATCATACACCTCTTAACTGAAGAGTTGGTCTGTTTTGTTTTTCCTTCTTTGAAAACTGATAGTTCTTGGTACTCTAAGTCATCTGTTCTCAAAAAAAGATGGAAAGACAAACTGCACATGCAATGTGGGTGGTATCTGAGTTTATACCATGCAGTTCTTCAGAAACTGAGGCAAACTTCAGAAATTCCATTAATTGTGTTTTGGGATTTTCCATGTTGGCATAAGGTCTGATCCCCAGGGTTCAACATTTTAATATTTGTGATGAGTTGTTTGAACGAGAAGAACCCCATGGCAGGTGGGTAGTACAACAAAAGATAGTGATTTAGGTTTCTTTGATGGGAAGATGGGGTAAAATAAACTAAGTTTGGACCGAGCATAAGAGAAGCACACTCAGAAGGCCACTGGCCCTCATAAAGATCTGTTTAGAGGCTTTGACGTCTCAAGCTTGTTTTGGCAGAGGATTCGGTTTTACTCATAGGGTAGTGTAGCTCATCTTGCCAATCCTTGCAAGTGTCAGAAGTTTAAAAAAGAAGCCCCTCAGAGTGCCCTTTCTTCTGGGAAGTTAGACTGTAAAGTTGCCTTGTCTGTCCAGTCCCTCCGTAGGCATTTCCATCCCACAGACACGTAGGGTTTAAATACTGTCAGCAGAACCTGAATTTCAGCTGTCAGTTTAGCAAAGTCTTGAAGGTTTTCACTTTAATGCTGGATGTTACCACTTTCATTCTTCAGAACTAGCTCCAAACTCTTTGATAGAGAGAATCACAGCACTTTAATCTGTAAAGCTGTGAAGGTGCAAGAGAGAACCAGCATGGCTTATGCAGCAGTGATTTTAGGTGTAAGGAGGCAGATTGAAACAGTAACTTTATGGCTGGCAGCAGAAGAAAGCTTAGACTGCTTTTAATATACACATTACTCAGCAAAAAGGCTGTTGCTCTCATAATGTTAAGCTAAAAAGGAAAGGCAAAATAAATGTGCTTTAGCAGCCATTGGTCTGTGACAGTGTATCTCTTTCATATCCTGTCGTAGGCTAGTGTATAGGGAAAAAAGCAGCCCGCTGTAAGTTCAGGTGCTGGTAGCAGGATGTCTCTAAGGCCCATGCACACCAATGCATACAGAATCCTTTATAAGAAATAAACCATTTTCCCCCAGATTTCCTTTTCAAAGTGACACTGGGTGTTTATGTATAGTGGAAACCGAAATGAAATTTCACATCCATCAGTAACTTCATTCTTTAGAATTAAAGAGTTGTCTGTTTCACTTCCCTGTTTCCTCCCTTCTGTGAGATGTCACAGACTTATGGAACTGTCAGAAGAATAACTTCTTTCAGAAATTGGCATCTGAATATCTAGATTTAAAATTTTAAAAAGCTTGAGTTAAATGCTTTTCTAGTTTGGAAGCAGTCTTGCATTGTTTTTCTTTGTGAAACAGAACTCTGAACGAAGATTCCAATTTGGCCTTTGAATAATTATTTCTAAATGTGAGATGACAAGTTAAAATGACATCGTGTCTGTAGACCAAAAATAAAACCTTTTACTTAACCCTTGTTGTGTTTATGGCAAAAACTAATGTAAGCTCCTTGCAAATCTTTGTTTATTTGTTTTCTGGAATGGAATTATTTCATTTTTACTTGTTCTCTGCTTTAGTTGTTAGAAAGCAAGGCTTCTTTAGACATGCAGTAGTCAAGGTAAGGAATACATGGAAGAAGAAATAAAGTCCTAATCCTTTGTTTTGACACCATATTGCACTTGATTACTGCGAAAAGATTCATGTCATAAAACAAACAATTAAAGACTTTGGGTAGAAAAGCTTTTGAAGGTGACTGGCTTTTCAAAACTCTGATATTCTCATGTAATTGAAGACATTTTTTAAACAAGGAGTAAAAGACAAACGTGCAGGCAAGAAATTGGAAGGTTTTAATTCATACACTTCCTGGTATTTTAAAAATGTAATTAATTAGTCTTGAAGAATTCTTGATTATGTATTTCATTATATTTGATACTTATTTTCATGCATATAAACTCAGTATTCAGTGTTTAAAGTGATCTCCAAAATAATGCATTCCTTCAGGTAGCTTCCTCACCTCTGGGGTGTTTTTTAGGTTAAGGCACCTGGGGATAAACTTCTTTTGTGCTCATGATAAACCCATATAAACCATGCTGCTACGGAATTGCATCTGTTTTCACCATTACTCCACATTTTTATTATTCCAGAAAAACCTATCACTTCTGTATCTCCACTTCCTTTTTCTCTGCTCAGTCTCACTTGCATCACATAAGGGGGTGTTTACACAATAAACCAGCTGAAAGCCAAAACAATTTGGATGTATTTAAGTTTAGGGAGATTCATTCACCAGTTTAATTTGTAACATTGCTACTTTTTGGAAAAGGAAGGAATCAGCTATGTTTTTCCCAGTGGCAGAGCCAATTTGTTCCAGATTCAACAGAATATGAAACAAAGATGTTTGTTGTCATGGATTATAATTATGAAAACTACGAAGGTGGGGTTTTTTCAGACATTGTCTGTTCAAGGGAAAAACCCTAAATAAATCTTACATTCCCCCAGAAATTATGTTCATACATTACTACCATGTCTTAAAAGAAAGAAAAAATAAGCTAAAACCACTTTTAAAAAGAAAAAAGTTGAACGAGTTATTAAAGGGTGTTTAACTAACACTTAACTGTTTATTTCGGTTAAAAAAATTTATTTCTCATTGATAGCTTGAGTAATCTCACTCAATATTATGAAAAGCAAAGCTTTAAAATGAAAATCTAAATTTATCAGTGATATAGGTAGAATCACAGAATGTTTTTCTTTCAAAAGAACCTTAAAGATCATCTAGTTCCAACCCCCCTGTTGTGGGGGTTTCTTCCTTCCTTGCACTAGAGCAGGCTGCTCAAAACCCTATCCAGCCTGGTCATGAACACTTTCAGGGATGAGGCATCCACAGCTTCTCAGAGCAACCTGTTTTGTCGCCTCACCACCCTCACAGTAAAGAATTTCTTCTATATATCTAACATGAGTTTCTGTTCTTTCGGTTGGTACCCATTACTCATTGTTCTGTCACTACAGTTCTTGATGTAGAGTCCCTCTCGGGCTTCCCTGTAGGGCCTCTGGAGATAGTGGAAGGTTGCTACGAGATCTCCATGCAGGCTTCTCTTCTCCAGGCTGGACTCTGCTCAATCAAGATTTTAAAGGATGAAGGAAAGCTGTATGAAGAGTGACTGAGGTCACTTGGTCTGTTTAGCCGGGAGAAGAGGAGACTGAGGGGAGATCTCATGGCAGTCTACAGCTTCCTTACAAGGGGAAGAGAAGGGGCAGACACTGATCTGTTCTCTGTGGTGCCCAGTGATAGGACTTGTTGGAATGGCCTGGAGTTTTCTCAGGGGAGGTTTAGGTTGGATATTACAAAAAGCTTTTTCACTCAGAGGGTGCTTGGGCACTGAACAGGCTCCCCAAGGAAGTGATCACAGCCCCAAGCCTGGCAGAGTTCGAGACACTGACAATGCTCTCAGGCACATGGTGTGCGTCTTGGGGTTGGTGCTGTGCAGGGTCAGGAGTTGGAGTTGATGACCATTCTAGCTGAGGATATTCTCTGATTCTATGATAACCTTCTCAGCCTGTCTTTGTAGGACAGGTGCTCCAGTCTTCTTATCAACTTTGTGGCCTTCCTCTGAACTTGTTCCAACAGTTCTATCTCCTTATGTTGAGGGCCCCAGAACTGTACACAGTGTTCCAGGTGGGGTCTCATGAGAGCAGAGTGGGAGAATCACTTTTAGCCAGTCTTTCTGGATGCAGCCCAGGGTTCCATTGGCTTTCTGGGCTATGAGTGCACACTGCTGGCTCATGTTGAGTTTTTTGTCTGCCTCCTCTCACCAAGTTCTTCTCAGGGCTGCTCTCAAAACTTCTCTGCCCATCCTGTGGGTGTTCCTGGGGTTGCCCCGACCCAGGTGTAGGACCTTGCGCTTGGCTTTGTTGAACCTCATGAGGTTCACACAGTCCCACCTCTCCAGCCTGTCCAGGTCCCTCTGAATGCCATCCCTTCCCTCCAGCCTGTCAACAGCCCCACCCAGCGCGGTGCTGTCAGTGAACCTGCTGAGGGTGCCCTGCATCCCACTGTCCATGTCACTGGCAAAGATATTGAACAGCACTGACCCCTCTCAGGGACACCACTTGTCACTGGTCTTCACGTGGACATCAAGCCATTGACTGCAACGCTTTGCATGTGGCCATCCTACCAGTTCTTTATCCACTGAATGGTCTGTCCATATATCTATATCTTGGTGGTTGATTACTAATTATAAAAATAGCAAGGAAAAAGCTGAATTTTTGGGTTACTGAAGTAGCAAGGTGTGGAAGATGCAGTCTCATGAGCTACATGATAAAGTACAGTAGTCTGGGCACAGTTTGCAGGAAATCCCTCTACACATACATTAGGGCTTTGGGTTGCATCTAAATTTCTGCATTTGTTTTAGAGATTAAATTCTGTTCTCTGTAGCACTGCTGTAACGGAACAATATGAATTAATTTAGCTTAATTTTTAGTAACTATAGAGATAAGATGAAATCCTGTGCTGAGTATACTGTGGTGCTAAAGTATTAAAAGTGCTATCCAAAATGATCACAGAAGACCTTATATACAAGCATATCTTTTAAAGTGATGCTTTAAAATATAGTCAAGTTAATCACTGTCTATTTTGAATTTACAGATGGTACTGGGCATTGACAACAAATTACTAGATTAATTGGCAGCACCTGATAAAAGGGAAAGTATCTGTTTTAATTAAGATTCTGCATTTGAAATGTTTTTTAAATGTGGCTATTACTATAAACAGATGGACACTTGACAAGGAATTTGCAGCATAAATTCTTTGGATACACTATAATTATGCAGTAATAATGCTAAGCATAAAGACAAATGTACAGAAAAAAAGGAACTCTCACCTGTCCTTCCAGCCAAATTTCAATGAGAGCAAAATGTGCATTTATATTTCAATGTTACTGTAACTGGGTTATGATAAAATAACTGTGATACCATATTCTTGGAATATGGAAACTTGCTTCTAAATAAATTATTTTGATTTTATGGAGGCAGGGATTACTGAGGTTAGAAGTTTGGAAGACCAGCATGTTAGACTTTGGCTGAGCATACCCTGAATTTGAGGACTTCTTTGTGCAAAGAAACCGACTGGCATTATTTCTGAAGGAAGGAGGTTTTGTGAGGCAATAGCTGTTTCTGAAGGGTAGCTCCCTGCTGGTGATACTGGCCTGTGATGACTGTTTCTCAGTGCAGGCAACTGTAAATAATGCTTATATTGCAATATGAAGATAAAGTTATGTAAATTTCACGTTCTTTTTATGATATTACTTTGGATATCAGGGGTTTTTTGATAGAGATAGAGCAATAAGGCTAAGGTGTTATACATAAAAAAGTGTTCACGATTACAGTGCGTATTTAAACTGGCTTTAAATACAAAGAGACATAGTGGAGGAGAAAATAGATGCCTGTGCATTACATGCTTAAGTCTTGATTTTCCATGCACATACCTGGGTGAATTTGTTTATTTCATAAACCAAGAGGTGAGACAGTTGTTTTTTCTCTACACTATAGAAATAGTTTGAGATTTATCAGTGAAGTAACTGAGGCAAAAAGAAAAGTTTGGGTCTAAATTGAAATATTTTCTATATAATAAAACCTGTTTGTGAACAGTTGCTGTACCACGAAAAGCTGCATAGATTGAAGTGAATATAGTTTTTAATTTTTTTAAAAATAAAAAGTGTTACTTTGCAGAGTATTTTACAAATTACTTCAGTGTTGAATCTAGTGAAATGAGTAAGGGTTTAATACACCATTACAGTATAAAATTATGAGGAAAATAATCCTCAAGGCATATTTTGGAGAGCAAACTGTAATGTGGGATTAGGAAAAGCACTGCAAATAGCAATATCAGATTATTCACACAGGGACAGAGGGAAAGGAATAAAAAGCAACTGGAAGTGAAGGAGATAGCATGAGAGATGATTTTATTGTTTTCCAAAGAACACAAGAATTAGGTCCAGCAGGTGGGTAAGGATACACCAAAAGCCGATACAATATCCATCTCTCGTGGAAAATACAGAAGAAATATGTTCTTCCTCTGCAGAAAGCACGTGATAGTTTATTTACGGTATTTTTGTAGTTATAATGGAAAGTTGGCAGGTTATTTTATATGACATATGTGCAGAGGGAAAGACTGGAACACAGACAGAGAAGGACATTTCTGCTTGTAGAAGGTAACTTGTGGTTCCTTTGCTCTTGAGGAAGGACTTTAGCAAGTTGTTGTGCTGTGTCATTTCTGTCTAAGTGGAGATTTCAGTTGTGGTCGTTTTTTAGGAAAAAGCTCTGACTATTCACAGACTTTAAAGAGCAGTGGCAAAATCTGCAGTATAAATAGTTCAGGTTGCTTTAATATCTGTTATGACCTTAAAGCACAATTTTTAAGTGTTTTATCAAGAGTTCAATGGCTACTTTATGCTACAGTCACTGTTGAGGTGATGCTTTCTGGAGAAAAATAAAGTTCAAGAAGGAGTGGTTTGAATAAAAAATAACCTTTTAAAATTTTTTATTACCCAGTTCTGGAAGCTGCATGTGTTTTTCCTTGTCCTACTTCATTCCAGATTACAGGAAATAGAAGATGCTTATGGAGAAGGTTTTTATGTGTATATTGCTTCAGAAATTCATGTTAACCGTGTGATAGAGAAGTTGCTGCTACCCAGCTTTTAAAAAAAAAAAAAAGAATTATTGAAAGATGAGTTTAATTACCTCAACAAAAGCTGCTGTTAATGAAGCTGCCATTTTCCAAGCCTAAAACGCTTTGCTTTTCCTGCTTTGTTCTCCTTGCCAAAGCATGAGGGATTTTGAAATGGGAGGTGTTTTATTAACCAACATCAGAGTAATCAGATTAATACCTAGTGTCTGTTACTTTTAGTATGCATATATGAACTGATGGTGAATAGGATCAGTAAGTAACAGAGCTTAAGACAGTGCATATTTTCAAAAGACGACAAAAACCAATCTTAGTCATCAATCCCTTTGTTTCAGGAATTTTAGTATCAGTGTAATGTGTTAGGTTGAGTAATTAGTGATCTGATGTTAAAATGTATGTAAGCATTAGATGCGTTTCAGGAAAATGGTAATTATTTGGAATGTACCTTCATGCAAATTACACCAGTAGGAGGTATATGTGTGTTAAAAACAGTGATTCAGTGTAGGCTAGTTTTATTTCTGATTGACATGTTTGAAGGATAAAGCTGAAAGTTACAAATACTGGTGAAACAAGAAAGTAATTTGAGTACATACCTTATTGCAAAACTTGTACTACTCGTGTGCAATGTGCAGGTCTAGTAAAAAGCTAATTATGTGTGAAGATCATGAACTTATTCATATGTACTCTGAGTCTTTTGTTGTTGTTGTTGTTGTTAGGAAAGTACACACTGGAAGAACATTGTAGAACCTGTTTTTACAAATACACTTTAAAACCTTGAAAGCTGAAAGAATCTTTGCCAAGCAGAGTTACCAGCAATCACACAGCTTTATTTGTACTCCACAGTCTGGTTACAAAAGCAAATGGGAGAGTATAGTCATGGAAGCTGCAGTGAAACTAAATAAGAAATGAGTTTAGTTTCAGACTAAAGATGGAGAGATGGAGAGACTTGAGACCCGAAACAGAGAAATACCTTTTTCCGTCTGGAAAAAATAGGTCATCTACTATTAAATCTCTTAAAGAAACTGTCTTAGTTCTGACATCTCTTAAAGAGAATGTCAGAACTAAGAGGCAGCTGTGCAAGCATTGAGGTTGATTAATTAGGGGTTGTTTCCATATCACCAGCTTTTCTAGATCAGGTATTGAGAGAAGTCGTATTGCAGGCAGAGTGACCAGGGACACACATTCCTCTAGGACATGTTGGCATTGAGGTAAGGAATACCGAAGGAGACAGCAAATAATGTTATTCTTAACGATGATCTAAAATTGTTTAGTGTCTTTGTATTTGAAAACAAAAATTCAGTCATGCTCTTGTATCCAGGAGCTTTATTTCTTATTGAAATGAGCTTTCGATGCAAAGGGGAGAAGAGCTAGGTGGGAGGCTCTAAGTATGTATTGTGCATTCTTGGATGGGATCCTTCCAGAGAAAGTTCTTGCTACTGTATTTAGAATTAGCATCCCAGGACCTAAGAGGAAAAAGGAAAAAGAGACTGCTACTGAATAGCTTCTAAGAGCTGAGGTCTGTGTCCGTTCTTGCTGAGGTTTGGTCAGGTCTGCAGTAGATCTGATCTACAGCAGCAGACTTGTCACTGCTGCTTTTGCAAGCAGTAGGCTGCTGAAAAGCCTTGTTTGGTGTTGGTAGATGAAATTGTTGTAGAATTAAGTGAAATTTGATAAATTGACTACAGCATACCAAGTTCACTCTTCAACTGTCCTATGGGGTTTTTTTTCTCCTCTTTCTTGTTACAATTTCCATTTCTGAAGTTTGCTTAGCTGTAACAAAGTGTTCTCTAACACATGGAATGCAGTTTTGCTCTGACCTACTCTCTCCTTAGGACACTCTTTTTAGATAAAATATTTTGAATCTTTGTCAGTCATTTGTACTTGAGGACTGTTGAAGGTCCTGTTTCTCCCACTTTGAAAGCGACTCTGTAGTCCTGATACTTAATATTGACAAATTCTTTATCTGTTACTCTGTATTATTCTAGCTGAAGGACAAAGTGACAATATTTCTGTTGGCCTTATCCTTTAAGTAAATAGTTATCAAGCTTTTGAAGCTGTGAGGTGGCATTAGATTATTTCTACATTTTCAAATTATCACACCCAATATATGGGCATCTTTGGGTGAGAGTTTTTCCTTTCACGTTGCCAGAGTTGCCAATAATGAGTAAACATTTCGGTTTTCTATATTTTTTAATTTAGTAAAACATCGGTAGCACCGAGTTTTGGACCTTCGCTTTTTGTGACTGCAGTGGAGAGATATAAGCAAGAGAATTTGGCAAGTGCAGACAGAATATTTACCTCTGGGAAAAAAGTATCCTGGATTTGCCTCCTGACATGTAGCTTTTACAAATGAATTGAAGATGGGAAGAATTTCCTTTGGCATTCTATATGTGGGTGATGCTGAAATCTTCTAGTAACTAGTAATGATAAAAATTTTAATAACTTAATAACATAGTAATACTTATGTAATAACTTTGGCTGCCAAAAATGTGTTTCCTAAATCCAGTGCTAGTGGGTTTTAACCGTTTCTTCTGATCAGGACCTTTTCCACTTAAGATGATAAGCCTATTTGATACTACTTGTTCTTATTTCAAAAGGAGGAAAACAGTGCATGTTTGGTAAGAATCCATTTTTGCAGGTGTTTGTTTATATTACGTTTGTACCGATATTAACAGCTTTGCATGGATTTTCATTTTGCTTTTGTGCAAAATAGAAGAGGTGTGTCTGTCTTACCTTAGTGTAAATAAAAGGTTAGAACTGTTGCAAACAGTGAGTTGATAAAATGAGATTAAGATTTTCTAACTATTCTTGCAATTGCTAGGTGACTATAATTAGGGTAAAGCAGTTGATAAATTCTGCAGTAGGCTCTAACTTGCATGGCAGCTATTGTAATTATTTCTCTGTAAATTATATCTGGAAAGATCTGTGATGCTGACAGTTTAGCATCAATCATCAGTGGTGACTTGTGAGGAAGTAAATCTCAGGCAAACTGTTTATCCAGGGAGTTAATTCTCTAAAGCAAAGTCACTTTGTCACAGGTCCTCCCTTCACACCCGTTTCCCTGATGTCCTGTATGAAAAAGGCTTCTTACAAAGATCTGCTTTCTGATTGTGATCTACATTTTTTAATACATCATAAAGGAGTTGCACATACAGTGATTAGTTAGTTTAATGTAAGTACCAGGTATAAAACTTTCTGAAATGCTTTTTCAGGAGGTGGCTGTGCAACCAGGCATGGCATACACTATAGCTGCAGTTCCCTGGAATCACTGGTATTGATGAGAATGCAGTAATTAAACTACTTTGTCTATTGTCTTTGTTAGGACCATGAAAGGATGTAGAAGTTGATGAAAAATAGTGAGCTTGACTGGGACAATTGTGATTTTATGGGCAATTATAATTAATTCTTGATTAGAAATTTATATAGAGGGTGAATTAAAATGTGAATTATAACCTGAAGGCCACTATATTAATCGAATATCGTGGACAGCCACAAAGTTAGCTCCTGCATGACTTGTGTCCAGGAATCCTAAAGGAATGGGCAGCCTTTGATTGAAATAGAGTTTGGGAAAAAGAGAAATCTTAGTATTTGTTGTAGCACAGTTATTTAATTGTTGAAAGGAGGGTTGAGCTATGCAGTTCTCTTTATTGCACTGCTAGCATGAAGGACCACAGGAAGTGTGTTAGTGCCTTGTGGGACTCCTGCTCATAGGCATGGATGTGTTCCAACCTCACTGCACACACCGCTGCCTCCAAAGGAGGCTGGGAGTGGCTGTGGGTTGCAAAGTGATGATCATGTATGAACTCATCCTGCATGAACTCATCCTGCTGGTCCCAATTGCCTGAAGACAGTCGAGTTGGTGAACTCTGGATTGGCAGGTATCATCCAGATCAGGTATCATCCCTCATCCCAGAGCTGGCACAAAAGTAACACAAAAGCTGTATCATCTGCTGTAGGTAATTTGACAGAAAGGCAATAATTTGCCCACATCTGATCCACATTTATTTTGTACAGCTCTGCCTTCCAGAACAATTTATATGTAATACAGCCCTCACCATGGCCAGTTTTGTACTCTACAAACATCTGGTCAGTCATGCCATAAGGATGCAGCAGCTCAGTTTACAGCAATCCATCGAGTGTTAATCCAATCAGCCTGTTCTGCTAATCAAATCAGTCAGCTCTGGGAGCATGTGGCGGCAGGCTGATGTGTGCACTCCCAGGCTCGTGTGAACGGAGCAACATGGAACTTCATGCAGTGAAGGTGAACTCTTGGATTTATATGACATCCTAGTGTAATTTTTAAATGATGCTATTTGAACCTAAGTCATACTATATTGGCTTTTGGTATTCTTTTTGATACAGATTCTGATATTCTAAGTGTATGTGTTAAGCTCTTTTTAAAATTACCCTGTTGGTGCTAACTGCAGTGAGCAATACTCTGAACTGCTATAATTTCCTATGTGAAATTATGTATTTTTCTAATAAAATGTGTACATTTAAGATTTTAATGCACGTTTTACAGACCTTCAGGTGTGTTTTGACATCCTCATCAAATGTCTTTTTGAGTTACTGTTTTCCCAAAACTGCTTCAAGCAAAATGTGGCACTTAAGTGTTTTTGTGTTGTATGCCACTATTTATTAGTTGATTTTTTAATGTGGAATGCATTTATTTTATTTACAATAAGAGTTATTTGAATACTGTTTATCGTTGACTTCTGCAAGTTTTAATAAATGGTTTTAATATAATCACTTGTAAACGTTGCTGATTGCTTATTGGGGATCATTTAGGTCCATTTGTCTGTGAAACAGTTCCCAATTTAAGGAAGGGTGGCTGTTCACTTATAGTGCATACATGTATGTCGTGTAAGACTTAGATTTATTCTAGTTTTCTGTCTTTGACTTGGGCAATATCTACAGTAGTAATTTGGCTCAAGTGGAGAAAATCAGTAGAGTGAAGCAGTTGGTGCTGTGACCCCCCACCTCTACATATTCTGCTATGCAGCACTTTTATTTTGGACTAGATTTAGTGGAGCCTCTCAGGATCAAATATCAATGCCACTACAAGTATTGAAAGGGTTCAGAGGTGTTACTTCTTGGATCTGTGTTCCCCCGTAGGGGTTGAAGCGTGACAGAGAACAGCATTGCATTGGTACATTTCCATTTCCAGTTTATATTTCTCCATAAAGAATCCACATCCTGTGTACCAAAACTGGTCTGTGAACAAAACCATTCCAGAGTAAGCAGGAATAGTTCAGAGGAGAGAAGGATTTGCTTCCAAATTGTACTACTGCTATGAACCAAAACAGTAATGTAAACATAGCCTTCAGCTAACAGAACAAGGCCTTCTCCTGTATTTTACAGACAACAGATAGAGTATGAAGTCAAACAGATTCTATTCTGTAAGCTTTAAATTAATTTAGCCTGACATGAATGTGAGGACAGAAAGGAATATGGTGGGAATGCACAATGGATTTATTATAAACAAGGCAATAGTCATTGAATATGTACATGCCCACATGTGTTTATTTTGGTCCTTCTGTTTTTTGTTGCCTTCCTACCTCCCCGACAGCTGTACCTTTAGTTTAATTTCTTCAAATGTTCTGTTAAACTGAAGTGTGATCTTTTTAATACATACACATATACAGTGACAGAGAGTATGCCTTATATTGAGTTTAGAAATGTGCCCAAATTATAATTCTTTAGATTGAGAATGTTCTTTTGAATTTCATGCTTACTTTTATTGACTTGAGCTAAAGATCTTTCATCAAGGATTAAGAATAAATGTCCTTTTCCTGACAATGAGGTTAATGGACGTGTCCAGCCCATAGGTCTTTGTTGTCCTCTGCTGAAACTTACAGTCCTCTTAGATGTGTCAGAAAATACCACATATGTGGCTTCTCTCCAAACCAGTTATTTCAGGATGCCTACATTTACTCAGGTATTCTTAATATCTAAACCAGGTCACTTTGACAGAACTACAGTAGGGAATAATTACAGAAGAAGTTGTGCTGACAGATGGGGAGGAGCTGTTGTCTCTGAGCACAGCACAGGGAGGAGGAGTTGTAGTGTTGCCATTTTCACCTGGTGCAGCTGTAGCCAGACAGCACTTCAGCCTGAAACTATATGTTGTTCTCGTTTGTTTATTTATTTGTTTATTTGTTTATTTGTTTTTGAGTGTAAATTCTGTATAATTTGCTAATGAAAGCAATTAAAATCCTCAGGGAGGGAGAGCAAGCATGAACCGATTTTACCACATTCATGGAAGGAAGGGAAATTTACCATTTTACACATGACAAATCTCAGGTATAGTTGTGGTGGGTGGGGTTATAATTTGTGCATTTCATTCTTGGATTATACCTCTGAGCAGCTCATTGTTTTTCTGTCAGTTCTTCTGCTGGCTGAGTTTTTGAGTGTCATTGATCAGTGTCCCTGAGGTGGGGAAAGTGATAACACAGCATGCTAAAATAAACTGGGAGATGTTATTTTTTTGCCACCTAGGTACTTCGCCTGATAACTTTCTCTCACACCTGTTATATCTTTTTTAATGGTATTTTCTATTTTGTTGTGATTCTTCTACAACACTTGAAAACTAACCATTAATGGCAAATCCTGCAGTACAGAACTTTTTAATCTCTAAAAATAAGTACTACCCCATGGCACCAGGCATGGGATACTGTAGAAATGGTAGTTGTCACAAAGTACTAGGCAGCATTTCTAGTGTGATTATGGCAAAGAATATAGTCTTGCTCCCAGTTCTGGATGAGAAACAGCTATATAGCTGTTATCATCAGCAAAAGTATTCAGGCAAAATATTCCTGAGCAGTTTTTCAAGTGCTTTTAGGGCAGTCAGACTAACCAAACTGAGTCAATCCAAAAAAAAAAGTCCTTCACTAAAGCTCTGAAGCTGCGTGATAAATTGTGTATCACAGGTTAATTGCTATAATTTTTGTGTTGTAAATAAAAAATATATTCAAGAAAAAATAAAGGGTTAGGAAAAAATCCTTTTAATCAAAAAGAGCAATGTCAGAGTAGATTTTGTTGCAGGCTTGGACAATACAGCTAAATATAACAGTTTTCTTTATGCTATTCTGCCTGCTCCATAAATCATCGGGTTAAGAATGGATTTTTGTGTCTCCTGTTCTAGAGTTCATCTGTTATCTCTGCAAGGTGTCTGGTTTTTTGGATGAGAGGGATGGCTTCCTGCTTGAAAAGGGCATGTCCTTAATGGGTGGCCTTTCAGTATTGAAAGACAGTGGTAGAACTTTGCGCCCAGTAATTGATGCTGTTCGTTACAGAGATTTCCTACTAGAGAATAAAAATACCTCACTAGTAGTAGAGATCTTTCTCTGAGAATGGTGCTTTTAAAATCTGTTTTAGAAGGTCAAGAGAGTCAGGGAATATAAGCAAGACTAGCAGTAACTGCTTTTTTGACAAGATAGGAAGTTTGATTCATGGGTTTGTTCCTAGTTTTTAATTTGACGTTTCTGACTTAATATTTGAAGGTCTTTTTACTCAGTCTGTACTAAAAAAAAATTTGAAGGTGTGTTTCTCCACAGTGACTTTCTTCAACTCTTGGAGCTGCATTTTCTTTTGAGATGTCTTTAAACAGTTTCATGGAAAAACAAGTTTCGTTTTTCTAGCTGCATTTTTTTTTAAGCCCAGTAACTACTAGAAAGTTAAATAGTTTTCATGTATTTCAATGTATTTTAGGATTTTAAATAAAATTTGAACAGTTTATATTGCATGTCTCTCTGTAGAATGCATTGAACTGATTAACAAGGCAAAGGTGGAGATTATTTGTATTTGGTTTTCATTTTTGTGTTGTTGATTTGGTTGAGTTTTTTTAAGACCTATGCAGGCAGAGCTGAGCAACACGTGACAGGACAGCATAGTACAACACCTGCAGGGTATCACATGCAGTTGTAGGGTATGTCCTTATATTGCTGTTGAGATAATAATAACAGTACTCATTTAACCTTACTGTGGAAAACCAGGGAGTATGTTATGATAGCATGCCGCATGTTAAATTGGGTTGCACTCTTAGGAGAACCTGTTGTCAGCAGTCATGTGATTTGGTAATGAATCATATACCATGTATGTACACCATTTATATGTGCACCATGCGTACTTGTATTTTCCTCCCATCCTCCTAAACTGTTCTGTAGACATTCCATTTGGTTGCCACTCCTGTAAATGTCACTCTTTCTTCAGAGGTTCTTCTAGGTAGGTGTGTTCTTAGCTTCCATGCATGGTCTTTGTTTGTGGAGGGCTGGGAGTTAAATTAATAAGTAATAGTCCCAAACCCCTGCCTTTTTTTTTTTTTTTCTTTTTAATACCAAAAAGAAGAGAGAGATGAGTAAGGAAGTTGTATCAGTCCCATAACTGAAATGAAGTGGGATGGAGGATTTACCAGAAGAATCAGCGTGGGTCAGAAAAACAAAATAAAAAGGGGAAACCCTAAGACTAGCCTTGCACTTAGATCTCTTTTCCTGTAAAAGAATTCGCTTTCTACAGGATTAGCATGATTGGCATAAATTTTGGTCTGAGACATGAGCCTCTGTCCCTGCAGCTGCTGCTGTCTTCCCTGTCTGCTTTACCCCAGTGCCTGAATTCCTCCAGCCTGTGGGTACTACATGCAGTTGTAGCAAATGCATGCTTAATACTTGTGACATAAATATCATCTCTATTTGCAGATAAGTGAGGCATGGTAATATGTTCAAGTGTGTGTATCAAAGGCTCTGGCAAAAACAAATTCTCTGTTTTCACAAGAAGCCTCTATAAAAAATTATCTGAATTTGCCCCAGTTCCTGAGCTGTTCCATATTGTCCCTTGGTAGCTAAAGGTTAGCTCACTGTAAGTAAGAGATTCTCACATATGCCTTATGCTAAGCAAGCAAATTATTCAAACAATATCAAATTGATAAGTTTGGTAAGGTAAACACACAGTATTTATACAGCATATTTAAACATGGCCTCTATATTGAGAGAGGGAAATCCTGTCCACATTGAAGTTGGTGCAAGAGCTTTGCTGAGGCCAGTGCTGATTGTCAATTTTAATATGTCATATTCAGATTCTTGTGCATGCAAAATACTTAGTGAAGAACAATTTTGGTATTCTAGAACATGTTTTTGAGATAAAAGTAACAATCTGAGGTTTAAAGAGAGGGATTTCCAGTTAGCAGAGAAAGACTGTAATACTATAGAGCTGCAGTACAGAATTACAAAACTACAAAAATAATTAAAATCTGTCTACACTTAACAGATTATTTACATGCAAATTGCTCTCTAGAGTTGTATATCTGCCCATGTCTAATGCTTATTTTTCCTTTTTAACAGGTAGAGAGAATTGTTGACAAGAGGAAAAACAAGAAAGGAAAAACAGAGTATTTGGTGCGATGGAAAGGATACGACAGTGAAGATGACACTTGGGAGCCAGAACAGCACCTTGTTAATTGTGAGGAATATATACATGAGTTTAACAGACGCCACAATGAAAAGCAGAAAGAAAGCACTTTGACCAGGACAAACAGGACCTCTCCAAATAATGCCAGAAAACAAATTTCTAGATCTACCAATAGTTCTTTTTCAAAGACATCTTCTAAATCTTTAGTTATGAGTAAAGAACACGAGTCAAAAAATAATCAACTTTTTTCTACCACACAGAAATTCCGGAAAAACAATTCACCATCGCTTTCTGGACGTAAAAATATGGACCTTGCAAAATCAGGTATTAAAATCCTAGTGCCCAAAAGTCCAATTAAGAGCCGGACAACAGTTGATGGCTTCCAGAATGAAAGCCCAGATAAAATGGACCATATAGAGCAGGATCAAGATGACTCTGTAGCACCAGAAGTAGCAGCAGAAAAACCTGTGGGAGCTTTATTAGGACCTGGTGCAGAGCGTGCTAGGATGGGCAGCCGACCAAGGATACATCCATTAGTGCCACAATTGCCAGTGCCAGTAACAGCCTCAATTGCATCAGCATTAACAATAAATGGAAAAGGTAGGTGTACAAGTCATCGTTTTTGTGTTGATTTTTCATTTGACTGGGGGTGTTTTTGCTGTTGAGATGCAGACAAATTACCCACTCTGTTTCAGCCATGCTAAATCAAGTCTGGAGAACTTCACTTTATTTTATGTAACTATATGACTACAAAGCCATTTCGAATTTTACCAGCTTCTGATTACCAGCTTTTCCTCGCAGAGATTCATTGGTATTTGTGTTTTCAGAGTCACCATAAGATACATCTGTGTTTGCCTTGACATTGTGTGGTACACATATTTAGTGTACCGTTGCCAGATATTACATCATTGCTTTAAGTTTATTTGAATAGGTCAAATTTGGTATGAATATTAGAAACATTAATTATGGGAACAGGTTAATGGTATGAGCAGGGGTTCTTCATAACAGTCTACATATCTATTTTGTTATAAATATTGCCTGGAAAAAAAACCTGTGAGAGTGATGTTGCCTGAAAAACAAAGTTGATAAGCTTTGTTTCTGTGAAAATTTGAGCCAGTTGAGGAGATACATATGCCTTCTGCCTGAATTGAAATTTGTCTTCATTATATTTTATCAATATTTTGTTGTTTATACCTCATTTGATATTGAGCACTTTTTTAGGAGTTGCTAATATCTCAGTCGATTGCAATTAATTCAATTTGTACTGTAAAATTTGTGACACCAAAGTAACCCAAGCTGCTTTTCTAGGAGGGAGCTGTTTGTCTCCCCATCCAGCTGAGACCCTTGTTTAAGACTTCTTGGTCCTTATTGTTATGCCCCAAACCTTTGTTCTTCCCTGACAGACTCAGGTAGTTGTGTGGTCATGAGTGTTCTCATAAGCATGCTTTTGAGCCTAAATTTCCATGTTTAAATTTTCAAGTCAAGACTGCGCCCTCAAATAAAACGCAGCAGGTCAAATCTGCAGGTGTGCTATTGATGATGGCTTGCTGGAAAAATTGTTTGGAATTTTTCGAGGACTGGGCCTGCCAAAAAACACACTTAGAGATACTGTATAGGGAAAAAATGCACTAAAGACTTTGGGAGAGTTTGTGTTGAGTACCCCACTGTTCCTTGCATTGAGATTTTCCGAACGAACAGCTGCAGCCGGAGAAGTTGAGAAGTGGTGGGCAAGGGAGGAGTGTGTTCCTGGAGCTGTGGTGTCAGGTCGTGGACCAACCCGTTTTGCTGCAGATGACCTAGGTAACCATGGCAATGCACACATGGATGCCAGGAATATCTCTTGCTTTGCATGGGCTGAAGAAGGAATGTAAATCTCAGAGGATGTAAACAAAGCAGAAGGGGAAGTTGCAAGAGGTGCCAGGATGATAATTCTCTGAGTAGGTGAGGTAGAGGAGTGTGTTTTCGCATGGGGTGGTTTTATGATAATTAACAGGCGTCTTGGAGTATGATGGGGTTTGTAATGAAGTGATTGATAAGTTCTGCCTTTGGAGTTCTGGTTTTTTGCCTCATGGCATCCAGGAAAAATACCTGGGCATGAAGGACCTTTTTTGGGTAGATCAGATTAGATTGTTCCCACCAACCTTTCACTCTGGTAATAGTGGTATGGCAAGGGCCCAGTTACAGGGCATCAGATGGAAGTGGAAGGGCCTGCAGAAAAAAGGTAGTGACACAGAAGGTGGTAGGTGAGATATGTTTCTGTTTCACTGCGGTGTTAAAATTTCCTCAACTGCCACCACCTCCTTCAGCCTTTCCTAGGCATTAGTCTGGGCAGCTAACAATGAAAGCTATTGACTGCCTCTAGGCATGATGGCAACACGAGAGTTTTCTCACACTTACGTGTTCACAAGATCCTAAGGTGTAGATCAAAAAAGGAGAGCCAAGGAGATAGTCACAATACGTGGTTGATGAAACATACACAATATGTTCTGCCTTCTGTCTGCTGCTGGAGGCATATCCTTGCATTAACTGAGGCTTTCCCTCTCTGCCCTGATACGCCGCTGCCAATCCCCAAGCTGAGCTGTGCAATCTGCTGGGAAATGTATGCTAAATATCCTTGCTTATTAGGGATTTATTTTGTTCACCTGCAACAGTTTTGGGGGTAACCTTCCAATCATGCCGTATTTCTGTGATTATAAAACTTGGAAAAAACGTTGCGAAAGAAAAATACTTTGGACTTGTATCTGACATCAGTCTCACTTCCTAACTTTTCAGGATTTCTTTGACATACCTTCCTCATGGAAACCCAGGCTCCAACTCAGCCATTATGCATGGCCCGAGTGGACATGTTTAGGGAGAAGTCAAGAGAGACAGCCCTGTCTTCTAGAGCTTGCCTGGCCTTGGAGCTTCCTGAGCTGGCGCATTTGTTGTCTCTTCATTAAAGATGCGCTCTTCTCCTTGCTGTTTTTATTTTTAACTTCACAGTGCAACTCATTAAAAATGTAGCAAATAGGTGCTTCCCTCCCCTGCATGGGGCTGTTGCAGCTCAGGATCCTGTTTTGCTACTTACTCAGGACATTCCTTCAGTCTTAAATGGACACCTCATCACATTTTCAGCATGACCTCAGGAATCATATCACAAGGGATATTCACTGCACAGAAATGCATCTTCATATGCACCAGATCTGACATATTAATAATAGAGATGATAGATCTGGCATTTGGAGCACTCTTTCTAAACTTCCCACCTCCTCTGCATACACCTTCTGTTAATTTTAAGAATTCCTACTACCGCTTGGAGAATGCTGTCAGGAAGACAAAAGCATGTTTTGAAAAATAACTTTTTACTTGAGCTGGTTTAGGAATTTTTTATCAAGACGTTTTTGTTCATAAACTGAGCTAGTCAGAACAGAAATCACTAGCTGTAAAGCATAATTTTGAAATATTCTAGAAAAATACACATTACACTTCAAAAAAATTTGACAACTTTTTAAATTAAAAGTGAATTACGTTTTTAAAAAAGTAATATTGGAAAAATAATTCAAAATTTTAATATGAAAACAGTGTTCCTGATTTTGAGATTATTGCTATGGCTGTTTTGAATAGTGTGACTCAGGTTGATTTTTAAATCTTAGCTCAGGGTAGTCAAACTCCTCAGTGTTTATTCTGTTTGTTTTCCCTAGCCTTGTTTTCACTTTTTTTTTTTTTTTTGTTTAGTTTATAAGAGATATGCACATCAAAAATCCCAGAAACTTATATGCATATGAAAATCCCATGACAGCAGTTACTAGGAAATATAAGTGTTATTGTAGCACCTAATCCTGCTTTTTCTGAGACAAACTTCAGTGATGCAGTTCATCTTCCAAAGAACTTACAGTCTCAGAAAAGGCAATCAGCAAGTATCTGTATGAATATACAGGGGTTCTGGGGAATAAAATAACAGTAGTGTTTATTCTGGGCACTGGTGGTCTCAGCACACTGAAGTCAAGCTGCTGTCAAAAAGAATAGCATTGTGTTGAATGTTTGTATTTTAAAGGCTTGGCCTTGAAAACTGAGTCAATGAAGTAATATATATACAAGGTTAAGAATTCGGGTGATGTATGGATGAAGTGAGAATAGGTCACTGAATTGAATATTGCTGTGGTTCTGGTGTTTTGAAATATGTGGTGATCATCAGCTGTTACTAAAAGCTAATAAAAGCAATCCTGAAATGGATGAACGAAACAGGAAGACAACAGAAAAGAAACAAAATGTTGTGGAAAAGATGTTAGTGGCACCTGCAAGTAAAGCATGTTACTCAAAACTAGGCAAGACAGAAAGTGGCCTTGTGTCTAACAATAGGTTCTGATATCTTAAAAGTTTCTGAAAGTTTCCATCATCAAAGTGGTATTAAAAAGTAGCTTTGACATCTTATTGCAAATGGTTTCAGCATAGTACAGTCATAATATCCAGGGAAGTTCTCCTTGATAGAGTGCCCAAGAAGAGAAGCTGTAAAGGGAATCTGGTTTGTCAGTCACACAGGGCTAGAGAGTTGTCTTGCAATTTTAGAAAGGACCATAAGCCAGGGGAATACCATTTCTTGGCAAATTCTAGGTTTTTTTATTCTGGGTAACCCTGGAGTTGCTACAGTTTTTATTCATCTAGCAATGTCGGACATGTGGATGTAATTGAGAATAAATGCCACAAGAAGGGAAATTTTGGGCAGAAAGGCATGCAAAGCTCAAAGTATAAAATGAGCAAGAACAGCACATCTAGCTGTGTATGTTGTTACAATTAGAATAAGGCAGGCTGGTGCTGGCATATGAGAAGAGAGGAAATACAAGAAATGCAGTGAATTACATCACTCATTAGTCAGACAAGCACCACCAGTGTGCACGGTGGCATTAGCATCTCCCTCCTTGCATGTATTAGTATTTAGTTCAGATAAATAATTTGCAGGTGCAGCAGGCTGACAATACAAAGATGGCTTGCAGTGTATCACCCTACAAGGAACAAGGGTGTCTGCTGATTTTTTAGTTGGATAATGGTGCTGTTTTTATCTCAAAACAGTGGTATTGTCAGCAGAAGAAAAGCCAGGCATCAGAAAAAAAAAACAAGAACAAAAGACTGAACTTAAGTTCTGTTTGTTACCTGTTCTCTCTGTTACCAAAAGCAGCTTATGGGATTAAAACCCACAGATTTTGTAAACCAAAAATCCACTTGAGCACCAAAGGAAAATAATGTCTGTTTGGTTAAGTGTCTGATAGCTTTAGTCTCAAAAGGAATCAAGCAAGCGTGGAAGGGATTATGGAGGCCGCTGGAACTGGGGAGAAACATCCGTTCTCAATGCAATACCAAGCCCGGCTGAAAGGAGTTCAGTCCTTCCCTGTTTATTGGGGTGAGGCGAGCTCACACATTTCCCTCCCAGATTCTCCCAGTTACTTTTTTACCTCTGCCAGTGTATGCCTGGGTGTTGGACTCTGCATGAGGGATAGTCCACCAGCATAACTGGCCAAGCTCAAGAGTCCCATGGGAAGAGCACAGCAGCTGACAAAGCTGTGAACCAGAGTTGTCGAGATGGATCACAAGCCATGCATATAAACCCTCTCAGAAAGCAGAATTAAGAGGATGGTTGAAGAAGTTCATTGCTGTGAATTTTGAGTGGCCAGTACAACAAAAGGAAAGTTGGGATGATGTGTTACAGGTTTTTTTAATTTCTTTTTAGCATCCTGAAAGGACAGAGACAGATTTGAGCCCTCCTGTGTTTGTTGGGGGACTTTTTTTGTTAAGTAGTAGAATGTGATTTTTAAGAAAAAAGCCCTAAGAGAAGAAGTTCCTTTTTCAGTATGTTTGTATGTTGCACTTGGTTGGTGGCTTGGTCTCTGCTGAGTGATCTGGAAAGCAACCAAATATTTTATTCGTGCAAACAAAAGCCTATGAAATGGGTTAAAGTCCTTTGCAAAGCAGTCTTAACTTCTAAAATTACTGGTTAAACGTATTTTTCAAATGCAGAAGTGTGTAATTTTCTGTCTTTGGTTGTGTATCCATTTAGCAAATCACTAAAGAGTAAAGACTAAAGCAGTTTTCATTTAATCAAGCTTAAAGACACCTTTGGCTTGTTTTTTTTCTCCAGAAGTTGAATTTCATTTCAGTTTTATTTCTTAAGAATTCACATAATGTCCCTTATGCACTGTATTGCAACATTTTAACCTAACATCAATTTTTCCTTCTGTCTTACAAAGTCATGTTCAAGTTCTTCAGCTTCCTTACTTCTAACTAAAAGTAATCTGAATTGTTGCCAATTTCTTGTTTATCTATATTTTCTGGTTTAGTTTTAATGCAAAAGTTTTAAGCAATATGGTAGACTGCATGGTCTGTGTCATGTGGAGCATGGATCTGTTACTGGTTCTGGATTTCTATCTCCCCTCTGCACTATTGCTTCTGCAGTTTATAGTACACATTACTGTTACTTTACATGGAGCTCCAGGGTTGAGAACCTACGGTGAAAATCTCTTATCTTCAGAACAGTATTGGTGTCTGTCAACAGATTATAATATTAATATTAATAATAATAGTAATGGTCAGGATGTAGGTGCAGGGTTTGCTTTAGTTTTAAGGCTGTTTTCCAGGCATAAGTGACTGGTTTCTTTCCTTTTCTGTCTTCTGCCGTTCTCCAGTACTCAGAATGGAGATGTCTCAGTTAGATGCTACTCTGGTGTAGACTTTTAATACAGCTGAGCTAGTGTAAAATGTAGTTACTTTGAAAGGAGTGGTCCCATTCCTTTCCCCAGTCCCAGGTATGGGAAATACTGTTTTGTTTTTTTTTTAATGTCTGTATCTATATATGGTTAATCATGTATATATGGCCTAACCAACTGCTCCTTTAAGGGTAGGCTTATTTTTATCAGCCTTCTGGAAGTGACAGTGAGGGAGAGGATGTATACCTGGAGAGGGAGACAGACACATACTTTTTTACTTTCTTAATTCTGTCCCTGAAAAACCTTTAAAAGAAACTATAGATCAACCTTTTTTTTTCTTTTTTTTTTTTTTTTTAAGAAAAGGGTAAGAAATTTCCCGATAAATTCTTGGTGTGGACACAAAAGCCTCAGCCTAAGTTGCTAAAAAAGTGTGTTGTTCTCACTGGAATTTGTATTACACTTGTAGCCCACTGGTAAACGTAAAGTTCATATTTGTGCAGTTCCTCTGATGTTACATCAGTTTACATGAGCTGAGAATCCGGAGTCTCAATCTCTCTTGACTGACTGCTCAGATGGGGTCAGTAATGATCTGCCATTATGTTCTCGTACAGCACATGTGCCAACGTGAGATTAAAGTAAATTCTGAGGACAGGTTTGTCACACCTGCTGTGCCAAAACTTAGGAAAGATGAAGCACAATGAAGCAGAGCCTCTGTTTTCAAGGCGCCCATTCAACCTACTTTGCATACGTCTGCACAGAGAAAGTGTGTTGAAGATCAGACTGAATGATAGAACAAAAATGTTGAGCTAGATACTATTTTTTTTTTATCCAACATTGTCAAAATTGTACAACTTCAGATCAGCTTTTGAAATGTGAAGCGCAATCAGAAACACTAGTGCAGTGCCTTTTACAGTTGTGCCTGGTGGAGTCTCTTGCTGTTTCAATTTTTGTATAAGTTTCATCTCCCATCTCTGTTAAATCTGTGAAGTGGATGGAATGCATATTTGCTAAGGCAACTGTCATCATGAATCTGTGTTCTCTTGAAAAGAAGATTAATCTTAACAGTTTGATGCAAAAATCCATTAAAAAAACTGGACTAGAACAGCTAATGTGGTTTGTGGAAGATTTGCCTAGATCACATTGTCTACATTAAAAAAAAGTCAACAAAACATCCTTGCAGGGAGACTGTTACAGGTGGGAGAAAATATCCTACAATTAAGAAACAACTCTGAAATAATTTGTTTGTACCTGTGCCTGTGAAAGAGAGAAAATAGTTAGATTGAAGAACATGCAAAACTAAGATTCAAACCCAAGTTTTTTTAAGGCTAGCTGTTGGGATAACAGCTGGATACAGTCTTGAATGTTACAGGTGTTCATAAAAATACCTTTTATTTTTATGTATACATATATAAAAAATATATTGCCCTGGAATAACTCTACTTCATACCCAGCCAGAAAAATTTCAGTACTCAAAGTGGCATGACCATGATCTGGAGCTGCTGCTGTGAGCTACTGATAATAATACAATGAGGTACTGTTATTTAAAAGAAAATAAATACAGAAGCTGTATGTTTGTAATACTTTATGCCTTTTTTTCCAAACAGAAATATCTAAATTATCTGTTCTACATGCCATTTATGTTGTAAACTTATTTAAGAACGCACACTGAAATTCATTGGGCCACAAATTATCAAACAGTTAATTCTTCTTTAGTAACTGTGTTCCTTATTTTACAATCTTAGAATGCATAAAAAAGCTTCTGTTTTTTAGTAAGTATTTGTCATTTAAAATGCTTTAAAGTTTATTATGTTTTAGATGCCTGTCTTGGTTTGAAAGACAGGCGTCTGTTTAAGTGAGGCAGAAACCCCCTTTGAAATGGGAGATGTAACCCCCTTCCCTCCGGATTATTATGACTTTGAAATTAAGGGGGCTTTCAGGCAAGGATATGAAAAATAGGAATAACAGTTCTTTACTAATTTATATATATATAAAACAAAACAAAACAATGAACAGCAATGACTATGGCAGTTATTACAAAACAGCACAGTCACCCAGTGCAGCCTTCTCGACTGCCAGGCAGCTTCTCCTCTCGGAGCAGCGCTGGTCACAGCCGGCAGCTTNATGCCTTTAAGGAACAAAGGCAAATCATAAACATTGGCACTTTAAACTATAATATTCTAAATTTAAATGCATCTGAAAACTGGGGAGTCCTAAAATTTAATGTGGAAGAAGAGGAGGAAAGACAGCATTGTACTATTGTATTAAGAGTTCTTTAAACATCTCATTGAAACATAGATAAAGAAATACAGACTGTCATCTATTTTCTTTGAAAATATTCCTTGAAAGAGGCAACTAAAGAGAGTAAGAAGTTGTTCTTCAAAAGACCGCTCTGAAACTGACTGGAAAGATGGAAAAGGGAATAGGCTTTTTGGTTTATTGTAGTTGTGTCACAAGGTTGACAGTGGAATCTGTGCTTATTTATATTTAGTGATCTCTGTTTTCAAAAAAGTATTGCAGTGAGCAGCGCAGGTACAAAACTTGTAGAGAAACACTTCATTACTTAAGGTACAAGAACGCAGAAATTTCAGAGGGACATACCTGAAGCGGGAGGCTAAGTGAAGTGATGAACAGCAAGAAGATAACTTGAATGGAGCAACTTTCTTCCTAGCTCCTAAACAGAATTTTTAGTCTGCGATGCAGATAGGAATGCCTGAACACTGCTAAGGGCAACTCCAAGAAGACTTGGCCTAGTATTGGACTGAAGAAGCTCTGAAGGTGTCTCTGTTTGTCACACACATTTGTTATTATCCTCCAGTGGCGCCTGGTGTGTAATGGGTCTGTAGATAACACACTGGCTGGCACCGTGTCTTCCATGCCTTAGCACTGCTGTCCTCTGGATTTCAGCTTGGATTCCTATGTTGTTTGAAAGATGGGCTAGAATGAGAGGGAATGGAGTAACTGGCTGACAAGGTCCCTGTAAGAGGTGTCCCAGTGTACTTCTAGTGCATACACCGTTGAGGAATTTAGGCCAAGCCTTTGATGGAAGCTAGTACAGTGGGAACAAAGAGGATATTAAGTAATTTGTTAAAAAGTCATGCATCTAAAGGGAATACAGTAAATATTTTGGAGAAGAAACAAATTATAGACAAGATGGAATAATGACTGTTGTAGCTGGAAATTTCTATTCTGGAATTGAAGGAATAAGACAAGGGGACATCTGGAGAAATTAAATTTGTCAAATTCAAAAGAGAAATGTTTAGGTATAGCTTTAGTTATAGCTTCCATTTAGTCCTGAGAACTCTTTGCTAAAACGTGTTTGAGTCCAAGAGAGGGAGGTAATGACCATTAAAAAAAAAAAATTGGCATTCAAGAGGATAATGAGAATATACAGTATTCATAGGAATGTGGTCATTTTACAAAGAATGTAAGTTCTCTTTCCTCAGAAGTAAGGAAATGTTTTGTGACATATCTGAAAATTGTAATTCGGACATTTTTATATGTTTTTCTACATCATTCAGCAGTATTATTTATGGATAAATTCTCTTCACTATTATTTGTAGAATTATCTTTTTACTGTGCAGATATTCAGAGATTCTAATCGTTGCCCTGTTACACATCAGGGTAGGCACTGAAAAGGCAATGAGAAGGTAGAGCTCTGATCTGATTCCTGCTGAGGTCCTTTTGTGAAGCACCCTTCCTTTACAAAAATTGCCTATGGAAATGTACAAAACAATCCTTTTAGAAAAAAAGCGCTTCAAAGTTCAGATGCTTTAAGTAAAGAACACTGATTGTCATTTATTCCCTTTTGGTTTGGTGTAGTCAGCTCAAAATCCCATCCAGTGTAAAGAGAATTGCTGCATTGTATTCTCCCCTCATCCGTTGGTTTTCTGGATGGATTTCAAATTCAGTGGGGACTTTTGAGTAATACAGGAATGAATTGAAAGCAACAGTAAATGCAAAGCTAAAGCTTATTTTGCCAGGCATAACACTTTATTGACAGAGCTGATTTTAAAATAATTTTCAGCAAACAGAAAGAATATCCTACCAAGGCTTCTCTCAAAGTTGGTGAATGTGTGAAGATGTATTTGTGGCAGTGCAGGGTAATGCCCTTTCACCAAGGAATTCAAAGTTATGGGTTTTTTCTCATATTAGTACAAGTGGGCAAACTCAATATGGTCATAATGGGTGTTTCAAGCAACTTACTATGTGGTTTGTGATTTTTTGTTTCAATTTCTGAATAGACAGGATGACAGATTATTCTGCGTTCTTTAGAGAATCATCTATTTTTACCTTCAGTGCATGGGTAGGCAATTAGCTTGAAAACCTCTTTTAAATATTTAAAAGTTTATACAAAACACAAATTACATCTTTGATTGCTATTATTGAAAGCTAGTGGGGCATTTTGTTTTCTTGTTTCTTTGCACATTGATAGAGCTTTTTGTTCCATTAGCTTTATTGGGTTCTGTATAGTCAGTCAGGTTCAGGAGGTGTTTTTACAAATGATCTTTCCGAAACGGACAATGGAGCAGTGGAAAAAACCTTTTTAAGTAGGTGAGAGGGAGAAAAGAAGGAAATTTAAATATTTCTTCTTCCATGTCCTTGTAGGAAGTGGAAAGTTTTCCATTTAAAAAACAGTAAAAAGTAAACAAATTAGAAATCTTACCATTAATAAGGCATATTATTGTATAATAACTCTATAGCAAGAGAATGCATTTTCTCAAATTATCTTGTAGTGCCAGATAGTAATGATAGGAAGTGGAGGGCTTGTCCAAACCATTGGTCAGGAGCTAGGACCTCATCTGAAAGAAATACGCTGAAATTAGGGTTTTCTGAACTTGATTTATTTTCTGCTCTTGAGAATCAGAGGGAATATTTATTTCAAGGATTTTCTTTCTCTTTCTGGAATGCTGTATTCAACAACCCATTAGATTCTCTAATGAAAAAGTGAAAAATAACAAGTGTATTATGTTTGATCAGCGTTGAAAGCAATGAGCAAAATTATTCAGGTATGAGTACCTTTAAGACACATAGAAAATAAATGTTATGCTTTTTTTTATTCTTCAGATTGGTGGCTTTAGGTATCTGTTATGTTTATTGACCTCATGGAAAAGTGCTGATGCTTTGCATTCCGATTTCTTTTTGCATTTCCAAATACAGGTGTAACTAGCTAGCATTAAAGATTGAGCACTAAGTCTTCTGATAAAGTAAACAAGCCAAAACAATCAGTACTGCCCACTGATGCTTATTTTTCGCTTGTTGTGAAGCTTTGAGGAAGAAAATGGACTTGTTACAAAGTGTTAGAATATTTTGCTCTGAAGTTCTTTCTTTTTTCCAGTATTAAGTTTTACTCTGGCACAGTGGTCATCTTTAAGGAATCGTCGTTCCTCTTTTATATCTTGTAATAGTTAAGTGTTCCCTGCTACTGATTTTTTGGCATAGTCCAGTTTGAAATGTCATTTTATAGTTTAATAAGGTATAATTAGTAGAGTAGAGATTGGTGCATGACATGTTAAGGAGTAGTCTGTTCTCTATTAAATGTTTTAGGCGTGTCAATAATATGCAATTTTAAAAAACAGTAATAAACTCGAGACTCTTTTCACTTAAAGTGTAATACAAAGAAATTTTCACCGTACTATCATGCATTATAGATTACAGCCCTAATAGGTTACTGTAGTACAAATAGGACAAATACATATGTTCAGGTTAAAAAGAGTGGGAATAATAATAAATAACATTTATTTCAGGATAAACCTGTATAAAAGTCAATGGGTCTGTAGCTGACCTGATATTAACATCTCTATACTTTTCCTTTTGTAACTTTGTGTAATATTTTAGTATTTAGCCAGTGTCAGCATTAGCTATACTAGGATCTTCTAACAGCTTAGTTAAAATTCACTTAACTAGTGAATAACTTAGTCAAATTCAGTGATCACATTTTCCAATGTTTCAGTCTTTTATGTGTGGGTAGTTTTTAAATATACTTAAATATTTTCCTGTCTTTCCCCTATAACTACTACATATACTCTTTGGATGGGCCTCATACTCTCTGAAGACTAAGAAGAAAAATCCAGTATTTCGAGGCAACTTTAGATTCTCCTGCACGGAAGTGAGTTGAGCAGCACTGTGTCAGGGTTAGGGAAGGCCCTTGGGGAAGCTGTTGAAACCTTTGGATGAAAACTGAGATTCTCCAGCATCCCTGGCAATCCTCAGCAGTTCAGGAGGATTTCTGTTGGTTTCAGGGTGATATGAACTGTTATACGATCGTTGTGTGCTTTTACAGACCTTGTTTATAGGTCAGTAATTTCCTGGGTATGTGTCCAGTTTTCACAGATACTCTTGCAATTCTGCACTAATTGCACTGTAACTTCATTTAGGGGTAAAATGTTTTTGTAGAGGGTGGGGTTAGGTAGGCAAATTGGTTTAGTATTATTTAAATTTCTTTTAATTTAGATTTTTCAGAAATTACTGTGAAATCCTAGAATCGCTCTGCCCGAGGTTTATACCTCAGATCAGACTTGTTTATATCTGTTAGATACTGTGAAATGACTGTTTTGACAAATTAACAAATTAAATGCAGTACTGCTTTATAGTATCTCTGCTACTGATAGCCTTGGCTGCACTGGTCACAATATTGTATTTTGGTAACCTGCTGAACACACTGAGTGTTAGTATTAAGACAAATGTTTTAAAATTTTAGAAGAGGAAATGTCAGCTTGCTCAGAGCTTGGCTGGGAGGGATTCTGTGGGAAGCTTCCATGGAGGATAAAGGAGACAGCAAGTGCTGGGAGTTTTTCAAGAACACTCTCCTGGAAGCACAAAAACCATTCATGCCCTTTAAAGGTGAGGGAAGTAGGGAGAGACCTCTTTGGTTTAACTGCAAGCTTTTGAGTCTGCTCAAAGCCAGGAGAAGTGCACCATAGATGGAAAAGCAGACGGACACCCAGTGAGAACTACAAGAATATTGCCAGGATGTGCAGAGATGCAGTTTGACAAGCAAAAGCTCAGCTCGTATTGAAATTGACCAGAGATGTCAAAAACTACAAGAAAGGGTTCTTTAGGTACAAAAAAAGCAGGAAAAATAAGGAAAATACTGGCCCACTGTTAAACAGGAGAAGTGAACAGTCACCAGCAGTGCTGGATAATGAAAGAAGTTCTCAACGTTTTCTTCACCACTGTCTTTACCAGTCCTGCTGGGCCCCTGGCCTTGGGAACAAAAATCCAGGTGGATGCAAACATAGACCCTCCATCAGTGAAGGAAGAGTTGTTGTGTGACCTGTCACAGGAATTTGACCCATACACACTGGTGGGCCCTGTCACTGTTCACCAGAGGTGTTAGGAGGCTGCTGACATCACTGCAAAGCCACTCTTCATAATTATAGAGACGTCGACAAGTTGTGGAGATCAGGGATGTCCCAGAAAACTGGAAGAAGGCTGATGTCACCCTGATCTACAAGAGAGGCTTAGAGGAGAATCCAGGAAATTATAGGCCCGTCAGTCTTACTTCAGTCCCTGGGAAAGTGATGGAATGAGTCCTGGGAGCCATCACAGTTCAGATGAAGCGTGTCATTTGAAAGAGCCAGCATGGGTTCACCAAGGGCAAATCGTGCTTGACGAACCTGACAACTTTCTACAACAAAGTAACCTGCTCAGTGGATGTGGGGGGTGAGTAGTGACGTTGTCTACCTACGTCTCTACAGGGCTTCCAAAATGGTCTCCTACAGCCTCCTAAAGAAACTAATGTGTGACAGTCTGGCCTGGTGTCCTGTGTAAGGAAAACATAATCTAGGAGTGTGTCGTAGGCTGGGATCTACCCGGCTGGGGAGCAGCTCTGTGGAAGGGGACCTGGGGTTGGTCCTGGTGGACAAACAGCTCAATCTGAGTGAGCCGTGTGCTCCTCCTGTAGCAAAGAAAGCCAATGGGATGCTGGGACCAGCAGAGATGGAGAAGTCATTGTCCCTCTCTGATTTGCACTTCTCAGGCTGCACTTGCAATACTGTGTTCAGTTTTGGTCTCTGCTATGCAAAAAAAGCTGTGTACAGACTGGGGAGGGTCCAGAGAACGGCCACAAAAATAATCAAAGGCCTGGGCAGCCTGACATGTGAGGAAAGGCTGATAGACAAATGGATTTGTTCAGCCTTGGGAAAAGAAGGCTCAGAGAAGTCCTTATCCCCATGTCCCAGTATTTATAGGGTGGCTGCAAAGAAGATGGAGGCTCCCTTTTAACAAGGAGTCATATGGAAAAGATGAGGGGTAATGGGTGGATACAAGTTGCTCCTGGGGAGATGGGTTACAAGAAGAAAATTTTTCATGATGCAAACAATCAGCCACTGGAATAATCTCCTGAGGGAATTGGTGTATTCTCCAGCATTGGACACTTTCAAGATTCAGCTGGACAGGGTGCTGGGCCGTCTTGCCTAGACCATGCTTTTGCAAGAAAGGTTGGACCGGAAGATCCTTGAGGTCNAGGGTGGCTGCAAAGAAGATGGAGGCTCCCTTTTAACAAGGAGTCATATGGAAAAGATGAGGGGTAATGGGTGGATACAAGTTGCTCCTGGGGAGATGGGTTACAAGAAGAAAATTTTTCATGATGCAAACAATCAGCCACTGGAATAATCTCCTGAGGGAATTGGTGTATTCTCCAGCATTGGACACTTTCAAGATTCATCTGGACAGGGGGCTGGGCCGTCTTGCCTAGACCATGCTTTTGCAAGAAAGCAAAAGACCGGAAGATCCTTGAGGTTCCCTCCAATCTGGTCTTCTGTGAATCTGTGGTACTGTTTCAGTGATGAAGTTTCTAATACTTAGGCATCTAATTGATGGGTTTAAAATTATTTTGTATGTTTAAAAATGTGGTCTAGGAAGCTGAATATTTATGAAGAAAGATATGCAACTGAAATTTTGTTGACAGAATAGCTACATTCATGAAAAAAGTATCTTGTATCTAGTTGGTAAAGCTGCTAAGAGGAAGGGATGAAAATGGGATTGTACGCTGGTCTTCCCTTCATGGAGGATGTAATGCACTCCTTCACTTCTGAATTTTTATAACCACAGTAAATTGTAATATCCCTAGTTAGCACAGGGATCCCAACTAATTTTTATTCTCATCAGGGATCAGAGACTAAAGCCAAAAAGTGACTACCTTGATTTCAATATTCCTCAGTTATAGTAGATGAGGGGGGAAACGCATTTTGTTATTGTTGGGTTTCTCTTTTTCAATTACGGTACTGGAAAGAGCAGCAGCATCATTCCAGTTCCCTGAAGGAATTATTTTCTCATTCATTACATTTTTGTATGTAATTTACATAATTTGCCGTAACCATTCATTTCTCCAACTATATCTTTTTTCACACTCATGAACCATAACCAGGTTAATCTCTGAAAATACAGGAAATCTCTGGCCCAGCAAGTGGGTTTTACTACTAACGTAAAGGCAGGAGGCCCAGACCCCCAACTCTTCATTTTCTTTTTATCTTAGTGTATCATGACATGCACATTCAGACTTTGTTTTGTTTTTGGGGGATTTTTTAGGAAAAAGCTAAGAAGTGCGGACAGGTTTGAATAGCCCTTACCAGCTGGTTTGCTAGGTTTTCAGTAGTGCTAAGATGCTAGTTGGCTGTATTTCCATGGGATTACTTGTGGGAGAGCCAGACTATGGAGGGAAATTGAAGCTTGGTAGCTCCTTCCTATGGAGCTGTTGGAGCTCAGTCATCATCTCAGCTGTTGTGTCTTTCCCAAAAGGGGATAGAGGACACAAAATCAGACTGGCTGGCAATGCTTGGGAGTTGTCTTCAGTATGAAAAAATATGGAAGAAAAGCTGTACAAATACAAAAAATTGAATTTTCAGTGTTTCTTTCGAACCTCCAATGATATTTAGGTGCCTGCTAAGTCTCTTCAGCATTCTGGATATAGCAGAGGGGGAAAGTAATGGTGCAGGTTAATCTTCACAAGGTCTTCACTTCAAGCTCTTCACTTGAGCTGGGCAAAATCTGCCTAATAATAATAGTCCAAGCTCTTAAAAATAAGAATTACACACATTTAAATAAAACTTAGCTTTTATTCTCTTACCCATGTTCAGGCACAACAAAGTAAAGTGAGAGGAAGTAATTGGTAAGAAACGGAATGTTCACACTGAAACTAGTTTAGATTTACCTACTCAATTTACCCTTATAAATATAAGAAGAGGGTGACAAAATTTCTTCATAGTACAACTATGATTTTATAAATTTTATCAGTCTTGATCATGAGAACTTTGGGTACAAGTTACCTTGTGATGCAGTAAGCTTGAGAAAAGATAAAACTTTTTTTTTTTTCTTAATCATCTTTAACTCCATATAGTAGTTCATCCCAATGGTCTGATCACAGGCTGAGTTGGTCCCAGAGGATCCATTCTTGGAGTCTTCAGCCCTTTCCCGAAGAGATAGGACCAAGTGCAGTCCAAATCCTCGAGTCCTTCCCTTCCCCTTGCCAGTGGCAGAAATGACAGGCACAGGGGAGAGGAGTGGGAAGGACCTCCTTTTACAAAGAGTGGAAGCTGATGATCTCAGGTACGGGTGCAGGGGAGGCATTGAGAAGAAGCTGGAAACACTGGCGGGAAGGGAAACACACCTTAGAAGTTTATTGTGATTTCAGTGTCTGCTGAATTTGAACCACCTTGGTAAAGTGCATAACCTACAAATTCATTGAGTTGATATTAGTATTCTTTTAGTGTGCTCTTGTTTAAAAATAAAAGCAGTAAATTTTTAAATTATTAGAAAATATTATGACCGTGCACATTCTTTATGCAGAAAATTCTAAAATTACTTTAGTTTGTGGGAGTCCCTTTTATTTTAATAATGTGTTTTATGAGGTCGTAATGAGAGGATGACTCACTTTGGGTGTACTGCACTGTACTATTGTGTGGCAAATGAACCTCACTACATCAATACACTTGGATATATACGACTTCCCTATTAAAAGGAAACCATGTAGTATCTATCCAAGGTGGCACACAGTGGTCTCAGAGTCGAGGTGTGGAGT
Source organism: Oreocharis arfaki (assembly GCA_013398015.1). Taxonomy (NCBI): domain Eukaryota; kingdom Metazoa; phylum Chordata; class Aves; order Passeriformes; family Paramythiidae; genus Oreocharis; species Oreocharis arfaki. The sequence goes on along the minus strand of VZRR01013700.1, from coordinate 690,919 downwards.
AGGAAGGGTCAGGAGAGAAGGGAGTATTTGATAGTACTTGACTTCCTTCTAAACTGTTTTGTCTGCATGAAGTGATAACATTTTCTCTAACATGATATCCTTCTACGAGTCTTTGTGGTGGTTGCTTAGGCTTTGCAATGAATGGAGATTAGAGGTCATGATTCAGCAGGAATTACATAAAAATTTTGTATGAAAGCTATCAGCAGTGTCACACAGAATCCTACAATACAGTGATTGCATGGCAGTATTACTAACACTTTCTGACAAGATTTCTTGCCTTTCGTTCTCTTTTGTATAAATACGAAAAATCGTGTTAGGTACTTCTGAGTAACCATAGGTCGTGGGGCTTGTCTATCAAATGTGCTCATGAGCACAGAGGCTGCAATTTGTAATTTTTTTTTTCCACAGTTGGAATGCTGTTTTTATATAACATTTTAAGTCAAAAGACACTGAGGTCATCCAGTCTGCACTCCAGTGCATTACAAGTCATTACATTTCACCACTTACTGCTATATCCAGAGTTAGCTTCAGTTAGCCTAGAGTATTATCAGACTCTGGAGACTAAATTTTTGCTTGTCATTTAATGATGAATAGCAGGGAGTTGATTAGAAAAAATATGCTCAGATGAAAATACTTGTTTTGTGTGTCATGTTCTGCATAACATCTTGAGAGGATGCCATCTGCTTCTGAATAAATAAATAAACTGGATTCCTATTAAAAGAGCTTGCTTGCAGAAAAGCAGCTTATGTTTCAGTCATGTACACATAGCCTAGCTCTGGTAATGTGCCCTCCAAACACTTCCTTCTGGCAACCTCTGCTCTTCCCACCAAGACCCGTGCAGATTGTTATGCCTCCCTGAATGCCTGAGTGTGCTGACAATGAAAAACTGTGTAGGCTGGTTATTAGAACTGCAGCTGAGGTCATCCTAATAAAGGGCTTGCTTTTGCCATTTGTAATTTCTTCCTTTAACCTCCATCTTAGCTGAGGAAGAGAATAGAGATGTGCTTACATGATTCCTTGGTAGATCTCTACAACACAAGCTCTGAACTTTCTCTTGCATCTGAAAGCTCAGCTGGCATAAGGAGCTTGATGAATGCAAGAGAAGTATGAGGATTTTTTTTAATTGCTTTTTCCCCTTTAACAAAGAAAGGGTTGGGATTTTTTTGTTTTGTTGTGATCATTTTGTGGTGTTTGTTTTTGTTGCAATTGTCTATAGACTAGCATATCACCAGAGAGACTTTTAAATTTTAAATGTGTCAGGCTGAGCTGTAGTCTGGAAAGATACCTGCAGGGAGATCCAGCACAAATACATTTTAAGATAGAAGGTCTTGAAAACACACTGGATTATTTTTCTTGTATTGTCTAGGCTGTGAAGTTTTGCAAAAGTAAGGAAGATTTTAAGTGTCTTCTTCAGTTTTATTCAGTCTGTTGTAAGCAGCCTCTTTGAAATCTTCATTCTGTAGTGCTTTCTTGAAGGGAAGGAGGAATACAGCCACAGATTTCTATTAGGCAACCTAGCCCAAGCCAGCTATACTTTCCCCCCTATTAAGTACTGTGGTTAAACATTAAGTAGAAGTGCTTCCCTACACTTGCTTGCTCAATGTCGATTTTCCTTCTATCTGTCCCGCTTATCACTCCATGGTTTTGGCTGCTTGTTCCTGTGCATATCCTCTAATTTGTGACAGCCTATTTAAAGGGACTGAGCACGGGCTAAAACCAGGAGGCAACTGGGCAGAGCAGGATCTTGAAACTGGCATGGCTGCTTACTGAAGCGTGCCCTAGGTGTATTTTGAAAAGGTTTACTTTTTTCTTTTTTTCCTCCTAAAAATAGCTAGTAAAGTGGTGGGGAGAGTTACCAAAGCTGATTTCTTCACTGAGCAAAAGCCCTTATTACAATGAGTAGAGATACCGTGATAATTCTGAAGCCCCCTAATTAACAATCTCTGAGTTGCCCAAAACCCTGATGCAATAGACCAGCCTGATACCCACCCCCCCCACCAGATGCAATCCGTGTCACTAAGCAGCCTCTTCAAATACTGGCAATATGTAATATATGAACATAGAAACCTCTGAACTCTAACAACAGTGGAAGGATTGCTTTATATCTCAACTAAGCTAATACAGAGCCTTTTATGACAATATCCTTTAGCCATTTCCATTCTTTGCATTGGCAGCTATGTCCCTATGGATGATAGCAAAGGTACCTGACTCAAACCTTGGCCTCAGATGAGAAGTTCATAATTCAGACCCAGCAAAATGTGGCCTGGGCTATTAGTCTGTATGACTTTCTGGAATTGATGAAGGAAGTTGCCTTTTGTCTTCATTTAGAGTAATGTGGTAGCAGGTCGTAGAGAGATAGTGGCTAAAGAAATTTTTAAATGCAGTATTTATTAGGTAAATATGTCTCTATTCTGTATTCAGCTCTATAATAATTATCAAGATCTAGCAGTTAGTCCAATGAACAGGATATATTGGGTTGTATTTGGTTATTGAAAAAATTAATGTGATTCAGTCTTGTGCCCGAAGTTCTTGGGTTTTTTGTTTTGCCTTTCATCATACATTTTGATATCCTTGTGAAGGTTGTTCAGGGCTTGTTTAAAATATTTGCAAGGATGGAAATCCCAAGCCATTTGTGAACACTTGTTCCAGTGCTTGACTTACCTCTTCATGAACTCTTTTTTAAACATAATGTCAGCATTTCCCTGGTTACAACTTTTCATGGCCCCGCATACTTTAACACGCACCTCCAACAATGATCTGGTTGTGTTTCTGCAGTGCTATATGTGTTAGGTGGTTAAATACAGCATGACCATCATCTCTCATTAAGTGCTTTTTTCTAATGTGTCATGCCATCCTGTAAACTGCAGGAATCAAAATCTGAATAGTTTTTACTTTTTAACTTTCAGTGTTGGAAGTCTGATTTTGGAGGGAAAAGAGGGACTTAGTTCGGAGAATCTCGCATCTACCTCAGCAAATAGTCAAATTGAGCTCGTAAACTGTGTTTAGACCTTGTTGGCTATTAGTCATGCTTGAATCATTTGATAATTTGGACATGTAGGCTTCCAGTCTTTGTTACAAATTTGGAGAATTTGAGAGATCAGTTAAGACTTTTGAAGTAGATGTTGTTACCAGGTGGGAATTCTGTGGTATGTGTTCTAGAGTAGTCTTAAATCTCTTCAGGAGTTAATGCCCGTATTGGCTCTGTCTTAAGTGGTGCTGATTTCTACCAGTAGCTTCAAACTAGCAAGATGGCATCTGTTTACAGTAAGCTTGTTACTCCAACACATTTTCTCTAGTTAGAAATACCAAACGTCTTAAGTTTAGGAGCTGTGTAGAACAACATGTCACTGAAGCAATAAATATTGGCCTTCGTTCAAAATATGATAGCATTGAAACTGGAACTATGCATGCAGAAAGCAGAATTTATTTTTAAAACTCAGGGATTTTGGTAGAGCTACAGCTTGGACTAAAGAAGATGCTGATCGTTTTAGTTCATTCTTGTACTAAGGCAGAATTGAGCATTTGTTTTCCGTGACAGAGGCTGCATGATCTGTTCCCAAAATACATCCATAATGGGAATTAAACCATCTCTAACTCTCCTTTCATACTGCTTTTATAAGTCCACTTCTTTTCTTTCCCTGGTATATTCTAATAGGTACAGGTCCAGCCAATGCCATTCAGTAGTGATTCTTGCAACAAACAATTAATATCTGACTTGCACATGCTGTAGAACAGCTGTCAGATCTCCATACTTCTTCTGGACTAAAAAGACCCTATTCTGTTAATCTTTCCTCTTACGTATTCTTTTTAAATCTCTTGACTTTGTTGATCAGCCATGAAGAGTCCAAAATATCTCCTTTTAGGTACATTTCTCAAAACCGGGTTGTTTCAGCAGATAATTAGTAGAATGTATCATGATTTGCACATGTAAAATTTCCTTATCAATGTGCCTCTGAATTGGGTGTTGCCTTCTTCTGTATATTAACATTTTTAATGGCTATAAACTTCATGATTGGTTACATAACCTAATAAACTTTCCTATGTTCTGCTCCATAGTCTGTTATTCCATATTTTTAATGCATGTTTTATTTTTCTTCTATACAAATAAAATTTTTTTTTCAAGCTGTCTTCCAAATTCAGCAATATAATTTAGAAATGTGATATTCTCCTAAATATTTACAGTCCTTCCAATTTGATGTAATATGTTCATTTCATGAGTGTAGTTTCTCTTCTATTATCCAAGTCTTGATTAAAAAGTACTGACTAGAATTGGGCCCAAGGCAGACCTTTGACTTGAAAAGTAATTTTAGTTTGATAGTGTGTGAGTTTCTTCATGTATTTTCCAATTATTCATATACCTTGCTTCTCTCATCTTCCTTTGGTTGTTACCCTTAGAGAATAATTCCTTGTTTTGCCACCAGTCTCAAAAACATATGTTCTCTTTTCTTTCCTCTTTACCCCTTATCGTTAGGTTTTTTACTTGATTTCGAGCAACCTGTAGAGGTTGGTTGCAGGTGTGCAGGGTGATTGTGCCGGTGGTGGTTTTGTGTTGTGGTTTTTTTGGGGGGTGGAGGTTGTGTCTATTCAAAATTGGGTGGCCAAGAGTCGGAGCCAAAATTTAATTGAAAAAGTAACAGCTGTGGTTCAAATGTGTTTACAGGGGGAAACATAATACTTCCATTGGAGAGGGGTTGCATCAGTGTTGTCCCCCCATCAATTCCTATAACCAGTGGCCCAGTGACCCTCCTGATCTGTCACAGCACAGCTTTTTGGCAAGGCTTGTCTAATCCAGCAGCTATGACCTCCTGAGATTTCATAACTTTGTTTTGCTGTTTCTCAAACTTAGAGGTGACATTAGCACCTGTGAGACTTTATCTAGAGTCTGAAGATTTCCTGATTTTGTCCATGTAAAGCTAAAAAGGTGCTAAAGACAACTCACACGGTTCACAGCACAGCTTAATACCTTATTTGCTTCTACTGCACCAATATATATTCCACCATGGCAAGAAAATGTATTTCTTTTTACCTTTTGTTTTTACCCTTTTTTCTTTTCCCTCAGCAAGTTTCCTAGATTACGGTTATGTTTTTTTGACTGGCACCAGAAAGGCCCAGCATTTCGCTGTCTCCATGCAGGACTGGGCTGTGCTCACATCTCTACCTTCCTCCTCTGTGGAAGGGACTAGCCTTGTGACGTACTTTGAAGTTGTGACCCACTCTCCCCCTCCCTCTACATGACCTCTGGGTGATGGCAGCCCCCAGAACTGCCCCACATGAGGTTTGTCCGTCCTACTATCAAGCACAACCTTGGGCTGCTTTAATTTATGTGTAAATTTTGATCAAGTTTAAGTTGAAGTGTGTGCTGTTCCTGAATCAGTTGAAAATGCTAAATGTTTTGTCTATCAGATTTTAAAGATCACTCCGGTTTTAAAGATTAGCAGCCCAAGATCTGTGGCTGTCTTTGCTATGCATTGCTTGCTCAGGCTGGTCAGGTGATGTTATTTGCAGATATTTGCAGCATGCAGTAAATTCACTTCTTTCTTTCTTTCACGATTTTTTTTCTCCACACATACAATTCTCAGTGTTCGTAGTGCATTGACTTTTATTGCACAGTGACTTGCAGTTTCAGTAGTCGATACTGCTCAATCAGTGCACTTTCTGTTTCATTTTTATCTCCAGACTTTCCCAAAAATTATGCACTACATTTGAATAATCTGAGTTTTATGCTTATTCTTCTTCATACCACAGTGACAATTCTTTTTTTTCCCGCATATTTCCCAGTGATCCTCATCCTTTCTTTTAAAACAGTGCCATAGTTATTTTAGTCTCTTTTTCCCTGTGAAGGTAAATCATTTATAGATCACTTGGTCTCTAAGTATGTGAACTAGTAGCCTTGTTACTAGGCCTCAGCTCATTTATATTAAGGCTGTTATTCAGAGGTTGGGGAGAAATACACATTCTCAGAATATCTCACAGATTTATACAGTACTAGAATATGTACTGAAATAATGACTTTCCATATTAATTTTATCACTCCTAGCTTGACAGAATACAAGAAACTCATCTTCCAGTTCCATTTTGTTTGCTAGCTAGTTTGTACAGAACTATGGAATTTTTTTTTGGTCAAACAAATGCCTGGTTGAGATGTGAAAAGAAAAAACAAAATATAATGAGTGAGGTCACTAATTATAAACTGGCAGAGCTTCAGTTAAGTGAATTCTGCTAAGAACTTTTCCTGTCCAGGCTCTGGCTTCCTGTCTCAGGCTTAAAGAAACAGCATGTGTATTCTAAAAACCCACTGGTCCTTGTGCCATGCATGCTTTTCACTTTAAGACTGTTAAAATGATTTTATTTGGACCTATTTAATGCCATAAGCAGTGAAGCATTACCTGAGAATTTCCTGAAAACCTTTGATTCTCTCTGGTTTTAAATATATTCTACAAAGTTGACAAATATAGCCCGTGTTGGGTTTTTCTTGTTTGCAATGTAAATATGACATCAGGCTTTTTAAGAACCAACTTCACAGGGTCACCAGAGACAGATTGGAATACTTCATTGCTAAATTTAAAGGAAAATTCTGTGTGCTTAATAAAAATAATGGTAGTTTTTGTCTTTTTTTTTTTTTCTCATCAAGATACCAGTAAAGACCAAGTGTTTGTGCAAGTGTTTGACAAATAAAAATGCATGTCTCAAAATTTAAATACAGTTTGCAGTTTATGAGCTATCACAGGATGTTTACAAGGACCTTTATAGTTCTGTAAGAGGTAACAGTTTGCTCGAAAAAAGAGGCAAAATACCCTCAAGAGCAATCTACTTCCTAAGAGGTAGTAGTCCGGAAGGTTTGGAGTGTAGGGTGATGCTTTTGACACTGGACAGTGACAGAAAAGGTATCCTGGTTCACTATGCAAATGAGAAAATTGTCTTTGTTTACAGGCTGACCAGAAATACTTAATTTAGGGCCTCTTGTGGTTGCATGCAATTGCAGGTTTGCTTTTGCTTTTGTCAGCGGCAAATCTTGACCACTGCTGTGTGAAGGCTGCAGTGGGACAGCTTCCTTCTAGTGCACCTGAGAGGGAAGTGGCATAATAGAATTTTTAGATGTGGATTTTTTAAGGTGAAGTATCTGTATATTTATTTGATAGTGCAATTTGTGGTGGTGTGTACACATACCAGTAGAAATATATTTGAGGTGACATGGAAAATGAACTCAATTGTGTCTAACATTCAATGTGTCTAATGTTACCTGCCCCATAAAATCCTAGAAACTGTTACCCAGTTCTGGAATGACTGCTTCAGAGACTCCTGCCTTGTAAATTCACAGAACAGGATAGCTACTGATGTATTACATATCTGAGCTGATTGGGAGCTTTTGTGGTCTAGAGGTAATAATATAGGTAGAATCCAGTAGGAGGCGTGTAGTCAGTGGTGTTCTCTAGGGAGCAGTACTGGGTGCAGTCTTACCCAACTTGTTTGTGAATGACCTGGATGAAGGGATGGAATGTACCCTCAGTAACTTTCCTGACAAAACTGGGGGGAGTGGCTGACACACCTGAAGGCTGTTCTACCATTCAGCAGGATCTTGATAGGCTGGAGAGTTGGGCAGAGAGAAACTTAATGAGGTACAACAAGGGTGAGTGTGGGGTTCTGCACCTGGGGAGGAATAACTCCAAGTACCAGCAGAGGCTGGGGGCTAACCCCTTAGAGAGCAGCTTTGTGGAGAAGGACCTGGGAGTCTTGGTGGGTGACAAATTGACTGTGAGCCAGCAGTGTGTCCTTGTGGCCAGGAGGGCTAGTGTTATCCTGGGGTGCATCAGGAAGGGTGCGGCCAGTAGGTGAAGGGAGGTGATTGATCCTCCTCCTCTACTCGGCCCTAGAGAGTCTACATCCAGAGTGCTGTGTCCATTTCTGGGCTCCTCAGTATAGCAAAGGCAAGGAGCTGCTGGAGGGGGAACAGTGGAGGGGGCACAAAGATAATTTGGGGTCTGGAGCATCTCTTATGAGGAGAGACTGCAGGAATTGGGCCTGTTTAGTCTGGAGAAGGGAAGACCAAGAGATCTCAGTATGCGTATAAATATCTCAAGGGTGGGTGGGTGTCAATGGAATGGTGCCAGACTCTTTTCAGTAGTCGCCATTGACTAAAACACAAGAAATTCCACCTCAACGTGAGAAAGAACTTCTTTACCTTAAGGGTGGCAGAGCACTGGAACAAGCTGCCCTGGGAGGTAATGGAGTCTCCTTCTCTGGAGACATTCCAAGCCCACTTGATGTGTTCCTGTGTAACCTGCTCAAGGTGACCCTGCCTTGGCAGGGGGATTGGACTTGATGATCTCCAGAGGTTCCTTCCAAACGTAATGATTCTGTGAAAAAGTAATAAGGGGGTGTGTGTTATTATATCTCAGTTAAATGAAATGCACTTTAAGCAACATTGTTTGATTTTTATTGTGAGTATAATGGGCTTTTGACCGCAAAATTTACTGGACAGACTATAGGATCAAGTATTTGGTGTTTTTTTGCCTAACTTAGGGGAGAATTCAAGTTTCATGCCTGAGTCTGCTGCTCTGAATTAATAACATGAGTACATCTAAGAGGTAATAATCTCCATATCTCTACTGTAAATTTAAAACTCTACGTAATTTGATTAATTTGGTGAGATATTTTATTATCTGTTTGGGACTTTCGTTGTTTGGGGGTTTTTTTGGCATGTTACTAAAAGTCAGAATAATAAGATATCCTGAGATTGTGTCTTTTAAGTATGTAGAAATCCCTGCTCCTCAGCTATTCTGCTGTCTGGTCATGCCAGGGATCTAAGATCAGCATGAAGTCATTAAGAAAGCTCTTATGTTGGTTGTAAGTGCTACAGAATTATCAGGCTGATCTAAATCCCTAAGTTCTATGGAGACAGTTAATATGCTGTGAAGAGTAATTTCATTCATGGACATGAAGGGCATTTCCTGCCTCTTCTGTTTCTTTTAGTCTTCTCATGATTTTTCTCAGGTGATTATTGAAAAATTCAGTCTGGTGGAAGAAAGGCTGGATAGCAAATCATTGAATGAATGATTTGTGGCCTACAAAACTAAGAGTGTTTCAAAAAGGAAAAAAAGAGATTCTGTCCACTATTTTTGGAGAGCATCTCATCAGTGCTTTCCCATTACACTTCTGAAATTACTTTTCTGGGCCTTGTTTCAGTACATAATATAAATAAAATAGATGGCTCTGGCTGGGAGGTAGAGCCATCTTGTTTACCTTACAGAGTATAAAGTTAACAATTTTATAAACTTCTTCCGGTAACCTGCAGTAATGGCTAATTAATTGTAGCACTCCTGGGATTTCAGTTTTTGGCTTAAAATAAGCAAATGCCAAGGACATAGTACTCTTTCAGTATCAGCCTGTCTTATTTTATGGAGCATATGGGTATGTTCTTTCTTACAGAGTTTTTTTGCTCATTTCCAGTGTGGTTTTTCATTAAGGTCACTGGCATGTGTGATTTTTCTCGTAATTACAGTTGCATGCTTCTCCCTGTTAATTGCTTTATAGTAGTACAGGTAGTTTACCATACTCTGATCTTTCTATAAAAGAGCTGTTATTTCTTCAAAGCTCTATTTTGTGTTTTTAATAAAAGGTTGAATTTTACTTTTGGAGACGTGGATGTGTTTCAGGGGGCTTTTGGAACACCATTTTTCCTTTAAAGTGAGTTTATTCTTTTTCAGTAGAGACAAATACTACAACACTGTTCTATGCTTGTTGCTCCCCAAACAAAAAAAGAAATTATGTGATACCTCAGAACTAAGTTCAGATTTATACTTTTTATTTCTCTGTATGTTATCTTCACTTTTTCTGCCTTCCTGTTTCAGCTTTTCAATACAATCCCAATAACATGAGTTTGGGATTTGATACTAATAGATTTCTTAGGTTTTTGTGTTTGGTCCATGTTTTTGGCCCTCACTGTGTAACAGTTTTTGACTTGCTGTGAGGTGAAAAGTCAGTGGGATAGAAATTAAACCTGCAGAGAATGTTACTCTTTGATTTCCAGATTACTTGATAAGGGTTTAAGCAGTAAAATCTGTAAGACAGCAAGGAACGCTGTATAAAAGTGCCACAGGTTTCATTGAGTGCGATTTCTGTAAAACATTTCCTACTTTGAAAGCTTATTCCCTCAAACCTGCCTAAGCTTCCTGAGAAGAAGACATTGTGCTTCATCTGATGCTTGCTGTTCCACAGCCACCTTTTTCTTCCAGTCAACTTTATCGTGAAGGCATACAGAAGGATGTTCTTTGTTTTGTCTTGGTTCCATCTTTAAAATATTTAGATTTCTGTAGGATGTCAGTATTTGGGGTTGGTTGATATTTGTTTTTTTGCTCTTGCAACCATTGTTAGACATTTTAAATTGTGAAACAGATGAACAGCTAAAACACAAATATTTTAGAAGTTTAGAGGGTATTTATTTTCTTTGTCTGTGTATCTTTCTCTCAAAACATTGCACATTGTTACAAACCAAAGGAATTCCATAGACAAACACTCTGTTTTTACCAGATGGGTTTGTCTGAAATACCCAGGATTCTGCTACATTTATTTTATTGCAGTTGTTACCAGCACAGCAGAAGTAATATTCTGTCCTCCACTGCCTTAGTGGTTAGGACTTTGCTACCCTTGGTGCTGCCATAATGTTGCTATTCTTACCCTCTCATGAGGTTATGGTCTGGCAAGTGTTTCAAGTTGCACTGGCCTTTTTAGCTCTAAATCTCATATATGTGTTCATGGACTACTCTTAAACGTTTTATTTGTTTTATTTATTTATGAGACTTCAGCACTTGGAACTTTCAATAGGGATGTGAATACTCAACTTGAATGACTAATTTTCAAAATATATCAAGTTTGGGATGAATGTATATATGCTGATAAATGTCTGTGTGCTTCTGATTGTTTACTTTTGATTATATGCCACTTTTGCTGTTTTTTAGTAATACCTACAAATACATACTTAGTCATATTTTGTGAGAGAAAATGAGTCTTTAAGTGGTCATATTGTTAAATTAACCAAGAAATGAGTCTTTACTAAGAGATAACAGCAGCTATTTTTGAAATACAGCTTATAGATATAAATTAGATGAGACAATGTTCAATTACTTTAATGAAGTTTAATACTAAAATCCACATAGTAAAAGAATCAGTTACACTGGCAAAAAAACCTCTACAGAAACTGTATTTAACAATAATTGATTCTTTTGAGTCATAAATGCAGCTTTGCTACGCAGATGAGAAGGAACACTTTTCAGTGCAAATTAACATCTCTTACTATGATAAATGAGGGAATATATTTTCCAGGAAGACATTTTTAAAACAAAAAGAAAGGTTTACAAAGAAGTTTGTGTGTGTGTTCACACAGGCTAACTTTCAATGCAGTGTCTGATGGTTAATTTTTCATTGAAGGTGTAACAGTGAGTCTTTGCTATACGTCACACTTGTTGAGGCTGGATTTTTTTAGCCATCTTACTTGCGGTATTTAAACTTTGTGAAAGTGCTGAAACTTAATTGGCTTGAGATTTTACCTTTTGGAAAGAGGAGGGGCAAAAACCTCAAGTTCTTTACATATTATCCAAACTTATATTACTGGAGAATAAAGGAAAGGAAAAGGAAAGGAAAATGTGAATAGCAGAAAGCTCTGCAGTAAGTATTGAGCTTGCATCAGAGGAAATTATGTGGTAGAAATGTATGGGATGTCAGGAATTCCCATATCCTGAGAATGTCATGTGTTGCTCTGCAGTTTGCTTTCTGAATATCTTTGCTGTCAAAGGCGGTGCAGCCGATAATCTGCTCCTCACACAAGCCTTTGTGCAATGATTTGCAATTTAACAGAGCTTTGGCTTGTATGTCAGAGATGTGCTTTTGCGATCATGTTATAATCCGTTCAGACTTGGCCACCTTTTAAGTCTTTCTAAAAATGTTTGGCTGTGTGCACACTCAGCAAAACCCTCTTCGTTTTTTATCCATTACGTTGCCTGAAGATCGCCTACACTGAACACAGTCTGGCTTGGAAATGAATGTAACGATTCCTGCAGATGTTTCCTACTGACATGATGCTAACAGCAGAGGAAGCAGTCTCCTTTTCAGTGAACAGATCTCCTCAGCATAGAAACTGACATCCTTAAAAAGATGTGTGTGTTTGTTTGTTTTGTGGGTGGTTTTTGTTTGGCTTTGAAGTGACTGAGTTTTGTAACCAGCTCCATTTGCTGTGGGATGGCTGGAGCTGGTGCAGCTGAGGCTTGCTTGGGGCAGACCAGGTGGGCTGCTCACCAAACTGTAGCCAGCTGTGGCTGCCTCTGCTGGCAGATCACTAAGTGCTCTTTATGCCTCAGCTCCTTTCCCTTCCACCTTCCTCCTTGCTGAGTTTCATCATCTTTTTTTATCTTTCTCTAGCATAACCCTGTGCTTTGCTGTACAGGGATGTCTCTGTGCCCTTACTGTGTCCTTTCCATGCCTGTCCTGCTGGGAGCCCATCACCTCCTGCCTGCCAGCCTGGGACAGCAGCTGTGAACTGGCAGAGGGACAGAAGTACCACCAGCCTGGAACACCCTCCTGCAACCCTTGTTCAGCTACTGAACACTCTTGTGGCTCATGATGATGTTTCTCTGACAAAGTATTCTTTTTTTTTGGGGGGGAGGGTAAGAAGGAACCTGAAGGCAACTCGAGAGACAACTGGCTCTGCTTTGGCTGGGACTCACGGAAAACCTGATTTCCCCCTTCCCTCTCCCATATGCTTTGTACATCAGTTATCTTCCAGCATTCATGAGTAGCTAATAACGCTGGGCAATGCTGGACAAAACAGGCAGTTGCAGAACCACTCTAAGTCCAAAAAAGGAGAAAAATACCCTCAAAAATTAACTGTTGTCATCCCACCTCAATAAATGCAGTAAGTCAGGGAAGCGTGGCACTCTTGGATTGTTTATGTCCACTCTTGCTGTTGTTTTATCAGATAGTCCAGACTCCCCCACTTCTGGGGAAAAGTGATTTTTATTATGGTCCACACTTAAATGCCAATATATTAGGGGACTCAGGCTGGCTTTACTTCTCTGTCTGTAACCCTGCCAAATTCTAGTTTAACACCAAGCATTGCAGAAGGTCATCTTAGAGAATGATTCCTAGAGTTAGCCGTAAACTCCCTTGGGCGGTCCAAAAGGTATTGCACAAAGTTTATCCAATAATAGCACCCATATTCAATTTATATAGTATTTTGGTTGTGCTGAAACTAAGGAGATTAGCAGCTTCCCCTGATGAATGGCTGTTCTTTTCCTTAGCCTTGAAGAAAAATTGAATTGTCATTTTTAATCTAATCCTCTGGAAGTTTCCTCTTACCCCAGGCTATCTTTCACATCATTATTTTGAAACTGTTAGAAGGTTATCATTTCTTGTACTCAGTCATAGAGTCTTCTGATTTGGAAGTATTTTACAAATAATGTGTAAAACGAGTAATTTTTACATCACTGAGATCATTTCAGAAATGATCATTTCAGAGTGGAGTCTGCAATCCATAGGAACGTTCTTACAAAGATCTTGCGTAGCGTGAGACCCTAAGCTTTATGGCAGAGGTACAGATACATGTATTGGAGATGTGGTTGTGGCTTCCCAGACAAATATTCAGGCCTCTCCACAGAAGAGGATTCTTTCCAGGGTTGATTCAAGGGCACAGGCAGAGCTCTCCCCATCAGGACTGAAAGCAGTAGTTAACTGAGAGTCCAATTCTCACTGTCCACAGTTTGCTAATCTGCACCTGATACCATGGATCCAGGTACCTTGTCTTTGTATTCCAGCTTGTTGAAAGGCAGCTGCCTTTAGGTCAGGGGGAAAAAAAGGCAAAAGTGCTGCATAGCGTGATCACATATGCATCACAGAATACTAGGCAATAGGGTTGGAAAAGACCTTTGCCATCTAATCCATCCTCTTTCCCCCCAGACTGCTCTGCAAATGCTGTGGTTGAGACAGTCAAAGTGTTTTCCCTTGCAGAGGAATCCATCAGGGTCACTGAGAAACACCTGTAGCTCTGGTGTTGAAGAATGTGCCAGCCGGTAACTGTTGTGTCAGTGTGCAGGAATAAAAACAAGGAACTGCAAAATGGACATACATTTTCTCTGAGGGTCATCTGGTGGAACAGAAGGTATTTTAGGCAATGTGATAGAGTCAGAATGCCATCTGCTTTTGTAGATGCCTTCGGGACATCAGAAATGTTGATAACTAACTGGTCAAGGATGTAGTGGAAAAGAGTTTTATGAGCAAATTTTTCATTGAAAATAATGTGCCTGTCTCTAGTGATGCTTTGTTTGCTGTAGAACATTTTTTTTGTCTGTGAGAACTACAAAATGGGATTTTTTGCTTTCAGGGTCTGGCTTGAGGTTTCTTGTTGAAGTGTTTGGTTGTATCAGAACATTATAAGGCAGCTCTTGGGCATATAATAAGGTGGACTTGCAACACACAGCAGTGAATGTCCATTATTTTAAATGGACTGTACTTCTTTGCTTATGAGTCCTGGTTGTTTGCTTCATTGTGTAGTATGGCTGTACAGGGCAATCAGTGCTAGCTCACTAGAGAGCCTGTGTGGGACAAATGCTTTGGCTTTTGTAGTGGAATCCTACCAGGAGATGGGGTGGTTTTGGAAGGAAAATAATCAACAATAAGTTGTTGTTTCCAGTTCCTTTGTAACATTAAAAAACATGTAGTTTTTTAAGTCACCAAAGCAGGGCAAAATCACTGACAGACCCTTTCAAAGGGCAATCTAGAAACAGCACAGGCCTGAATTCAAGCCACGGATTTCCCTTTGCCACATAAAGAAAACATATTTTCAATTAAATAATTTCTGTCTTTCAGCTAAGCATATGGGGGACTAAAGTTATGATCAATTTTAAATGTAGCACGTAGTGCTGTGTTTGTTCTGCTTCAATTTTAACCTTCCTCGAGGAGAATCCATTGAGTTAACTGCTGTATTAGTGTTTGCAAATCTTATTGTTTCTTATTTGTTTTTGCTACAAGTAACATGAAGAGTATGGATTCACGTTCATACACCCAAAGAATTAAAACTACTGCATTAACTCCGGTAGTAAATGCTAAAATTATGTTAATTCCTGAATGGATATGGCAGCATTCCTTTTAACTATAGAAATTGCAGTAGAAGTAAAGCTTTGAACGGGGAAGGATAGAGTTATTTACAAATTGCTACAATTTATTAAATACACATCTGGCCTTGTTTTGAAGCAGTATTTTTACTTCAGAACAGTTTGAAAACTGTTACGTAGAAGGAGTAAATCTCAAAACAAAAGAACCACCTGTTTAGGTTTGTTGGGTTTCCATTTTATCCTCTGAGCCAAAATCCGTTATTTGCCCACTTCTGTATTTGATTAATTCCTGCTTCATGGTCATCATACTGGGTTTTCATATGTTACCGGAAACATATGTAAGCTAGATGAAAAAGAAGAGGAAATTTTGGACTTTAAACCTTAACCATCCTAAAAGGAAGGGAAAGGCTTTACTTTGTGGCTGGTATGCACAGTGAAAGACTTGTCTTGGTGAGAAGCAGTTGGGAGAGAAAACCCAAGGTGGAACAGTATGAGTCTTTCTGTGGAAATGAAACTCTTTCATGGGCTGGTAGTCATAGAATCATTTAGGTTGGAAAGGGCCTTTAAGTTCATCTTAACCCGGCACTGCCAAGTCCACCATTAAGCCATGTCTTTAAGTACCACATCTGCATGGGCAATGTGTTACGGCATGTGAAAGGAATGTGTTTTGCAGTGAAATCTACTATTTACCATAGCCATTAGTTTAGGAAAACCTTAGCAACTTTGGAGTCTGTATCCTTTGCGCTGTATTCTGTGTCCTTCAGAAGACTGACAAAGTTGGCCACTAAATCCCAAATCGGCTTTTTGAGTACGTATTGCACTAATGTAATTCTCAGAGATGTCAGGGTGCTCTCTAACAACATTTTCTGGGGGCTTACTGGAGCATTTGTTAGACAGATTTGTGAAGCCTCAGCTTGAACTTTAGTCCATTTTCCTCTCCCTTGTAGTCTGCTCTAGCATTTATTGTAGTCAAAACTCTTGCTGCCTGGACCTAGCAGGCAGGGAAGTTGCTGCTTGTGAAGAGGAGGTGATGAATAGTCACACTTCTCTGACTGTCCCTGTTCATGCTTCATCCCGCTGCAGACTGTGGCAGCCTCAGCGGATGTGTGGCTTTACCTCCCACCTCCCACTGTAGCTCGTGTCTCAGTGGGACATGCTGTTCGCGTTTTCTTTCCTGGGGCTACTTTTCTTGTTCCTTTTTTTCTCTCGCTAAGCATTTGATAACCTACGAATTTATGGCAGCAATGAAATGGCACTGTCTTTCTCTTGCAGATACCTGCAACTGTTTTTCTTTTGGGAGAGTTTAAGGAGTTTACATTACAGGCTGTTTTCTACAGTAAAAAATAAACTAGTCCACAGATATGGTCAAAAGTACAAGTCGCATTATGTTGGCAAAAGTAGTTCCCAATCGCAGTGTATTTTGTAGCCACGGAACTGAAATATTAGAAGATAGATTCACAGCAGGAAGTGGGTTTTAAAATGCTAATTGTTATTTGCTAGTCATCAAACTGGAGAAGAATGTGTTGCTGTTATCTTTGGACATGTTGCTTTTCATGTTAATCCTGTCCTCTTCCCGATGAGTTCCTGGTCAGCAGCAGCACATGGGAACTGATCAGGCTGAAAGTTAACCCAATACGCCCTGCAAAAATGTTTGGCTTGTTCCTGCTGTTACATTAATTTTGTCAGTTTTTGTGGGGATTCTGGCATGTCTTCATTTGTTTATGTCAGTTTATTACTCATTTCTTGACAACTAGTCAGAAGCTGATATTTCTATCCAAATAATGAGCCCGGGGTAGGAAAACACTAACAGTTTTGCCCAGATACTCTGTGATAGTTGAACTGTATTTAATGTTTTTCATAAATTTGGTTTAGGATCCCATTTGTCTTACTTGAGACTGGGAAAGGGTAAAACTAAGCAGGTAAAAACACAGGTAATAGTTTTAAACTGGAATTTGGTTGAACTCTGGGGTGGTTCAGCAGATGCGTCAGTGAATGGAGGGATGGTATTAAGGAACCTCGCTGCCTTGTGTCTGGGTTAGGCAGAAATACCTGCTATGAGTGACTTGTTTCTGATGTGGCAGACTATACAAGGAAGAAGCAAGGGAGTGAAAGGAAACAAATCTTACTTTTGATGTTATGTGAACTAGATCGATACTTAAGTAGCTCAGAGTAATTCAGTATGTGCTGCTTGCCCAGGTCACAGGAGCATGCTGAGGCTTATGGAAGGAGTGATCTTCCTGAATTTTCCAACTAAGCAGAATGCCTGTTTGCTAGCAAGAGCAATCAAGCCCAAGGACATACATGCAGCAGACTTCCTCCTTGTAGCAGGAATGAACTTGGTTACTCTATTTGCGGTGCTGGTCTGATATGAGCTGGGATATGATTGTGCTGCTTCTTGCTTGTAGTCTCTTACCTGGTTTTAGGGTCAGGAGGGGAGTAATCCCTCTTTAAAAAGCAAAACCTGCATTAATTCTTTTAGAAATTTCGGTAAGCATGTAATTTTGTTTAAAAATCAATGAAAAGGATGATCCCACTGCAACGTTTTTCGTAATTGTGGTGATTCAAAAGAAGAGCTTGAAAATTACACTTCTTTGACATTGATAGCATTTCAACTGAGCTGTAAGGGGAAATATCTGATGGTGTAGTATCTTTTGTGACGTAGCTGGAGTGGAAAAGTCATCAACTATCATAACTAAAAAAAGTCAAGGTGTTTATGATTGCAAAACACCAGTATGTTGATGTATAGATAAGAACAGAATGGAATAAGCAATAATTTTTGTTCCAGTTAACTGTTAAACTTAGGGCAACCCATTAGTGATATGATAACATATTCTGAGATCAAATGAAGATGCAGAGTGTCTTATAACTGTATATCAAACTGCCAATGACAGAGAATGTCTACGGATCATCCTTACACAATAACCCTGAAATCTTTGTTGCTACAAATTTCCGCTTTTGAGCATCAGTACATTTTGGGATTTTTATGAAGTAAAATTAAATTTGGATGGAAAATTTTTAGTTTTAAGCAGATTTCCAACCTGACAGAATTAAGAGTAGTTCTATGTATACAGTTTTGATGCTGAGCAAAATAAGGTTGCTGCTGTGATGAGGTTATTATATTTAAATCCTGAAATTTACATGTAAGCATGTATGACAGGAAGCTTCTGATTCATGTTTTGTAATGGTATGAAACTGCAAAATATTGGTAAAATATATTCCAAGTAATGAGTGACCACTTGAAAAAAAGATGAAATTTCTTTATGGTACCCAGTGTGGCTCTCCTGAGTGTTGCTTTGGACCTCCAGTAGGTTTTAACTGGAAGGAAACTTTTGAAACATGACTTTGAGAGCAGTCTTGTTTATAAACAGAAATAAATTGAAGAGGTTTAAGGCTGCCTTTTTAAGAAAGTGTTTCTTCCACCTATATCTGAAACTACATCACTACAAATTTTTATTACCCAAGGTACCTTCCAAATTTGCTAGTCTTTAAGCAAGCAAGTCTCGGAGGTATTTCACTTAGTATGATACATTTCCCATATAGACTATCACATTTGTCTGTTTCTCCTTTTTTACTGTCAGTCAGCAGTCTTGTCATGGTCAATCCTTTTAGTCTGTCATTTGTTGTATGTACAATATATTCATACCCATTATAAATATTTTTCTGGTTTCTTATAGCATACTGGTTTCACCACTAGTATTTTAATTGACTTTGTAGCTTATGCTACATCTCACTTTTGGTTTTGGTCTAATTCTCCTCTCTCTTTTTTTCTTTATCACTGGAAAAATAATTTGTGTTTAGCATCTATAACTATGAGAACTTCAGAATTTACTTTGCATTTCTAATACCCGTTCTTTATCTGTTTTAGCATCTCCCTGTATTCTTCCCAGTGTTCTTTACTTCCTATTTTCTTGTAAGTATAGCATATTCTCTTTTTCCCCTCAGTTTCTATTGACCTGTTTAACCATGTGGAGTTAATTGAAGCTACATCTCACTCCTGAAGAAAATAATTCAATTACTGTATAAGTTCAGTTTCATTTTTACACCCTCTCCTTATGCCTGGGGTATCTTGCTATTTGTCTAAAAAGTATTTAATGCAATATCTTTTTACATAACACAGCTATCTAAAATTGCACAGCATTCATCTTAGTAGAAATTAAATTTCAATTCCATTCTGTTTGTTTAGTGGTTGGAATTAGACATGAACAGGTGGGTCCCTGGCAGGTTTCAGGAAACAACCAGTCATGTAGTTCATCTATCATTCTGTCTTATCTATGACATGTTTAAATGGTTTCCAAGTTAAAATTGAGCTCACAATTGTGGCTGCTTATGTACTAGTCCCATTATTTTTGTGTACACGATCTTTGCTTTACTCAATAGTAATTCTTCTGTCTTTTGTGTAGTGACTCCCCTTGATACTTTTGGTTTCTCTGTGTGTTCTTAATGGATTGTTTCCCAAGGCAAGATTCAGCATTGTAGGCATCTACTGTATCTAAAAATGTTCAGACCCTGTCACCCATGAACCACGTCTTAGTAAATGTAAGTCTGAGCACAGCTTTATGAACTTCCTGCTGAACATGTGAGGCTTCAATGCTGGACTTTGGAATTGCAGCAGTGGGAGCTGTAACAACCTGCAAGCCCAAAATTCAAATGTCATTTTCCCTGCTTTTTCAAATTAACAGGTTGTGGATCTAAGTCCTTCCATGAATTTGCAGTGATAATATATATTTTAAAATCTATGAATATTTGCTCTTGAGCTGTGAACACATCAGTATGACTCCTGTGAAAAGATGTGCTCCTGCCTACATCACTAAATAGTCATATAAACAGTACTTTCCTATTGCCAGCTACACAAACTACAAAATTCTTTCTGAGGCCACTGCACACTCTGATTTAAAGTATCAGACATGATACACTTTGTTCTTGGCTTTTGTGTAGCAACAGGCATTATGGTACCTAACTAAACCTCCCTTGGTTTTGGTAGGGTTGATAGTAATTGCTAAGTCCTACTCTTTGAGACAGACCTTAACTGGTGTGGCCTTTATGAAATTTGTTTGGAAATTTGCCTTAAACCACATGCTTTTCTGTTGGTTGGTTGTTTTCTCTGCCACAGATGTAACTTCCTAATTTCTTGATGTTTTTTTCCCCCCCTTCAAAATTTCAGCCTCCTAGCATTAGTCTTTGTAACAATTTAGAAGCTGTGGTTTCATATTTATACATTGGTGCTGCTGAAACAATATATCCTACTTAAATAACACAATGCTAATTCTGTTGCTTCTTTAGCTGTCTCTTCTGTCTAGCAATAGTATCATTGTTGGTACTTTTATTTTAATCTAGATACTTATAAATCCTGTAAAGAAAAAAAAATCCGGTACTTCATAAAAGCAGATTCTTACAGGAAAAAATAGCTTTTGAGGGTTCGGACCACCTGTAACTAATAATCCTGGCTTCTATATTCCTTGATTTGTAGCCTCAGGGAAGCCACTTTGGCAACTCTGAACCATTTTCTGTGTATGGCAGCATGTGTTAACTACTTAATTAGTGGTTTATGGACTTATCAGTTCAGGGTTTTTGTCTGTGAGATTTTTCCTTTGATAATTTGTTCATAAATATGACAAGAGTCAATGAAGTAGAAAGGCTAATGTCTTTCTCAGCAATATGAAGAGCACGCACCCAAATAGACCCCGTGCATGTGATCCATCCTGCCCTGTAAGGGCAGCTCACTGCCTCCAGCCCTTCCAGCTGCTGGCTTCCCTGTTCACTGCTTTCAGCTGTGGTTATTTCCTTGTGATTTATCAGGGGCATGTTTCTGGGGTGGGGGGAGAGGGTTTATTTATTTATTTACCACTTTATTGCAAAATTTGGTGAAAACTTGTTCTTATGATGGGCATTTTTCCTAGGCTTGTGGCCATCGTCATAGAATGGTTTGGTGTGGACGGGACCTTAAAAATCATCCAGTTCCAACCCCTCTGCCATGGGCAGGGACACCTTCCATTAGGCCAGGTTGTTCAAAGCCCCATCCAGCCTTGTCTTGAACACTTCCAGGGGCAGAACACTTCCACAACTTCTCTGGGAAACTTCTTCCAGGGCCTCTAGACTTGTTCCAGCAGATCCATGTCCTTATGCTGGGGTCCATGTTGAAGATCTTTGCTGTTTCTGCAAATCCCACATGTGGAGAAGCTGTACCATTTGTACTGAGGTCAAGATGTGGGGCAAAATACTGTGAAGACAAATGCCTCCTGTGTGTTCCAATAATTGCCTTCAGTGATACAGGACAAAGGGAGGATGACATATTTTTTACTCAAGCAAAGCCTCTGATCTGAGTCTTACTCTTGGTAGTCTCCTACTGTTGACTAGGACTTCCTCTGAGGGTTTTGTTGATTTTCTTGTTTTGGTGGAGTATTTTGTTTAATAATTATGATTTTGGATATGCTCCACAAGCTCTCCAGTTGAGGCAAGTCCTCATATATGTGCTGATCCTAGCTAGTATAGCCAAAAAACAGGCAAGAGAGACCAGATTCTGTTTGAAAGCACAGGTTGTCACTTACTCCTTTCTGTCATGCCTTCTTTCAGCTGTTGCCAGTAGATTGTATTTAGAATATATTCCTCTGCAACAATATAAAACAACAGATCTGGCGAGATAATACTGTTCTGAATTACTTTTTCAGTTCAGAGCATCTGACTATCCAGCACCTGTTGCACAGGATTCCCAAAGTTACTTTTCATCATTGTGCTTTTAATGCGGACTTATTTTTCCAAAACATGGGGAAAACGGTTGTAGAGATTGCTCTAGAAGGATTTGTGAATGCCTCTTTAGATGTGGTATAAGTATCAGTTGTGTGTTTTGCCCCAAAGTGGGGTCTTTTGGAAATCTTTTTAGCTCCCATCCTTAACTGTTCAGTGGAGTCTACTTTCCATTGAGTACCTCTGAATTAAAGTAAGAACCTGTGTGGCATGTGCATTTCTGAATGTTCCATTCCTCAGAGGACCCTAAAGCTGCGTTTACACTTCCCCAAGACCTTTAATCTTCTTTTCACCCTATATTTCTCCACTGGTGCCAATGCTCAGCTCTTGATTTTTACTCCATGCTCCTTCAGGCAGCAGAAGTGGTCAAGGAGTTGGCAGCTCTCTTGCTGAAGTGCAAAGCTCAGGACTAAATACCCAGCACTGCAATGTTTAGTTTTTCACTTGATGTTTTTGGGAACCTCTTAGAAGAGTCAGACTCCTCTTTTGCTGTTCCCCTTCCCCCCGCCCCAGGCAGTTGTTTCTTCCAAGGTCAGTAATTTCTGATGAGGGTGCTGCTGCAGAACAGTTTGTCTGTGTCAGTAGCAGCCAGCAACATTATGTATTGCAGGTTTCTCAAGTATAAAGTATAGCTGGTGGTGTTAGGGCACACAGCCCTGTGCCCTTGAGTAGTGGAAGACTGCTTCAGGTTCATTTGCCACCTCTTAATGAACCTCTTGTTGAATATCTCAGAGGAGGCTGAGACAGCTTCTATGAATAGCAGACATCAGATAGTGGCTGGAAAGACACATGCACCTTCTTGAGGTAGATACATAAAAATAGAGGTGCTTTTTTCCAGCAGGGATGCTCATTGCAGCACTCTGTTCTCGGGGTTCTCTGAAAAGTTTAATACATGCACATCAGTGTCTTGAACCTCCGAAAGTCCCGAGCCTTTTCTGTCGACTGCTTTTCTACATTGAAGTGCCAAGTGTTTTGGGGGGCAGTTGTGAACGGATCTCTTGTAAACTCTGGTATTGAAAGCCTTGTCTGTGTGATGAGAATGAACCTGTCAATTAGTATTCACATTTGTTTCCAAAAAGAAGGTAAATGAAGGTGTTCTGCCAAATGGTAGTGGAGTGTTATACCCATCTATTTAAATTTCATTCATAATCTAACTAAGATTTTTTTGAGTGTTTTAATGTCCTTACAAGCATTATATAATGTGTATCATGACATGCATATGTTTGTGAAGCAACTGGGATATCTTTTGTCTGTTCTAGGTGATCCTTACATTAGGACACTGATATCCCTCAAAAAGAGAGCCAATTTTCGCATTGCTCTGGGGATTGGATTAAATTGCGGTGAAGTGCTCTTAATATAGGATGTGTTCACCTCAGGAGTTAGTGTGAAATAGCTGGGTATACTTCAAGTTTAAACCTTAGCCTATTTTGCAATAGCTTTCCTCTGTAGATGAGCCCTGAGAGATGTCCTCACTTAACTCTCAAATTTTAGAGCATTTTGAACAAATGCTGTGGTATCATAACCTGCAGCTCCAAAAATATCAAGATAGAAGAGTTTTCCCTTATGAAATGCTCCTAGTATTAAAAGACCTCAAAAAGAAGTCTGTAACCTGGAAAAGGCTTTTCTTATTTGTACTTATTCGTGAAAAAAAGAAATGAAACTTAACTCTTTGCTTCTCATGTCAAATACTTTGGTGCATGCTACTTTGAAATTTGGCTGGGATTTCTTGACTGGAGTAATACTGGAGGCACTTAGGAATTTTTATATATATTTTTTCCTTACAGCCATCTAAAATGATGAGAACAGTCATGTGCACTGTTTTCAATTTGTTAGTAGCACCTTGGCTATAGATTCAACGGAAGACAAATAACCCCAAAATGAGGCTAAAGCTGCAGTGGAAGGGGAAAGGAGAACAGTTCTAATTTATCTTTAGGCATGATAAAGGAGAAAAAGAGTTTGCTTACCTGAGGACTGTTTGTTTCTCAATTTTTGGTGAAATAATAAGAATGGAGATGTATTTGGAAAACCTTTTGGAATTGTTAGGAGGCAGACATTTTCTTTCCACTGTGAGACTCTGGAAAGTTTACTTAATACGTTATGCATAGAAATGCACAGTTCCTCTTCAAAGATGGTAAAACTTAATCATACTCCTTAAAAGATATGTTGCCAATTTATGTATTATTGATGTTATCCTTGTTGGTTTTATGAGCATGGTCTTAGCAAATCTTAGGTCTAGTGTTTTGTTATTCCCATTTTTTAGCATACATAATTTTTTTTTTATTTCCACTTGTATGATATAGAACTGTCAGGTGAAGGGAAACCTGTTTTACTCAAGGGTGAAGAAATGCCATTTTCTCTTGTATTGGTTGCCCACTTCCAGTAATAGAATTTGATGTTCTGATTAGTTGCATTTTTGGTTGGCATTATGAGTTTATTTTCACATGGATGCTTATGCTCTGAGGAGGAAAGACATTCAAAAGCAAAAATAATTAAATAGCCTATAACCTGCTAAAGTCCAATATGACCAGTAATGCTGCCCTATTCCTAACAATATTAAAATAACATATATTTTTATTTGATGCTCTAAGTAATCAAAGTAACAGAGAAAACTATCTACAGAAGGGGAGGAAAAGGCTGCTGTACACCATATTACTCTAAATGCAACATGAAAGTCAAGATTAAAAGCTAGTTCAAGATGTAAAAACTCGAAAAATTGAGTAGAGAAATATTACTGGGGTACATGTGTGTGTTTCTCTTCTCGTGATAATTTTGTCCACATCAGCAGTGTCCTGTAAGAAATGTAGGTTTAATAGGAGCAGTGTTTCCAAGTGACATTTACAATTAACACCTATACAAAATGTATGGAAAAGAGTAGGCATTAAACAGCATGAGAAAAGGAGTTGAAGGTAGCCATTGACAATCAAGCCTGCCAGCCACTGCAGGACTGCTTGCTGCTGAGTTGTAGTTTCCTGTTGCTGTTCCACCAAGTTCTAACATCGTAATTTCCCAGTTAATCTGTTCTTGAAACCTACATTCCTTGTTGTATTGAAATGTGACGTATTTGCAAAACAACAGAACGTGGCTGAAGAACATCTAGTGGTTCCCTGTGTAACGATTTCCTTGAAACAAAATCAAAAGTGGTTAACTTTATTTAGAAAAGATAATGTTACAGCACACAAACACTCCCTCCCTCCCCGTAGTAAGAGTTTTGAGGAGGGTATCAGCAGCAGGGTATTGCAGTGATCAGCAGCCTGTAATTTGAAGAAATATTGTCCTTTGCCCACCCCCTCTCCTTCAAGGCATCTTTGGGGATGCCCATTCAAATGCTGGGATATGCACAACTTACATGCAACAGCTGGTTGCACCATTGGTTTGTGCTCTGTGTTAATATAACGCTTACATAAGTGACATGACTGGCACGTTCTGAACTCTCTTTCAGAAACACAGAGTAAATCAGCATTTTAGGTGACACATACAATAAATTGAGACTTCTTTTTCTTGAAAATATTTATAGTGATGTTTCAAAGTAAGTGGAACTTTTGATTTGAAAATGTGCTAATAATGTGCTTACTCAGACAAAAAATAGGCACATACATAGGAGGTTTAGAGCCCTCATTTTTAGTTTCTCTAGTCTGTGCCAGTACACTACAATTCTAAGATACTTTCTGTGTAATTGCTGAACAAGAAGTGGAAAGAATACTGAAAACTCTTCTGTATTATGTTTGCATTGTGGTATCACTGTCTGGAATTCCTGTCTCATGTGAAATATTTGATGCAGTGCAGAGGTAAGACTGGCAAAGCTTAACAGTGTTTACAGTTCAAGATTGCTAATACATATGAACATGTAGCGAAACACCTCTGTTTGTAGGCAAAAAATTAAATGTGAGGCAACCTGCACTGGACAACTAATGTTGAACTCTTGAGGATTATAGATACAGGGTACAATGAAGAAATGAAAGTATAGAAAGGACTTAGGGAAAAAACGTAACTTTCTTCTAGCACCAGTTTTTAATTTTTTTTTTTCATTGAAAATTCAAGTTGTTTTTCCCATCAGTTTTCCAGGTCATATTGTTCCCTGTCTGGTACTTGAGTTGTAATCAGTTATAGTTGCAATCTAATTTTTGCAGTTAACACTTTCAGACATTTCTGCTGCTGGTGTTTGTTCATTTACCTATTTAAGTGTGATGCTTCTCATTAATCCCTTCATCACTTGGTGTAGGAAAGGACATAAGTGTTGCAGGATGGTACAGGAAAGACATGAGAATTCCTGAAGCTCCTTGTGAACTCTGCAGGCTTCTCTGAAAATACCAAGTGATTTCATGAGCAAAATGAGAGCTGACTTTCAGTGCAGATAAATGCCAGGTGTTGAGGAGGGGACAGAACAAGTTTACATACCAAACTGTGCCTATAGCAAGACATAAAACAGTGACTGGTTCCTGGCTATGTGTTGCTGCTCAGGAAAAGGGCATTGGGTTTGTTTTGTGTGGTTTTCTCCAAGTATCTATTCAGTGGTAGTTTAGGAAAAAACCAAACACCATTTTGAATATTGTGTCCCTTTTTGGGCCCTGTTCCAAGAGTTAGTAGAAGAGAAAGAAGCACGGAGAAGAATGACAGGCTTGAACTGCCTTCTGAAAGAAGAAGGAAATAAAATTGGGGCTAGTCAATTCAGGGAAGG
Source organism: Oreocharis arfaki (assembly GCA_013398015.1). Classification (NCBI taxonomy): domain Eukaryota; kingdom Metazoa; phylum Chordata; class Aves; order Passeriformes; family Paramythiidae; genus Oreocharis; species Oreocharis arfaki. Next base: position 664,405 of record VZRR01013700.1, on the reverse strand, counting down.
GCTGTGATGAAAGGAATGAAGACAGTCAACGTGTATGTTCCAGAGCTCACTGCCAAGAGATACTTTGGAACACAAACCCATAGTGGTTTCAAAAGTAAATTGGACAATCCCATGGGGAAGAAGAATTTAATTACATGGAGTTTGGTGCAGCCTATGATTCTGGGCATGCAAATTTTAGTAACTGCTAAGTTTCTGGTGGCTGGAGTTAAAGAAAATACTCAGACAGTATTGTTCACACCTCCCATGTTCTTGTGCTTGTTCCTTAGGCATCTATGCTGAGCGTTTCAGGAACAGCATACTCTGTCAGTCAAACCTTTGAATTAAGAGCACCAACACAGATGTACCCAAAAAGAAGCATGCAAAAGAAGCTTGGCTGGTTTTAGAGCATCTCTTCGGATGTGTCCCCAGTATTGTTGCAGGGAGGGGAGTATTTGTATTCAAGGTTTGCTATGTGAGCCACTGAACTTCTCAGTAATAGTGAGGTGTGAATATCTCAGAGAGCTGCTTGGGATTTTCATTTTGGATTGTTGTGAAGTTGAGTGTAACTTGTTTTATTTTTAACAAAAACACCTTTGTTCTGCCCCTATTCCAAAACTGGTATTTTGTGTCTGTCTTCCTTTGGATAAGACCAGTTCCTTTCTTATCTGTTGCTCATAGCTTTAGTTTTTTTCCCTCCAAGGGCAGTTGCATGAAATTGCTGCCTGTTACCAGGTTTCAGTCAGCAGCTGCAAGACAAAGTAGTCCTCTTAACTTCCTTTTGCATCTGTATAGTGAAGCTTTGGCTTTGTCCAGTAGTAGTACTATATAACTATAAGCTGTTTGTTTATGCCTGAAACAAATAGTTCTTCATTAGTTGACAATATTCAGGATAAACTGCCTTTCCAAGTCCTTATTTATTTTTGGAATCTCAGTTTGAAAGGAGAGGGCTGTGGTGTTTTATCTGTGATATACCATCTCCATTAATGTCTTAAAATGCAGAACTGCTTCTGGTTTGTTACAAAACGCTATTTTAAGATATTAAAATACAGTTGTAATTATCCTGAAGATAGGTAACCTTAATGGAAAGTTTTCATGTGAGGATATCTATGGCAATACAGTTAACTCTCAATTGCACTTTTTTATTTTTGTCTCTATTTGCTGCGACGTGCTCAAGACTGAGCAGCAAAATCACCTTTGTCTGTGTACTTAAAAAATGAAATACTGCTTTATGTCTCTGAGTTGTCCCTTTGCTTCCAAGGACCAAATGCCAAGAGAAGGAGCCCCCTGTGCTGACAGGTATACAGGGTCCCAAACTTCCGCTGGTAATGACAAACATTAACGAGCATATTTTAACTCTTTCAGTACCATTTTCTGATCTGTGCCAGCTGGCCGAGTCTCTCTGTAAAGAGTTATGGTTTCTAAAGCTGACAGATTTTTTTGTTCCAGTCTAAGTATTCTAGAAGTGTGTTTACATGATTGGAAAGAGGAGACTTCTTCCTCTGCACTGCAGCTGTCCCCTGCTTGTGGTTTGAAACTCCCAGCTATTGATAAGTGTAGACAGGGTTTATATAAAAAATCAGAAGGTCTCTTGCTGGTTCAATAAGCATGAAAATTGGCCTGTGGTGTTTACATCTTGATCTCTCTTGCCAGAAGTTTTGTCTCTCAAAGTATATAATCATTGTCTCTTGCATCTCAGAAGTAATTTTCTGGTATTTGCAAATGTCTTTGGAAGTATGAGTCGTGGGAAAATACAGGCTCAAAGGTCTTGGGCGAATTTACTGACTCCTTGTTTTGGCTTAGTCTAGTCTATCCTGCTCTCCCAATTCTTTATGTTTTTCACTATGGCTAGGGCAAAGGACATAAAAAATTTTGATCCAGGTTTGAAAATCAGAGGTGATTGTGGTTGTTTTAATTTACATTTCCTGTGGAAAACCAAGCCAGTGATACCATTTCATCTTGTGTTCATAATGAAATATGGGGCAACATTGATGTTCCTGCAAATTCCCTTTCAAGACAATTCTTTTAAAGGAATGTATGGTTTACAAAGGAAAAAAATCAGAAGCATTCATCATCAACTTCATATTTAGCATACACCAAATTTTTATTTATTCTGCAGAAATGAAAAAAAGGAATTTTATAAGCCATGGAAAATTTGGGAATAAATGTGTAATTTTGTCACAATATAAAATGCTAATTTTCTGTTTCATTTTGTTCATCTCTGTCTCTAAAACTGATCATGAACTGAATCCAGTTTCTTACTCTTCACCTTAAACAGCTAAAAGATTGAGTTGTCTTTGACTTCCTCACAAAAAGTGAGATGGTGAGAGGATTAAATCACTAATACAACAAGAAAGACCTTGAAAAGTAGAATAAAATCTTACTGTTGTATAGATCCTTAAACAGTCAACTTGCTTAATTAAAGTATTTATTATAAAATATTTGCTGTAAAAACTTCATTTATATCCAGAGACAGTTTCTGAAATATAAAGAGGAAAATGTGTAATGTTCTAAATTTTAATTAAATTTAGTCTCTTTTCTTATTGTCTCTCATACTTCATATGAGTCAAAGTAGGCAGCACTTGAATACAGTGGAAATATCAAGATATTGGGTATTCCAGTTACTTAAGTGAGTCTCTTTAATGTCTTCATTGAACCCACAAGTATTTGAAGCTTGTTGTAGTTAAAACAAAATTTGAAATAAGTTAATTTAAAAATATAACTTCTTCAGAAAGGTAATGACAAATTACAATAACATTTAATTAATAACTTGCTTATACATGGTTTAGCTCTACTTCTTAAGACATCGTATGCATGATGTTCTGAAATACCTGTTAGTGAGATAAGGGCAGTGGCTTTCCAGAAGATTTTAGTCTCAGAGCTCAATTTTAAGGAAAAGTCTTTCAAAACTGTACTGTCTTGGACTCTTAACACACCTTGCCAATATTTTTAACTCTCCTGTCCTATGCACACTCCATTACTTTAGTATGACAGATTATGTGGAGATTTTGCATGGAGACCTAAACATACAGATGGATTATAGGTCCAATATGTTCTCTTATTTTCTCTAATGAATGGTAATTATTTGATATTGTGTTTCTAATAATAAAAAACCTGTCCCTTCTGTGACATGAGGAATGGCCTATTTACTTGCATGCTTTCAAACTCTTTCTGTGTAAGGGACTGGGAACAAGACCAGCAAAACTTAATTGTCTATTTGCCAATTCCAATAGCAAAAAATGTTTAACATGTGGAAGATCTCATTGTTTATGAATCCATTAAAATATCCATCACTGCATGGGTCTTATGTTCCTCTCAAAGAAGTATAGTCTATATTTCTTAATTTCCATTTTTCTTTAAAGACTATTATACTTTTTATGATCTTGTCGATCAGGTTCTTTATTTGGTTTATTCTAAGTGTCCTTTTCTTCTTTACGATAACTTCTGATGTTTGAAACGAAAGGCTTTTACTTCCTCTTAGCAATGTTGATGCTGTTAAATGACTTTTAAATGTTGTAAAGGGAGAAAGCAGACTGTTAACCTACTGAAGCGCATTGGTACTAGGAACGTTAAATACACCTTTCTCCCCTTCTGAAAATAAGTACATGACAATTGGTCTGTTTGGCTGCTTCTAAATGTCTGTTCTCAGAACGGTAAAATTAATTTCTTGAACCCCTTTGTCACTTCAGTTTTGCTCTGTGCACAGTGTCTATTTCAGTTACTTCCAGGGGCCTGAGTTTCATATTTACTGTGTGTTCTTAATACGAGTTGCATGTTTTCATGTGTTTAATAGGGATTTTGAGATGGGGGAGCTAATCAAGTGTAATTGTTCTTGTTTAAACTATTTCCAGGTACACCCACCTTTATGGAAGCATTAGCAGCCAATGGTACAACCAACATCCAGACATCTGTAACGGGAGTGACAGCCAGCAAACGAAGGTTTATTGATGACAGGAGAGATCAACCCTTTGATAAAAGGCTACGTTTCAGCGTGAGGCAAACCGAGAGCGCGTACCGGTACAGAGACATTGTTGTCAGGAAACAAGATGGATTCACACACATTTTGCTATCGACAAAATCATCTGAAAATAATTCATTAAATCCAGAGGTCAGAACAATTCTGATTTTGGGAGGGGAGGGGGTTTGGAAGTCCTTGCCTCGTTTCTGCCCGTTATTCAGGCACGAACATACACAAAACACAATACAGTTATTGCAAAATGTTTGATGTTCAGTTGACTCTATGTGTAATTCACTTGCATTTAAAAACTCTGACCATGTGGATGTGTACTGTCTTTTATAAGATGTGCAGTGATTTACGAAGTGTAACTTGAAAACAGCTTTAGCCTCAATTAAGGTTTTATTTTTCTGTACTGGTTGCATATGCCATCTGCTGTCCAAATTACAGAAATGCTGAATGAGTGCTTTAGTTACAGATAACATCTAATAGGTCTTTCCTTAATGATTTAATTATCTTAATCTAATTACATTTTTGAAATGCAAAGCTTCAAATACGTTAACTTTCTTTTTTTCGGATAATTAAGAAAATTAACTTTTCTAATATGATGGTTGAGAGTAAAGAAAAATTGAAGTTGAAGGGTCTCATGGGGGGAGGAAGGGAAGAGAACAACATGCTACTTTGTAATGATGGATTAAAATGATTCTTATGACATTTTTATTTTTCAGGTAATGAAGGAAGTCCAAAGTGCACTGAACACAGCAGCTGCAGATGACAGTAAACTTGTGCTGTTCAGTGCAGTTGGTAGCATTTTCTGCTGTGGTCTTGATTTTATTTATTTTATACGACGTTTAACAGATGATAGAAAAAAGGAAAGCACTAAGATGGCAGAAGCTATTAGGTATGTATGATTATCTTCGGTCATCTGATGGGTATTCTTCATCATGTGGCCTGGCTTGTTCTATCTTTATTTCAAAAGCCTCTTATCCAAAAAGATCTCAGACATTCACCCAGCACTTCTTTATGCTCTCTGTCCCTTTCTATTTGGGTTGCCATTTCATGTATTTTTAATTTTAAACTATAACTATGAATACTGAGAGTATTGTAATACTCCTCCGGTTAAAACCAATATTAAAATACTCCAATAGCCATAGGGTTTCAGGAAAACAAATTTAATACACCACAATTCAAGATGTGTATTGAGTGAGTAAATTGATAGAGTACGTTCAGAGCAGTGGAATGATGGATGTTTTAGAGAAGTAGACTAATACTGGTGATCATCATCCCAACACTAGGTACCAAACCTAACATTTAAACAAAATAAGCTGAACTACTACTAAGTAGAAGAAAATATATGGGAAAAAAAAGCATGGGTCTTAGAGACATGTTTTAACAGTACAAACAAGTACGTATCATTTGAGCACTGGTTTTGAGATCCTGGTCTCTTTCATGCTTCCAGGGTATCTATATTCTTTCAGAGACCTGTCTTCTGTTGTTATTATCAATGCTCATGTTTCTAAAAAAAGGACATGGATACATAAAGCCTGTTTCATTGGAAGCACAATTGGTCCATAAAGATGATTATAGTTATTTTTATCAAAGGAATTTCTTCAGTCATTTAATGTAAAAGTTGCTCATGCAGTGACTTCAGTTGTGGCCAGAAACTCTTAGCACTGAGCTTCTGTCACTATTTTAATTTGGGCCCTTCCAGAAACCTGATTTTTCACATAATATTAATTGTTAATAAAATGGGCAAAGGTAACTCAAAAGACCTATGAACACACCTCCCCCCTTTCAAATAAGGTATTTTTCTTATGTTAGAGATGGTCCTCTCTGGGCTATTCAGACATGGTTAAAACTATCTAAAGTCTCTGGATGGTATGATGACTTGCATGAGATGGTTCCAGGTTTGGATTTGGGTTTTTTGCATTTAGCTGTTTCAGTTCAGTAGAATGAGGTAAGAAGCAGTGTGATAACCTTTAGTGCTGAATGCAATATAGCAAAATTGTCCTTTTTTGCAGAAATACAAAAATATGTAACACAGATAAGGAGCAGACTTTAAAATTACCTGTGTATGTATTCATACACACATGACTGGTTTTTTCCTAAGAAGTTCTTGGAGGCATTACTGTTTGAGAACAGAGAAGCATCCATATTTTGTGGGTACTGGAAAGAATTGTCAATTTTGTTGACAATGAGGATGAGAATGTGTGGCTATGTCACTTAATAGCATAGTACCCAGAGCATTATTGCCAACCAAGAGAAGGGAGATGAGGAGGGGAAGTTTACAGGTGTGTAATATGTGATAATAGAGCTCTACTATTTATGTTCATTCATGATTTTTAGAAGCAGATTTATTTGTTAAGAAAAGCTGTCTCCCAGCAGTCCAGAAATGCTCCTCAAGGAAAATCATTAATGCTTTGCCCATCTTCATTTATGCCTTATTACTGTCACTTGAAAACAAGGTAAATACCTTACACCTAAGCTACAGTAAATACAGTGATGACCAAGCAGGGCTGTGCCACAGCTGTGGTGCCCAGAGGTGAGGAAAGGCTGCAGCCTTATCTGAGAGAGCTGTGAGGCACGTGAGTGTACCAAAAGTACTCTGTATCAGCTGATGCTTCTAGGGGATGTTAAATCTGCACCTGTTCAACTACTGTGATGTGTTGGGCTGGGAGCAATGCTAGGCTTTTATAGGATCAGAAAATGGTTGAGGTTGGAAGGGACATCTTCAGGTCATCTTGTTCAACCTGCTCAAGCAAGGTCACCTAGAGCAGGTTGGCCAGGACCATTTCCTGGTTTTTTTTTTAGTATCTCCCAAGGCTGAGAGTCCACAACCTTGCTGGCTGCCTGTTTGGTCACCCTCACAGTAAGAAAGTGTTTCCTGCTGTTCAGAGGGAGCCTCCCATGTTTCAGTTTGTGTCCACTGCTTCAATGGGCACCACTGAAAGTAGCCTGGCTCTGTCCTCTTTGCATCCTCTTCCAGGTACTTAGACACACTGATGACATCCCCCTGAGCCTCCTCTTCTCCAGGCAAAACAGGCCCAGATCACTCAGTCCCTGGGTTACCTTGTTGGCCTTTGCTAGGCCATCTGGAGTGTCTTTCACCGAGGAGCCCATAATGACACTAGGGCTGAGCAGAGGGGCAGGATCAACTCCTGCAACCTCCAGACCACGTTCCTCCTAAAGCAGTGCAGGATACCACTGGCCTGCTTTGCCACAAAGGCACGCTGCTGGCTCAAGTTCAACATACATTGGTGCCTGGGGTTGTTCCTCCCGAGGCACAGTGCTTTGCACTTCCCTTTACTGAGCTTTAGGAGGTTCCTGTCAGCTCATTTCTCCAGCCTGCCAAAGTCCCTCTGGATGGCAGCACAATCCTCTGGTGTATCAGCCTGGTTTTGTATCCTGAGCAAAGTTGCTGAGGATGCGCTCTGCCCCATCAACCAAATCATCAGTGAAGCTGTTGAACAGTGCTGGACCCATCACTGGCCCCGGGGGGTGCCACACTTAAATTACTGGCCTGTGCCATGAGTCACCACCCTCTGGGCCAGCCATTCAGACATTTTTCAGCCCACCTCACTGTCTGCTCATCCAACTCATACATCAACAGCTTGACTATGAAACTCTTAAGAGAGACAGGGCTGAGTGCCTCACTCTGACCTCTATGTAGACAATATCCACCCCTCTCCCCTCATCCACCAAATAACCACTTCATTGTGAAGGTTATCAGGTTGTGTTTGAAAGTGATGTTATTGTGGAGATGAATTATTATGGAGTTTTCAAGGGCTGGTATATTTTACACTCTTGATATATGTAGTGAGTGCATGTTTCTGTTTCTCTTCAGGAATTTTGTGAATACTTTTATTCAGTTTAAGAAGCCTATCATTGTAGCAGTAAATGGCCCAGCCATTGGACTTGGAGCATCTATATTGCCTCTGTGTGACGTGGTTTGGGCCAACGAGAAGGCTTGGTTTCAGACACCATACACTACTTTTGGACAAAGTCCAGATGGATGTTCATCCCTTACATTCCCTCGGATAATGGGCCTGGCTTCTGTAAGTAGCTTGCAGGGTAGGGGCTGGCAGCTTCACAATTCAGCTGTGATAATTTATCCAGTGTGATTTCAAGACTTCTTGCCTTGCTGTGTTGTCTTTTTCTTGATTTTTTTCTTTCTCTCATGAAAACCTTTCGTGAGATGCCACCCTTAATAGCTTTTCTGCTCCGTGCTCTTACAACTTAGTCTGCACCTGCGTGCACGGGACAGAAAGCAGGCACGGGACTTAATCCCACCTTTGAGCCTAATGGTGTCAGAAGGGCAATGTCCTGTGTACCAAGACACACCTCCCCTGCTGTGCCTCGTGAGGACCAGCCACGGGTGTCTCACATTCAGCACAGCACCAGCCTGACACTCGGTGTCACTGCACGGCAGAGCACTGTGGCACCAGCCAGGAGCAGTCTTATGCCAGTAGGCAAATAAGTATTTCAGCTTCCATGCACTCCTAACAAAAAGCTATTTAAGAATCTCTTACCTATGTTATTTTTATGTTGCTTAGTGGTTTTTCAAGCTGCGTTCTTTGAAAACTTAGACCTACGTCCCATTCCAGTTTGGGCAATATGAAACAAGTGCTTGTGGCTACACCTTTTTTCCGAAATTGCTGTTTATTATAAAAGCCATTTTTTTCCCTGTAAGTTTTTATTGATTTAAAAATATACATTTCACTATATTAAAACACCAGTTTTAGAAGATCTAATAGCTAATTGTGTCATATCTGGATTTAGTTATTAGAAGAGAACAGAAAAGGTAACTTAAATAGATTAACAGTTATAAGAGTATCTTTAATATCTTAGCATGTTTCAAACTACTGATTGTTCCTTTCCCTTTTTATTTGGACATCCATCCATTCATCCATCCATTCCATCCATCCTTGTCCTTTAAAGACTTGTGGTTGTTACTTTTCATTTCTTTAGAAGTTGTACAAAAAACACAAGCTCTTCCCTAGTGTACTCTTTCATGTGTGTTTGTGAATGCTCTCATTTTTAAATATAAAGATTTAAATTGGAAGCTTCCAGTGGTAACAATTCCATAATGATCAGTGCAAAAAGGAAAAGAAATCCTCTGGTTTTGGACTATCCTTGGCTCTCTGCAGCACAGCAGTGTCTCTATGGGACAAAGCTGAACTTTACTCAGCACATGTCATGAAGTATGTTCAGAATCCATAGTGAAGACTTTGATAAAGAAGCATGCTTTTTGTCTGTAAAGGAGAGAGAGAAGTCAGCAGGAAAATGTTATGAGTGAAATGCAAAACATTCAGGGGAAAAATATACGAAACAAAGAACTAAGACCTCTGTATGCATCATAACATTTTCTACGAACGTATCAATTCAGCACTAGTAGTGCCACCCCTAACTCTTGTAAGCCAGGCTTACAACACAGTGTTGTTAGCGGCAGCTATGTAAAAATCTTCCATTGCAAGATTGCTGGAAATAACTTCCATGTGGGGTCCGTCACTTTCTGTGGGTGAGCAGATCTGTCTGTCGTGGATAGGTTTCTTTTTTCACAAACATTTTCAACCGTGGGTTTATTACAGGAATTTTGAAGCTCAAACTTTAGGATTCAAAACTGATACTGTCTTGGAAATACCAAGAATTTTAGAAGTGTTCTTAAATTTGACTTTTGAGTTTTGAAAATAATCCGTAATAGACGTTAAGGTGATGTCTATATGGGGAGATGTTAGTGTGTATTTACCATGGAGTTCTTGCTCTGGTTGTGTGGTTTGAGAAATAAAGCACAGGAGCTGTGTGATCGCACATCACACACCGGGTTTCCCTGCCAGTCCCCAGCACACTTGGCAGTATTTCTTATGCTTTCCTGTCAGTCGTGAGGGATACATATTTCCATGGTGCCTGTAGTCCACATCACAGCCAGGATCTGGGGTGGTTCAGAGGCCAGCTGCCTCCTGGTCATAGTGCAAGAGAGCTGAAGTGCTCCATGGTCCCTGGTGCCTGTGGGCTTGCACAACAGGACCCTGGTGAGCCTCAAAGCCCTCACTGGAAGAGAGTCCAGAGGCCCAGTGAAGATCCTCTGTGGAAGGAGACATTTTCTACTCAAAGTAGAAAATGGTTGCTAATGAGAATCTTATATTAGTGAAATGTTCTTATCATCCTCATTTCTATTGCTGTGGTATATTTCTTGGAAAGTAACCACCAAGTGTGTTAATTTTTATGGCAGGTACAAGGCATGATTATGATTAAAGCTTGTTTAACAGTTGGTCTCCAGCATATGCTGTGTATAGATCAAAAGTGAAGATGCCAAAGCGAGGCATTTCCCTTCAAAACGTGTCCAGTGAGAACATTATTGGGAATGCTCATTTCTTTGAGTTTTTTTGCTAAGGCTGTGTTACAGCTGGCAGAAATAAGACAACTGCACCCTTCTCACTTATGGTGTTTCATGTTCAGGAGAACTCAGCGGTTGCAACTAAGTTTTAGGGGAAAAAAAGGTTTTCTAGCATTCATTTTTATCCTTGCAAAGGTACATGTGAAGAATATGTAGACCTGATCACCTGGCTTAAATGTTTGCCTTTCCTAACTACTAGTTAGATTGACTTCACATTTTGATCTTTCATTGAAATTTAAGTGATTTTTAAAATTATTTTGGAAGAATACTTTTTTCCCAAGAAAGTATTTTCCCCTGTGTAGGAAAAAGGCTTCCTTTTTTAGACAACCCTGTGTACATCTCTGATTTTTAGCTGGTATTTCAGGTTGTTGCTCTTCACATACATTCTGAAAAATGAGAAGAAATGCTTAATGAGCCTTGTGTATTTGATTTTGTGTTCACAGAAGGTAGAACTATAGGGTATAGAATTTGATCATAGTGCAAGAGATTTGGGTTTTTATAAACTCATATATGTGAGTCACAGCTTTTCATAGTAACTGTGAGAGATGTGCTGATAGTAAAATCAAAGTAAAACATGCTAGAAAACTGGTTGGGGTTTTTTTCTTGCATTCCTGATGGACTGGCAGTCAAGAGGCAAACTGCCAGTAGAACCCAGACTTTGTATTTCATTACAAAGGAACAAATAAGAGACTGAAGAGTTTCCAAAATGCTTCATGTGTAAAATGGCAATACCAGGAACATGGTCCCAGAGTAAATAATTAATTATTTATTAAGTTAATAATTAATTGAGATCCTTAAATCAAAGTTGCTGAAATAATTACCAGAATTTCCAGTATTTGAAAACATTTAAAAATTCAGAATTTTTCCCTCAGAAATGTTGCACCTGTCAGGTTTGTGTTTTAGAACAGCTTTATTTCCTATATTTCAAGAGGCAGTAATGGATTTGTCATATTTTTCAGTGGAAATAAATCATTAAGATAATAACACTGATTTTTTTTTTTTTTTTTTGAGGTTGACTATTACTCTGACTTTTAAATTTCCACTGGCTGTTTTCATGCAAATGTCACTGCAAACAAAATTTAACTGTATAAGAAACTTCACTAAAGCTAGAATTAAAGTGGTTGCAGGACAAAGCTTTAATGGGGAAATTGGTAAATAGTGAAGTGCATGATAATTACAAATCAAAAACGTTTACAGAACTTGAGAGAGCATCTTGTTGCGTAGAATGTAGTACATGATTCTGTACCTTTAAACCATGTGCAAGTTCTTTTAAATACTGGGAGTTTTTAATAAGACTGCTGTATCAGATTCTGAAAAGATTTATCAGTTCAATATTGGACTCTTGAAGGAAAGGTGAATGTTTCTTTTCAGTGAATTTGGTCAGAAATTGGAATACATCATTATAAAGGGCAAGCTGATGTATTCAGTACTGTTTTACAAATTTTCCCAGGCGTTATAAACTATTCCCACATACACAGATAACCAAGTCAGCAATACTGCAAGGAAGCCAGAGCTAACAAATATTCACGGCCAGGACATGACAGAAGACATTTTCACATTTAACCCTTAATCATGGGCATCCACATTTCATTAATGACTGCCCTGGTGCTGGTCAGCAACACGGACCAACCAGCTGTAGGCCAGTATTTTTCTCTTTTTAATTAAAACTTGGAAGAGCTGTAATAAAACTATTTCAAAGAGTGCAGGCATTTTTCTTATTTGTTTTGAACATTTTTCCTTTGATGAGTTTTGTCTCATTACATTTCATACCAGAAGTAACTTTTTATCCCTTCAGGCCAATGAAATGTTGTTCAGTGGAAGGAAGTTGACGGCGCAGGAAGCTTGTGCCAAAGGACTCGTCTCCCAAGTGTTCTGGCCGGGAACATTCACACAGGAAGTAATGGTTCGAATTAAAGAGCTTGTCACATGTAATTCAGTTGTAAGTGTCCTTTATCTTCTTGCATTTTTATGATTAGATTAATAAGAATTAATCTAAGTAGTATTCGACTGCATCTTTTTGTCAAAAAAAAACCCAAAACACCGAAAGAGCCTTTTTGTGAAACAAGGACTGCATTATAGTACAGCAGTGGTTTTTGACCAATTTTTATGTATCTTTCTATGTATCTAGTTTGGGTTTTTTTTAGCATGCTTTTTAAAGTTTCTATCTGACTCTTCCTAACTACAGTATACTGTGGCATATGCTAAGGAACATAACCCAGCATTGGATTTTTACAATATAATTTGGTATTAACATAGTTGCCAAAGTCCAATTTAGTCTAATTGACAATATAAACAGTTGCCCCAACACCTGCAGAGAAGCACAGGAATCTTGAGTTAGCCTGAGTTGTAATTTAAATTACCAGTCTTTGACATTATGCTGCTCTTAGTTTTATGAATAACACCTAGTGGTTGTGTGCACTGCTGGCAATTGCACAAGGTAGTATCAAGCAGTGGTGATTTTAACTTTCTTACAAGAAAATGTGCGGTACAAATTAACTGTTCTGTGCATTAGAAATTTGGGATTTTAAAAGCAAACTATTCATTTTCTATACAGAAAAAACAAATTAGTTTTTTTCAGTGTATTTTAAGTGCTCAAGAAATCAAGATCTGTAATTATTAGAGCAGTTTAGGATAATAGTGTTATGATTAGCCTTCACCAATATTGACTTGCACTTTTCTGAAATTGTAAAACCACTTTTTTTCATTTTTTTTTTTTATGATTTTCATTATTTTCACACTTTTGTGCCCTTTTAAATTGTACTGGTATAAGGTAAAGGAACTTGTGTGATGCTACAAGACAGATGACTATGAGAAATACTTTTTACAGTCATCGTGTGTCCATGAATTGATAAGCTTGAGTTGATAATCAGCTTCAGGATTTGTCCGTAGAAACCTGTTATGTACCCTTAGAAGCACATGTGGTGCTCAGTTCTTAGGCAATACTAACCCAACTCCCCCTTTTTTAATTCTGGCCCAGGTACTTGAAGAATCCAAAGCTTTAGTACGTAACATCATGAAGGTGGACTTGGAACAAGCAAACGAAAAGGAGTGTGAAGTTTTGAAGAAAATCTGGGGCTCAGCACAAGGGATGGACTCAATGTTAAAATATCTGCAGAACAGAATTGATGAATTCTGATGAGATGCCCATTGACACTGGAATTGTATTTCTTGGACATCAGGGCAAGCAAAATATGCCCATTTAAAAAAAAAATACCCTTATATAAACTAACCCCTTGCTCAGCTTGGGAACAGGAGTGGACACACACCCCCTCCCCTTTTATTGTCAAGGGGTTTAAAAGTACTGTATCACTTAAATTTGAACAAAACTCCTTTCTCCCTGATTGTTACATGCAGATATATACACACACAAGTGTATGTGTGTGCATATATCTATATATGTCTTTTATATATATATATATATATAAATGTAATATGTGTGAGAGTGTGTATGTAGACACACACACACAAGCTAAAAAAAGATAGAGTGCACTACCAAACATCTCTTTAAAAGCTCTAGTTTTTGTTATCTTTGGCTAGTACTGTATCAAATAGAGAACGAATTAAAAAGTGAATGGTGTTGCATTATTTTCTGTGTGGCAGGGAAGTCTGGAATAATGCTTTTCTTTTTCATGAGAATACAGAACTGAAACGGGTATTAGCCAGCCCTTGCTTTCTCTGTCCAACGAGTCAGCTTAGAGAAAAGGCATTGTCTCAGAAGAAGGTTGAAATACCTCAAGTCACGGAACATTCTGAAATTTTGGGGCAACTCAACCCTACTATGCTTAAATCACACGTATCCCCGAAAAGAGAGTGTGCTCAGGATTAATGCTAAGGAAACACTCTGTTATTTTTTGGGGGGAGGTAGGGGTGGGGGAGGA